>CM076569.1:58770267-59335322 GCA_034641835.2 Pinus albicaulis | reverse complement strand
CATTGGTTTTGGCATTCGTGAGAGAAAATCAGCTACATGATTCTCTTTTCCAGGTCGGTCCTTTATTGTGATGTCAAATTACTGCAATAGAATCAACCATCTTGTTACTCTACCATTTGTAACAGGTTTATTTGCTAAATTTTTTATGTCAGAGTGATATGTATATAAAACTACAAGATACCCAGTTATATAATATCTAAATTTATTTACAGCATGTATTACAGCTAAAAATTCTTTCTCGGTCATAGTATAGTTTAATTCAACAAGAGATTGATTCTTGCTAATATAATAAATTGCATATGGTTTTTTATCTTCTTCTTGCCCAAGGACTACTCCAATAGCAGTTTCTGAGGCATTAGATGAAATTTGGAATGGAAAATCCCAATTTGGGTCTTTAGCATCAACACATGGGGCTTTTTCAGATCTCAAAAGCATGGTCACATTTATCTCATTCAAAACAAATCAATATCTCACAGTGATGATAAAAAATATTGGAGACATGCCTATGAATATTCTATAATAACTAGAAAATCCTAGAAGCCATGTGCACTGCTTGTGTGGTAGGAGTATATTAAAAAAATTATCCTCGAATTTTAGTTGATCTACTTATATTCCAAATTTCATTGATATAATGATTCTACAGTTGAGTCCTTTGGTCACTGAAATGTGTGACACTTCTCATGGCTTAAGCAGAGCCTGGTGGCAATACACCTTTGCAGCACCTTTTCCAATGTTTAATATTCTAGCTCAAAATCATCTCCATAAGGTGTGAAATCATCCATATATACTTCGAGCCCTTCATTTATTAAATCTGAAAAGATGTTGAGAATGGCCCTCTGAAATGTGGCAGGGGAATTGCATAGACCAAAGGGTAAAAATTTGTAAGCAAATGTTCCCCAAAGACAGGTAAAAGTAGTCTTGTCTTGGTCTTCAGGGGCAATCTGAATCTGATTGTATCTACTGAAGCCATTTAGGAAAGAAAAAAATTTCTTTCCTGCTAATGTATCTAATACCTGATCAATGAAAGGAAGGGGAAAGTGGTCTTTCTGGGTTGCTTTTTTTAGTTCTCTATATTCTACACATATCCTCCACTTTCCATTCTTATTTGGCACCACTGCTAGTGGAGATACCCACTTTCTATCAGATATTGGATAAATAAAGTTTACATCCAAAAGTTTTTGTAATTTCGCTGTAACAATATCCTTAAGATGAGGGTTTAATCTTCATTGGGGTTGGCGAATGGTTCTAGCATATTTTTCTGTATAAATGTGGTGTGTACATAATTGGGGATCAATTCCTTTCATGTCTGGGTAATCCCATGCAAAAGCTCCCTTATATTTTTTCAGTAGTTGGACCATCTTCTCTTCTTGTTCAGTAGTCAAATTTTTGTTAATGTTCAAAATTTTTCCTGGCTCAATTTCTATAGTTTTGCTATTGTGTACAGAAGTGGTAGGTATTGATTGATCTTGAATGTCTTTCAGGGGATCTTCTTCTTCTTCATTATCAAATGTTGCCTTGATCATGTGACATTGCAAATGGGATCTGGTTTTTGGTTGGTTAATGAAACTGTTAATGATGTCATCCTTTGTTTGGTCTTTAAATTCGAGGGAATATTTTATGGTTAATGGTGATCTAATGTTTTCTATGAGGTATGATATAGGTTGTTTCTTTGTTTTTATTATCGTTAGGCTTGGCTGGGCTGGAGGGTATAAGGCTAAATTCTTGACATAACTTCCTCTAGTTATAGTCATGCTGCCTTGTCGGCAGCCAATGTAAGCATCAGCAGTTGCCAGCCAAGGTCTACCTAAGATTAAAGGGTGTCTATCTAGCCATTTTTTGGGGTTAATAATCAAGAAGTTGGCAGGGTATTCCTAGGAGTCTACATATACCATTACATCATGTAGTGTGCCTTCTAGCTTGATTATTGATCGGTCAGCCAATTCCAATAAGGTTGTTGTTGGATCTACTGATGTAATGCCAATTTTTTGACAAGTGGTGGTTGTTAGGATATTAATTGTAGCTCCCAAATCAACTAAGGCATTTGGAAATGATTTTCCATTGATTTGCACCGTAACTATAGGATTTCCTGGGTCCTCATACTTTACAGGTGCTTCTCTTCCTGATAGTAAGTCAGATAGGGTGCCGACTACTTGGACGGTTGGGTCAGTTGTTGTTCTCCTCCTTGGCTTTCTTATACATAGTTCTTTGATGGTCTTTGCATAAATGGGAATATCTTGGATAGCTTGGAGGAGTGGGATTTTTATACACAAAATTGTCAGTTCTCCCAGAAGATCAAAATCAGGATGTTCTATTGGACGAGGTATGATTAGTCGTTCTGGGAATGGTGGAGAAGAGGTGATTTCTTTCTCATGATTTTTTTGTCTAACCTCATTCTCCTTTTAAAATGTTTGTTCTAAGGGTAACGGATTTTCAACTTGAACATTTTTGTCTCCCTCCGATTCTATTATGCGCCCAAACCTTAGTTGAAGGTCATTGCACTCCCTTAACTCAGTTTCTAGTTCTGGTGCTTCGATTATTTGAACAGATTGAACCGGCCTATTATTAGGGTTTGGGTTGGGTTGGGCTGGGAGTTGCGGTCTTAAGTTGGTCTAGGGATTTTGTTGCAATGTATATGGTGTTGGCAGTGTAGGTGGAGGGAGAGGAATCGTTCCAGCTGGTTGATTCATAGATCTTTTCCAGTTCGACTGCTAGTTCTGACTCTGTGAGGTGGAGGGGGACCATTGTGTTGGATATGTATTATTTTGCCAAAATGGTGGACAGTAAGGAAAGTTTGGCCAATTGGTTTGATTTGTTTGATTTGGCCATGACGGTGTAGGAAATGGTTGTTGTGACCAATTAGGAAAGGGTGGCTGATTTTGCCACATTTCATTATATAGCTGAGCATTATACTGAGGAGATTGAAAAGAAGAGGATGGATCAATGGGCATACATGTTTGTCGTGGATGCCATTGACAGCGCTGATTGAGTAGGTATATTGTTTCTGTTTCTTCTTCTGCTTCTTTGTAGATTGCTTTCAATCCTGGGAGTGAGGGGCAACTTTCTATGGAGTGATCTTCGCGCAGATGGCACAGACTTGGACTGTATCCAGCGGACACTCTTTATGGCTATGTTTATTTCTGCATCTAGGGCAGAATATTGCCAAATTTTGTTCCGCTTCTGCTTACTTTTGTTTAGCTTGCATGATATCAAGCTGCGTTGTCAGAGTCCCTAGAATATCAGTTTTGAAATCTTCTAGTAGATTGCCAATTTTTGTGCGGGTTATACCTCCATCGGAGGTCTTGCTATCCCTTGTGATCATGTCACGTTATGCTGGTTTTAGTCTTGTGCTACCTCTTGAACTCCTAATACATAAATCAATAATGTCAGCAAAATTTTCCTGATATATGTCACCTTTGCCCATGATGTTTAATGTTTCAACCCATTGTTCCTTCATCCCTTTAATTAATGTAGTTTTTAACACATTATCAGGTAAGGGTAAAGATGCATAAGGTGATCTCTGGAGGTTGTATTGAAAGCGTTCTACATATTCCTCCAATGTTTCATTAGGTTTTGCTGTCATCTAAAATATTTCATCCTTTAATTCCCTGAACCTACAATAATCCTGATATTTATTAAGAAAAGCAGCTTTCATCTGATCCCAGTTATTTATAACACCTCCACCTAACCCCATAAACCATAGTAGAGCTGCTCCTTTTAATGTGGAGGGGAATAATTTTAGCTTTTGGGGATCGGTGGTATAGTCATAGCCCCTGCATAATACATTGAATTCAAACATAAATGCATCTGGATCTTCCGATTTTAAGACATGGAATGTAGGAATATGATGGAGAGGAATGGCCTTCATAGGTGCATTAATTGCAGTGTCCATAATGGGATATTGCAGTGTGGAAGTTTGGGGTGGTTGCTGGTTCTGGGTCATTTGATCAAATATGTGCCAATATCCTTCTGGGATTTCTAGGGAATTATTCCTAAGCTGACTAGAAGGAGTAGGGATGACCTTAACAGCACTTCCTTGGTCTGGGATAATGATTGTTCCTTGCTGAAGTATTATCCGAGGGGATTTTGGTTCTTCAGGTTCTTCAGCTTTGTTCTGGATGATTTTGACAGCACTTCCCTTATCTGGGCTGCTTAGTGTTTGGATTACTTCAAGAGGGGATCTTGGTTCTTCTATTTCCCCTGTTTCTCCTGCTCCTTCACGGAGATTACTAGAGTTCCCTTCTTGTAAAGAAATTGGGCGAGAATTTTCAATTTCTTGAGAATCTTGCTCAGTCTCTTCTGTTTGGCTATGCACCTCAACAAAAGCTACAGATGGTGATTCTGTGGCCGGAAGGGAGCCAGTAGGTTGTCTAGAAGTAATTTTTCTAGGGCCTACTGATGGTTGAGATTCAACTTTCTTAATGATATTGTCGATAAAGGTTTTTCTCCCAAGGGTCACCGGTCCCTTAGGTTTTTTAGGTCTGGGAGGAATTTTGTTTTGTGTAGATTTTCTAGTCATTCAAAAAATGCAAGCATTCATTCCTACCTTAAACTTCTACGCATGTCTGCTATGAAGTGGGCAAGTGAACGAGCATGTTCCTCATTCGTTACGCAGGTTCTTACCTTCCGTTTTTTATACCTAGTTCTTCCTTAGCAGAGAAAATAAAATATACATCACTCTTTCTACACAGATATAATCTCCCCGGAAACGGCGCCAAAATGTTGAGGTATAAAAGGTGTTTTTTTAACTCCTATTTATCCTACATTAATTATCAATCCAGGTACGAATTTTTATCTCAAGAGTGTACTTAGTTTGAGGCATAAATTTAATCTAAGAGTAATGCTATCCAATTTGCAGTGCAGTGTTTTCAAATACAAGAGTAAACAGATGCTTGAAAATGAAATTTAATTGGCAATGACATGAAACTTAATGCTCTAAAATCCAATCACTCACTCGACAATCATCAGTCAAGGATGCAGTAGTAATAACTCTTTCCTCTGTCAACTGATGTAAATGAAATCAAGCATAAACAAGATCCTCAATCTGAGAATTTAGACAGTAATAGCCAATTTCCTTTACAATTGATGATCTTACACTCCACAATAAAGCAACTAATTGGAAATGGTAACTGAGTTAAATCAATAATGCTGCTAATGGAAATAGAATAAACACGCTCTCTGCAATAAAATTCTAAAGCAAACCAAATACTTACAAGAAAGCAATAAACAGTAAAGCTAGTTATCAGAAATGAACAACAAAGCTATTTAATGGAAATGAACAGCAAATTCTGAACAAAAAAAATTTATATATGAGAAGCATAACAATACAAGTTACAAAGGAATATATAATCTTGTTATGTTGGAAAGGAATAGAAATGCAATTCACTCACAACTGATGCAACAAACCGATTTCATAAAACATTGAAACAATAAGCTATAAAACATGGAAACTGTGAAGAAATGCGACTAAAGGAAATGAGAACTAAAGAAAACCATCACACGACTGGAATTGGAAAGTAATGTTACAGATAGCAAGTGGATCCACCAGGGCCGGGCCCTTAGCCGCTAGTGAAGCACCGCCGAACTACTCCAGGATCAAATAATGGAATGACAACTGGATTATATATTAATCATATGTAATAGAGTTTACAAGCAATCACACTATATTTTAACCAACGAGATTCGATGAGAAATCGTGAAAACACAACAAGAAATCTGAATAATCATAATACATCCTTGATTTCTACAAGCGTTGTCCTTTTATAACAGCCAGCGGACGAAACAAGAAATACATATAAGCTTTGAGCAGCGATCCCACAGGATCGAGAGATCCTGAGGGATTCGCTCTATCTTCTATATTCAGTTATCGTTTTTTCTTCTTGCGCTGATGCCGCGCTGTTCCTTTCTTTTCTTTGACTGTGTGCTCCGATCTCGACTTTCTTGTCTGGATATGGCCTTTTGTTGAAGGGACAACAATTATTTATGCTTTGTATTTTTCTCCCGAATGGTGGCTTCCCACTTCATCTATTTTCTGCATATAAGAAAATACAATCTTTAATCAATTTGCAACAATCACTAATCTCCTTAATTCTATTATAATTCTTCAATATATTACCATTCTAGAATATAAAGGAGTTATGATTAAAGGAAAAAGATAAAGAAATACATGGCAAGTTCATACCTTTTCCAATGCTCAACACACCCCCCTGCTTACCTTTTTCATGTTCTCATGAAAACCATAGTTTACATGTAAATCAATTAGAGAATATGCTGGAGAGGGTTTTTCATTAGGTGGTATAAAACCATGATTTGCAGCTAAAAGTTCAAAAATATGCCTTGTCTGCCCTTCAGGTAATTCATATTTGGCCTTATAGTCTGCTGTAGGATACCAGATAATAGGGCTTCGAAATCTACAACCTAACCAATACGGGCCTTCCCTCAAGATGAGGTTACTATAGATAACCAGGTGGTCGGAAACTAACTCAACATATTTATAATTGAATGGCTCTCTGTCTTGAATATTCCGATTGGAAATCTTCCATCAGAGTTTAGCTGCTACTACGGCCTGGTATCTGATGGACATAAAATATTCTACCCCATCTAGGACGATTGCTTTGTGGATGGGTCCCAATGTCTGGATCACACCCTCCTTTGTCATTAAGATTTTTTTCCTAGCCCATAATTGTAATGGGTGTCTCGGTTCACCCCTAACCCAAAGGTCTAACCCATTTTCTTGTCTCCAAAAAGTGTTATAGGCCTTGAGCCATTTTAACTGGTTAACAACAAATGAAATGAATGCTTGATATTGGACATCACTCACAAAAGGACTGGGATTTATCTCCGTTTCCTCTTCCAATATAAAATTGTGCAAATAAGATTCACAGAGTAGGTGCTAAAACTTTACTCCATAGAGTTTGCAGCAGTTTATAAAATCATCTACATTTTTTAATTCTATAGGTTTTCCTGCCTTAACAACTTTAATTTTTAGCTGCAAATATCTTTATAACAAAAACAAAGCATAATTTTTGGCAGGGGACCTACATGCTAGAACATCTGTATATAGAGAACAAAGAGTATCCATTTGATTCCTGACTGTTCGTAGTCTATCCCTTACCTCTTCAAATTTTTATTCTGCCTTCCGAAATTTATCGAAGGCTTCTGCCTCTGATGCATTGATGTCCCTTGATTGCTGCTGTAACTCTTGGTATTTCTTCCTAGGAACAGTCTCTTCTTCGAGCTTTTCTCTAGCACGCTGAGCCTGTGCTAGATCCTCTCGAAATTTTTCTATACCAGGGTTGTTGTTTATCAAAACATTTTTGGGTTGAAGATCTACCTGGGTTTTCTTATTGCAATATCGAGTTCCTACAGTCTGTGTCTCTTTATTGCAAAATGTCTAGTTGGCCATACTGCTAGAGGACAGTGCCTCGGTTTGAACATATTTATTACAGACTTGTACATTTTCGATTTGGGCAACTGTGTCTGTAACAACTGCTTGCTATTCCTTGCTATCCTCAATGAATATGGGCTCGGTTTGAGTCTCCATGGCCCTTGTATTATAGGGTTCCATTTGGATGGTTGCATCCCCCATTTTCGGGGTTCTTTTAGAGATTTTACCCCTTTTCAGAACCCTTATCTTCTGTCTGAGTTGTTTTACTAATTTTAGCAGCTTTTTCTATTCCTTCTGCAACTGCTTAATTTTATTTGTCTTCTTCTTCTTTTTCTTGGGAGGAACAACTATTTCCTTTTCTAGACTTGGCTGCTCAGCTGGGTTTTGTTCCTTAGGGATTGTGCCCTTGTCCTGGTTTGTTTCCACATTATCTGCTTGGAACACTTCTTTAGTGTTTGTGTTATCCTGACTAGGTTCCTCAGGGGAGGAAACCCTAGTTTGATCTGATATTTCCTGAGGGGCTTCTGCTTCTGCCTCCTCCTAGTCATGCATTTCCTCGGATGTATCCTTGCTGTGGAAAAAATGTTCCTGTGATGTCTTTGCCTAAATATTGAGGTTGAGCGGAATCTGGGGTTGCATATACTCACACATATTGGCCAAAATTTGGGCCAATTCGTCCTCTTGCAATGGACTCTGTGGTGGAATTGCGCTGGAGGTTACGGGAGGTTCCGCTTCCTCTCTTTCTTCTTCACTGGTTCAGCTAGTTTCTTCGTCTTCCTGATTTTATCCTCCTTCCAATTGCGGGGGTTTATCATCTCCAGAACTAGGTAATTCTAAGGGTTGGCTGCTGCTAATATGGAGGTTTCCCAACATTCCCCTGCTTCTTCTTAATTTGGAGGGCTGTCTGCGTTTTAGAGGTCTGTTTGCTGTGCTGGTGATTCTTTTTCGTTTCGGGGTAGGTAAGGCTGTTCCCCCGTCTATCGAAAATAAAAATTCTTCCCAACTAGTTTGCTGCTGAGCAAGACTGTAACTAATTAATCGAATTAAACAATGGTGGCTTACTACCATCCTTGTATGACAGGATTTCCTTATGCTCCAAGTAGTGTCATGCAGTAAAAAATTTAAATATGCCAGAAAATTCACTACACATTTATGTTTTAGTACTGCTAATAATTTGAGGTGGCGTGGTATTACCACATCCTTTCTTCCATCGCATGTAATGTAGCTTTGCACTACTCTAGCCAGTTCTGCCCATGGTTCCCCCAGAGTTGCCGGCTGGACCCCTTTTTGTCCTTCGTCCCGAAAGATGTTCATGGCCTCTTGAAGTCTCAATTTTTTATGGGTCCATATGGGTCCAACTACTGGTATATCGGACACCTCAGCAATTACTGCATTTTTCATTGTTATTTTCCTTCCTCTTACTATGGAATGGTCCTCCTGCAAGTTCTGCAAAAATTCGATGGCCACAGTTTCATGGGGCTGCTGCAGTCGTGTAAGGTAGGTAATCCACCCTGCTCTCTCCAAAATTTCTCGTGCAGCGTCGGAAACTGTTAGTACTTGAGGTTCACTATGTACTGCTCGCCCTCCCATTTCGTCTAAGCCCTGCACACTGTTAATGTCTCACAATAATACACAGAAATGGAAATGGAACAACACCTCGTGCATATCGTAAAATACCGTTAAACTTGCTATTTCTGGGATCTGATGAAAATAGGGAATTGACCCATATATAGGCGTATTTTGGAAGTCACTTGCGCCCCCCTGAAATATGATAGGTTTCCCTCGACTGCCAAATGGAGGAGTAGCGTACTGGACAACAATCGTACATATTCATGACATGATAAAAAAGTTATCGAATTACTGAAGCTGAGGCATATTATGAAATCGTGAATAGATATGGAAATGCTATGTAATGATTCGCAAATAGGGAAAAGGACATATGACATAAATAAAAGTGCTTATGCAGTCATTATCCACTTAAACCATTATGACTGATTTATAAACAATATTTCATGTATAAGAGGTTCAAAAAAGGGGTTTAGGAGCATAATATCATTTGAAATTAAGATAAAGATATAAGAAAAGGGTTTATAATTTCTATTGATTTGTGAAAAATATGACTACAATACCATCAGCAGAGCTCTGTTTCCCAAAGGTGTCTATAACCTTGACAAAGTTGATTTTTCACCCTTGGAACCATAATCCTTTATATATGCCTAGGAAAGTTCTTTGTGATGTCATGATGGAGGCCATTATGCTGGCTTGGGAACCAGATGAATCACAATGCCATTCACTAGGAAGGAGTGAAAGGTGGGCAGGCCGGCTCGTGATGAGACCTCCTGTTACAAGGACTTTTTATTTTTCTGAGTTTCCCATTGGATCATATCCCTGGTGTGGTGGCCATAATGGGAATTTCACTTCACTGCTTCCTTATGATCATGGTAGGCTGGCTCTTGATGAGACCCCCTATCCTCCATCTGACATATCATAGAATTTTTAGTAATCATATAGATATATTTTTTTTCTTTTCTTTTTCTTTTATATAGCACTTGCCTATTTATGTATAAAGGATGGCTCAACACTCCTTAAGAGTAGGGATGGTGGAAGAAGTCTGAATATCTCAATAGAGGAAAATATGCCCTTATTATTATTCAATAATAAAATTCAAAGAGAATTACGAGGATTAGGGGAGAACCAAAATGATAAAAAATAATCAATCAAATTAGTTTTAGTGAAAATAAAGACAACAAAGTGATATAGATAATTGTGTCCTTTCCTTTTTTTCTTATCAATACACAACAATTTCTTTAAAGATTACAATTTCTCCTTGATATGTTGATTCCAGTAACCTCTAATTTTTTTTTCCTTGCATAAATTTGTATATTTGCCTTAAAAGGATCATGAAGAATTCACAAAAATTATCAAAATTTTGTTCTAAAAAAAAAGAAAAATGCACTCAAAAAGTGCTATTCCTTAGACATAACAGCTGCTATTCCTTAAGAGAAACAACAAAAAGAACATCTGCACGCAAAACTGCGGTTCCTTTAAGAGGAACAACAAAAATATAAAAACACACAAGCTGATGTTCCTTTAAGAGGAACAACAGCTGTTCCTTAAGTGGAATAGCAGATAAAGCAAACAAGAAATGCTGATCCTTTGGCGGAACAACTTAAAAAAACACTCCAAATCGAAACCGCTGTTCCTTAGAAGGAACAACAGAAAGTGAAAAATAATGGCGAAGGGGCTGTTCCTTTTAAAGGGAATAGCAAATACAATCGCGAAAATGATGTTCCTTTTAAAAGGAACAACAAAAACAATTAGTGGAAATGCTGTTCCTTTTAAAAGGAACAACAAAAAAATCAGCGGAAATGCTGTTCCTTTTTAAAAGGAACAACAAAAAAAATTGGCGGAAGTGCTATTCCTTTTAAAAGGAACATCAAAAACAATCGGTGGAAATGCTATTCTTTTTAAAAACGAACAACAAAAAGATGAAAACGCAGACGTGCTATTCCTTAAGAGGAACGACTGCTGTTCCTCTGTTCCTTAAGAGGAACAACAATTGTTCCTTAAGAGGATCAACACGAAAAATAAAGGAACACAAGGTTGTTGTTCCTTGTTAAGAGGAATGACTGTTGTTCCTTAAGTGGAACAATAGCTGTTCCTTAAGAAGAACAACATGAAAAATAAAATCTGTACGAAAAACAGTTCATACAAGAAAAATTAAAAGAAAAGCTTATGTACAAATTTAAGAAATAAAGGAATTGTTCAGTGAATGAATGCTGAGGAGGAGTTATCTTCCTCAGCAAGAATCTGCATAGTAGAATCTCCTCGTAATTGCTGGTAAAAGGATTCCTGATTAAGTGGTTTGTGGTAAAGTCGTACTCGATGACCGTTTGCTTTTAAATAATGTCCAGATCCATCAATGGTAGTTAACATAATGGTGCCATTATCATGCACTTTCTGTATCTCATAAGGTCCAAGCCATCGTTTCTGGAGTTTTCCGAGGAAATCCTGAAACCTGGAGTCATATAGGAGTGCCCAATCTCCTTCGTGGAAGATTTTCTTTTTAATGAGGGCATCGTGCCATTTTTCTCTCTATTGTTGAATTAATGCAGTGTGCTAGAGGGCGGAGAGCCTAATTTCATCTAACTCGTTGATTTGTTGTAATCTATTGACCTGGCCTCATTTAAATTCAAACCCACCTCATGGGCTGTTCTTAATGTTTGAATTTCAAATTCTATTGGAAAGATGGGTTCTTTTCCAAATATTAATTGATATGGTGAATACCCAGTGGTATTTATCCATGTTGTTTGATATGCCCACAAGGCTTCTGGCAATATTGAAGCTCAGTCACTTCTGTGTGATGCAACTATTTTTTTAAGTATTGCTTCTATCACCTTATTCGTGCTCTCTACTTGGCCATTTGCCTGTGGGTGGTACGGGGTTGTAATTTTGTGCTGAATGTGGTAATTTTTGAATGTTGCAGCGATTTTATTACCTACAAATTGCGGTCCTCCATCTGTAATTATGTCCCTTGGGAGGCCATATCGCACAAATATTTGGAAAAGGAACTGTATTACAGAGTCCTCTGTAGCTCTTGGAAGTGCCTCTGCTTCAACCCATTTAGTAACATACTCTGTTGCAACTAGTATGTATGTTTTCTGATTTGATGGTGGGTTAATAGGACCAACAAAATCGAGCGCCTAGCGCTCAAATGGCTCGATTAATAACTGTGGATTCAAAGGCATTTCATTGGACTATCCAGGGCGTACAATCGTTTGGCAACTATCACAGGCTTGTACAAACTTTTTAGCATCTTTAAAAATTGTAGGCGAGTAATAGCCTATTTGTAAAACCTTGTGATCAGTCCTGCGATCTGCGAAATGTCTGCCACATGGCCCGTCATGGCATGCTTCCAGGATGTCAAATATTTTATCTTCTCAAACACATCTTCTGATGTGCATATATGTTCCTGTATGAAATAGGTAGCCCCCAATCCAAGAGAATCGGGTACTGCATTGTACTATCTATTTTCGTTCATTGGGCGTTAGATGCTTAGGTAATTTACCTACTGCTAAATAATTTGCAACATCAGCATACCATGGGGTTCTGGCAGTAACAGCAAACAAATGTTCATCTGGAAAGTGATCTTAGACTGCTGCTGCGTCCGTTGGTTTTGGCATTCGTGAGAGAAAATCAGCTACAGGATTCTCTTTTCCAGGTCGGTCCTTTATTGTGATGTCAAATTCTTGAAATAGAATCAACCATCTTGTTACTCTACTATTTGTAATAGGTTTATTTGCTAAAAAATTTATGGCAGAGTGATCTATATATAAAACTACAGGATACCCAGTTATATAATATCTAAATTTATTTACAGCATGTATTACAGCTAAAAATTCTTTCTCAGTCACATTATAGTTTAATTCAGTAGGAGATAGATTCTTGCTAATATAATAAATTGCATATGGTTTTTTATCTTCTTCCTGCCCGAGGACTGCTCCAATAGTTGTCTCTGAGGCATCAAGTGAAATTTGGAATGGAAAATCCCAATTTGGGCCCCTTAGCACTGGGGTTGTTGATAGAAGCTTTTTCAGAACCTCAAAAGCATGGTCACATTTATCTGTCCAATTAAAATAAAAATTCCCTATTAGTGCGTATAGAGGTGTAGCTATTTTAGAATAATGCTCTATAAATATTCTATAATAACTAGAAAATCCTAGAAAGCTACGTACCTATGTTTGTGTGGTAGGAGTAGGTATTAACAAAAGTATCTAAATTTTAGCTGGATCTACCTGTATTCCAGCTGCTGAGATATAATGACTTAAGATGAGTCCCTCGGTCATCATCATGTGACACTTCTCATGGCTTAAGCAGAGCCTGGTGGCAATACACCTTTGCAGCACCTTTTCCAATGTTTAATATTCTAGCTCAAAATCATCTCCATAAGGTGTGAAATCATCCATATATACTTCGAGCCCTTCATTTATTAAATCTGAAAAGATGTTGAGAATGGCCCTCTGAAATGTGGCAGGGGAATTGCATAGACCAAAGGGTAAAAATTTGTAAGCAAATGTTCCCCAAAGACAGGTAAAAGTAGTCTTGTCTTGGTCTTCAGGGGCAATCTGAATCTGATTGTATCTACTGAAGCCATTTAGGAAAGAAAAAAATTTCTTTCCTGCTAATGTATCTAATACCTGATCAATGAAAGGAAGGGGAAAGTGGTCTTTCTGGGTTGCTTTTTTTAGTTCTCTATATTCTACACATATCCTCCACTTTCCATTCTTATTTGGCACCACTGCTAGTGGAGATACCCACTTTCTATCAGATATTGGATAAATAAAGTTTACATCCAAAAGTTTTTGTAATTTCGCTGTAACAATATCCTTAAGATGAGGGTTTAATCTTCATTGGGGTTGGCGAATGGTTCTAGCATATTTTTCTGTATAAATGTGGTGTGTACATAATTGGGGATCAATTCCTTTCATGTCTGGGTAATCCCATGCAAAAGCTCCCTTATATTTTTTCAGTAGTTGGACCATCTTCTCTTCTTGTTCAGTAGTCAAATTTTTGTTAATGTTCAAAATTTTTCCTGGCTCAATTTCTATAGTTTTGCTATTGTGTACAGAAGTGGTAGGTATTGATTGATCTTGAATGTCTTTCAGGGGATCTTCTTCTTCTTCATTATCAAATGTTGCCTTGATCATGTGACATTGCAAATGGGATCTGGTTTTTGGTTGGTTAATGAAACTGTTAATGATGTCATCCTTTGTTTGGTCTTTAAATTCGAGGGAATATTTTATGGTTAATGGTGATCTAATGTTTTCTATGAGGTATGATATAGGTTGTTTCTTTGTTTTTATTATCGTTAGGCTTGGCTGGGCTGGAGGGTATAAGGCTAAATTCTTGACATAACTTCCTCTAGTTATAGTCATGCTGCCTTGTCGGCAGCCAATGTAAGCATCAGCAGTTGCCAGCCAAGGTCTACCTAAGATTAAAGGGTGTCTATCTAGCCATTTTTTGGGGTTAATAATCAAGAAGTTGGCAGGGTATTCCTAGGAGTCTACATATACCATTACATCATGTAGTGTGCCTTCTAGCTTGATTATTGATCGGTCAGCCAATTCCAATAAGGTTGTTGTTGGATCTACTGATGTAATGCCAATTTTTTGACAAGTGGTGGTTGTTAGGATATTAATTGTAGCTCCCAAATCAACTAAGGCATTTGGAAATGATTTTCCATTGATTTGCACCGTAACTATAGGATTTCCTGGGTCCTCATACTTTACAGGTGCTTCTCTTCCTGATAGTAAGTCAGATAGGGTGCCGACTACTTGGACGGTTGGGTCAGTTGTTGTTCTCCTCCTTGGCTTTCTTATACATAGTTCTTTGATGGTCTTTGCATAAATGGGAATATCTTGGATAGCTTGGAGGAGTGGGATTTTTATACACAAAATTGTCAGTTCTCCCAGAAGATCAAAATCAGGATGTTCTATTGGACGAGGTATGATTAGTATGGTGGACAGTAAGGAAAGTTTGGCCAATTGGTTTGATTTGTTTGATTTGGCCATGGTAATGTAGGAAATGGTTGTTGTGACCAACTAGGGAAGGGTGGCTGATTTTGCCACATTCCATTATATTTTTTAGCATTATACTGAGGATACTGAAAAGAAGAGGATGGATCAATGGGCATACCTGTTTGTCGTGGCTTCCATTGACGGCGCTGATTGAGTAGGCATACCATTTATGTTTCCTCTTCTGCTTCTTTGTAGATTTCTTTCAATCTCAGGAGTGAGGGGAAACTTTCTGTGGAGTGATCTTTCGTGCAGATGGCACAAACTTTGACTATATCTAGCAGGCACTCTTTATGGCTATGTTTCTTTCTGCATCTAGGGAAGAATATTTCCAAATTTGTTCTGCTTCTACTTGCTTTTGTTTAGCTTGCATGATATCGAGCTGTGTTGTCAGAGTCCCTAGAATATTAGTTTTTAAATTTTCTAGTAGATTTCCAATTTCTGTGTGGGTTATACCTCCACCAGAGGTCTTTCTATCCCTTGTGATCATGTCAAATTCTGTTGGTTTTAGTCTTGTGCTGTCTCTCGAACTCTTGATACATAAATCAATAATTTCAGCAAAATTTTCCTGATATATGTCACCTTTTCCCATGATGTTTAATGTTTCAACCCATTGTTCCTTCATCCCTTTAATTAATGTAGTTTTTAACACATTATCAGGTAAGGGTAAAGATGCATAAGGTGATCTATGGAGATTGTATTGAAAGCGTTCTACATATTCCTCCAATGTTTCATTAGGTTTCTCTGTCATCTGAAATATTTCATCCTTTAATTCCCTGGACCTACAATAATCTTGATATTTCTTTAGAAAAGTAGCTTTCATCTGATCCCAGTCATTTATAACACCTCCACCTAACCCCACAAACCATCGTAGAGCTTCTCCTTTTAATGTGGAGGGGAATAATTTTAGCTTTCGGGGATCGTGCTGTTAAGGCCGCAATTTGTCACCATCCCCGCAATCCCCATCTCGCCCATTGGAGGGTCGTTTCTGTGACCAATAAGCAGTGTCATGCCTTGCAAATACCATCATTGCATCCCTTTCCATGAGGACAACATTCCTTCTGTTGATCATTTCCTGAGCAGACCCCTAAAAACACCTGTTTTTGCCTTGGCGCTGGTAGCCCGTTATGTACTTGCGCCAATGAGGAAAATTAACACTGAGCCCGCGCCAATTGGCGCTCTGTCCCAGTTAAGCACCCGCGCCAATCTGCTTTTGGAAAGTTTTTTAAAAAAAGAGGCAAAGTTTCGATTACAACAACTTCGTGGATGAGTCATCAGGAGTGGTTTCGACTGAATAACCACAACCTTCCTCCTTTGGCCTCTTGTTTCCACCTTATGGGGAACCTCCCAAGGGATAAGGCCTCCCTTCAACTATTGTAGGGATCCCAACCTCCTCCTCTCCTCTATAAATATAGCCTTCATCCATTGATGAAGGGGCTGAAGGGCTGAATGGTTGAGTCTCCAAGTTCCCAAGAGCCATCAGAGCCTTATGCTGCAAGAGCCTTGATTCATTCCCTTAAGGCCAAATCCAAGCAAGGAGATCATTGTCGAGACATCCGAAGAGAGAGGTTTGTCTCATCCCCGACAAGCTTTTTCGAGACGTGTTCCGCTGGCGACCCTCCGAAGGAGAATTCAGCGTCAGAGCTATGGTTGTATTCTTCTTTGATTGATTAATGATAAGAGACTATTGGTTATGGTTCCACTCTTGTTGTTGATTATGATGATGAGTTATGTCTTCTCTGACTGACATATAGTTGCATATACTGGATTTTACGCTTGTGTTTGTTTTGTTTCTGGCGTGTGCAGGTGTCCGATCACGGAGATCATGATGATTGTGATCTGCCAGAGCTAAGGAATGGGAGCACTACTTTCTCTACAAGCGACAACGTTGGATTCCAGGTAAGCCTTCATCACTAATTGGTTTATTAGCAATCGGGGAACTCCGGTGACCATAGCGTGAACGATCACAGACCTTGGCCCTGGGTAGATCGCCTCCGTCCAGAGGGGATTTACCTCCACAACAACGTTGGTATAGTCATACCCTTGGTTACCGAGAAGCATCAGATCAAAAATAAATGCATATGGATCTTCCGATTTTAAGCCATGGAATGTAGGAATATGCTAGAGAGGAATGGCCTTCATAGGTGCATTAACTGCAGTGTCCACAATGGGATATTGCAGTGTGGAAGTTTGGGGTGGTTGCTGGTTCTGGGTCATTTGATCAAATATGTGCCAATATCCTTCTGGGATTTCTAGGGAATTATTCCTAAGCTGACTAGAAGGAGTAGGGATGACCTTAACAGCACTTCCTTGGTCTGGGATAATGATTGTTCCTTGCTGAAGTATTATCCGAGGGGATTTTGGTTCTTCAGGTTCTTCAGCTTTGTTCTGGATGATTTTGACAGCACTTCCCTTATCTGGGCTGCTTAGTGTTTGGATTACTTCAAGAGGGGATCTTGGTTCTTCTATTTCCCCTGTTTCTCCTGCTCCTTCACGGAGATTACTAGAGTTCCCTTCTTGTAAAGAAATTGGGCGAGAATTTTCAATTTCTTGAGAATCTTGCTCAGTCTCTTCTGTTTGGCTATGTACCTCAGCAAAAGCTACAGATGGTGATTCTGTGGCCGGAAGGGAGCTAGTAGGTTGTCTAGAAGCAATTTTTCTAGGGCCTACTGATGGTTGAGATTAAACTTTCTTAATGACATTGTCGATAAAGGTTTTTCTCCCAAGGGTCACCGGTCCCTTAGGTTTTTCAGGTCTGGGAGGAATTTTGTTTTGTGTAGATTTTCTAGTCATTCAAAAAATGCAAGCATTCATTCCTACCTTAAACTTCTACGCAGTTCTGCTATGAAGTGGGCAAGTGAACGAGCATGTTCCTCATTCGTTACACAACTTCTTACCTTCCGTTTTTAATACCCAGTTCTTCCTTAGCAGAGAAAATAAAATATACATCACTCTTTCTAAACAGATACACTCTCCCCAGAAACGGTGCCAAAATTTTGAGGTATAAAAGGTGTCTTTCTAACTCCTATTTATCCTACATTAATTATCAATCTAGGTACGGCATTTTATCTCAAGAGTGTACTTAGTCTTAGGCATAAATTTAATCTAAGAGTAATGCTCTCCAATTTGCAGTACAGTGTTTTCAAATACAAGAGTAAACGGATGCTTGAAAATGAAATCTAATTGCAATGACATGAAACTTAATGCTCTAAAATCCAATCACTCACTCGACAATCATCAGTCAAGGATGCAGTAGTAATAACTCTTTCCTCTGTCAACTGATGTAAATGAAATCAAGCATAAACAAGATCCTCAATTTGAGAACTTAGACAGTAATAGCCAATGTCCTTTATAGTTGATGATCTTACACTCCACAATAAAGAAACTAATTGGAAATGGTAACTGAGTTAAATCAATAATGCTGCTAATGGAAATAGAATAAACACGCTCTCTGCAATAACATTCTAAAGCAAACCAAATACTTACAGGAAAGGAATAAACAGTAAAACTAGTTATCAGAAATGAACAGCAAAGCTATTTAATGGAAATGAACAACAAATTCTGAATAGCGAAGCTTTATATCTGAGAAGCATAACAATACAAGTTACAGAGGAATAAATAATCTTGTTATGTTGGAAAGGAATAGCAACACAATTCACTCACAACTGATTGAACAAACCGATTTCATAAAACATTGAAACAATAAGCTATACAACATGGAAACTGTGAAGCAATGCGACTAAAGGAAATGAGAACTAAAGCAAACCATCAGATGATTGGAATTGGAAAGTAATGGTACAGATAGCAAGTGGATCCACCAGGGCCGGGCCCTTAGCTGCTAGTGAAGTACCGCCGAACTACTCCAGTATCAAATAATGGAACGACAACCGGATTATATATTAATCATTATGTAACAGAGTTTACAAGCAATCACACTCTGTTTTAACCAACGAGAGTCGATGAAAAATCGTGAAAATACAACAGGAAATCTGAATAATCATAATACATCTTTTGATTTCTACAAGCGCTGCCCTTTTATAACAGCCAGCGGACGAAACAAGAAATACAGATAAGCTTTGAGCAACGATCCTTCAGGATCGAGAGATCCTGAGGGATTCGCTCTATCTTCTATCTTCAGTTATCGTTTTGTCTTCTTGCGCTGATGCCGCGCTGTTCCTTTCTTTTCTTTGACTGTGCGCTCCGATCTTGACCTTCTTGTTTGGATATGGCCTTTTGCTGAAGGGACAACATTTATTTCTGCTTTTTCTTTTTCTCCCGAATGGTGGCTTCCCACTTAATCTATTTTCTGCATATAAGAAAAGACAATCTTTAATCAATTTGCAACAATCACTAATCTCCTTAATTCTATTATAATTCTTCAATATATTACCATTCTAGAATATAAAGGAGTTATGATTAAAGGAAAAAGATAAAGAAATACATGGAAAATTCATACCTTTTCCAATGCTCAACACTATGGAGACTTGGAAGAGTAGAAGACAGAGGATGGCCAATGTGGATATTTTGTTAGAGGCATCTAGCACCCTGCCTAAGATGATGTTTCCGATCATTTAGTTTTGATCCCTCACCGTTAAAGTGAAATTTTTTATCTATAGATCGACAACCTTATCAAAATTTTCATGAGCATAGGTAAAATGGGCCGCTACCAATTTCATTTGTCTACATATTTTGGAAAGAGATATATAGATAAAAGTGCGAATGATCGATGCAGTCGAGAGAAAATTGGAATTTTCAGAGTTTCAAAAAAGGGTAATAACAACGAGACTGTCAACACTATCAAAATGGAAATCCCGAAAGAAGGAGCTGTTCAACAAAGGAAATTTTTAAAAGTGTGATAGAGCTCAAATTCCAACAAAGAAGGAATAATATCAATAAATATTTTTAGATTTTTTAATTAAGGATGAGGTAGAAACTTGTTTTAGTTACAATATTTTCTATAAAGACTAATATGAAAAATGAAAAAGGGTTGGAATTTTTGCAAAAACCTTTGGTATAGTGTATACATTTTGATATCAATATAAGTTACTGTGTTCAACATTATTTTCTCAGAGTTATAAATATTCTTGTGTGATAGTTTCCCCGTCATCTGTTTTATTTCATTGTCTTTTCCATATGATTCCACATTTTGGAAATAAAGTTTGTAAAGATGAACTCTCTTCATCAACTCATATTTACTATTTCCAAAATGTTCTATGTTTTCCACTTAAATATATTTAACAAAATTCATCAATGACTCTATTTTTTGGTATTTATCTCTATTTTCTTCTATCACAACTTAATGATAAGTTGTCGAAGAAAGTTGTCGCTACCTTGAATTTGTATTTTGTTCATATAATCTGTTAGCATTATTTTTTTTTCAAATATATTCCATGGCAAATGGTTTTTCCTCTTCTTTCCATACCAACATTGATGGAATCCAATTAGATCTAGTTGATGTGCTGAATACATAACTAGTCACTTTGAATGAGATATAGAAGGGACCCCCCTTCGAATTGAAAGGGATAGCTTTCATTTCAAAAGTTTGGCTAGAGGTTACCTTAGAATTTTCCCTATACATTCGGGGTTTTTTATAAATGATAACATTTTGGCACTGTTTACTGGGAACAAAAGATATATTCTCCCCACACGATTTTATTGTTTATATCAGATCTCTGAGGGAAAACAAAGTTTTGTACATTAGTTTTGGCTGTAAGGTGTTTTCTCTGGCGACTCCACTTTGAAACTTAAAGTGATCCCATTAGAAAAAATATGGCTCATAGGAGGGTTTATCCTTGGAGGAACCCTGATCCGAATCCACCACAGATTTTGTTGAGTCTAGAAAAGTTGTTCAGAAGGAAAGCTCCAGGAATACCAGGTATGGTTCATTTAGAAAGGTCATATTCATTACCTAAAAAGTTGAGTCTGTTGATGATATATTGTTTGATATCAAGTTGGAACAATCTCTTTATGGATCTAAGTCCGAGAGTGATATTTCAGATATTGTTTTTGACCAAATCCGATTCAAAACTTTTTTCCCTAGTTCTTCCAGTCAAGAATTAGATTTGTTGCCACATGATCAAAAATTTTGGATTCAATTTCAAAAGTTGGAAAAAATAGTCCATGAACTGTAGTTAGCTACATTTGAGTCTCAAAATTTTCCATTTTCTATTCCTTCTTTCTTTGTTCAACTAGTCTTTCGATTTATGTAGGATTTCAGATTCCTATCTCGTCAACTATCACAACTTCATCTTCATTTCCATTGCATCTGCCTCCCATATCCTTAGTATTAGTTCATATTAATCCCGCATAACTATGGTGGCCATATACGCTCCTTTAAATCTTCAAGGTCCATTATGTGACCTCCCCTTGAATTACAACTAGAGTTTGTTCCAATTTGATGGCACTAGGCCTCTTAGAACTCAACAACACGTAGAAAATATTAATGGTTTTATTCACCTAGAGGGGGCCTACCATGAGAAGTTCACGTTGATACTCTTTGCACAAATTCTCTCAGGATAGGTCAAAAACTGGTTCAGATCCTTATCAACTACAAGTATTTCTAACTTCCAATAGTTTGAACAACTCCTCCTCACTAGGTGGGAGGTGAAGAATAACACCCTACAAATATTGGCTGCATATGAAAATATAAAAATAAACCTAGGGGATATAGTTCAAGAATTCACATCAAGATTCAATGTATTTTACAATTTGATCTCAGATGAGATAAACCCCCCCTGGATTAGCCCTGCTACACTATCCAAATGTTTTTGTTTCCGAATTAGCCTATCAACTTAGAGAGAGCAATCCTGCTACCTTTTATTGGTGTAGAAGAGAATTTGTTGGATAAGAAATAAAAGATGAAGGATGAGAGAAGAGTGATATTAAAATAGGAATCATATTCCTCACAGGATGTGAAATTTTATGCGTTGAAGACAATGGAGAAGATGGTTGATAATATAAATCCTCCTAGGAGTGAAACTCAACCGCAAGTGCGGAACCAAAATTTCAGGAGTCCTAAAGGTTCTCAAAACCATCCAAGAGAAAAAAAAGGTCATGGAGATCAACATGTTGTTAGATATCCTTTTCAAGAAAGATTTGTGGATGAATATGTTACTGAAGAAACATATCAACTGATTGGCTGCTTTGATGAGAAAGAAACACAATTTTTTGCTACCATGGAGGATCTTGATATTTCTACTGGGTCCTGAGGAGAAAAATATAGCATTCATATTTGTGATTCAGTATTTTACCAACAAGGTTATAATATTGCAATTGCATATTTTCAAATTAAGTACAACCTCAGAGACTGAACTATCCCTATTAATACTCCACCACAAAAAACAACAGGCGAGAAACACGCTGAACCAAGAAAGGACATACTAAAAAGACCATAGGAGCCTAAAAATTATAGTCCATGTTGTCTTGTGACTCCCATAATGAAAAATACAGTGCAAAGAGCTATTCGTTGAAGGGATAGGGGAGGGTAAAGTTGGAGGCTAAAGGCAGACGACGTAGCCTTTTATGCGGTTGGTAATGTGAAGGCGCCGCCACGATCGCACCTCCCCCAGAACCGCAACGCAACCTACGACAATGGTGGTGTCACCCGCCAGGGATGGCTTTCTACAGCCGAATCCGATGGTACTTGAGAGAGCTAGGGTGGCCGAAAATGGCCCGTCAGAGGAGATGATGTCAGCTCCCCTCGCGGCCAGTCAAAAAATTTCTGGGGGAGGAAGACATGAGAAGGAGGCTAGTGTTCGACCCGTTGAAAACCAGAGGGGCCCACCAGCACACAGCTAGCGCAGGTACATTACAAGGTAAGGTAAGTTCATTCAGAGTACGAAGGTCGGTACTCCTGTGTCTAGCACATGGTCCCTCACCTACCCGGTCGCTGTAGGCCAACCGTCGCGTGTCACGTGTCTCTTAGCCAATGTCCTCATGACGTTAGCCCTACATTTGTCATCTCACCATATTACCAAGTAAAAGCCCTGTTTCCGCAGTGATTTTTATTCTAAGTTGTTTAAATTTGCTTGTCACTCACTAACGTTTCACTCTGTTAGATGGGTAAAAACTCAAGTATTGGTTGCCTTTCACCATCGCGTCACTTTCCCTGCTACCTCAGGTATTTGGGCGTGTCCCTTTCATTATTTCCATTTTACTGTTTGTTCAAATTGATATGGAAAAAATGAAATTCTCTGCCCTCGAAACCCCTCAAGCTCGCAAGGTCAAGACTGCTCCTGGCCCTGAATTACTCAAAAATTCCCAATCTCAGCTTTGTGACCCAGTTTACCCTTTCAATGTGGCTCATGCTAGGGCCGGGATTTTTGAATTTCAGTGAAGGGGAGAAGATGTGTTCAAAGTTGTTGATTTGGGGCTCTATTACCAAATTTCCCTAACAACCCATCCGTTTCCGGAGTTTATTTCCTAGCTTGCCAATGCCTACATCGAGTGGAAGGACATTTTCTTCTCTGCTCAGGGGTCAATATTCTCGATATTACTCCTCATCTCATCAGAAAATCCCTATGCTATTCACCCACCCAATACTACATCAAATTCACCAAAGTCACTCTCCCATGCCACTTCTCGAACCAACCCTTGGAGAAGCAGAGCGGTTTCCTCAAACTCATTTGTAATTCACGCTTCTCCATTCTCCCTCACATAGAGGCTATTCTGCTGTCACTATTCTCTGATACTATATAACCTATTTAGCAGTCATCTCGAGAATTCTGGAGTTAGAAAATGCTGGTAGGGTGACTAAGGCAGGTTTAGGGTTTCTTTTGCTGATGATGCAAGCTGAGATTATACTAGATACCCCCAATTTCCTAGCCTCGGCTATAAAATCCCAGTTCTAAGATATGTCATCCTTTTTCTCTTCCAAATAATGCTACCTGGTTTTCTACTTATTCCTATTTGAGCATGAAGACAAGTTCGAGGGTTTAGGCCTGAACAGGTTCTCCATGAGAAATGCTGAACCCAAATCTGTTTTTGAATGGACTCGGTAAATTCACCAGCATTTAGAGGGGAAGGGGTATGCGAAATTTGTCAAGGATTTCATGTCCAGGGCCTATGCTATCATACATGACAGCTTCACACCCAAAATTTTTCCTGAGCAAAATAAGTGGCTCCAGTTCAGTGAAACAGATTGTATCGGTGATTGGTACCTGTTTGAAGATCACACCGAGATCAGGGTCTATGGTGCTGAAGTGCCTCCTTACCACTTTCTAGTGTTCTTGTCCCTGAGGATATTTTCCCTTGAGTTCATCCGTCAAGTCATAAGTGCCAACCAAGCCCACTTCGTGCCTACAAAAAAGGGATATATCTTCAGGCTCCCAAATACCGTAGGCCCTTTCACCGTCAATTCAAGGCATACCCTGTCCTCTATGGAAGGGATGTTTCAGAAGATGAATTTCCCATGGGGAGATGCTTGGCACTACGACACTAAAGGATTTATCACATGCAGGAAGAAGAAGATTAAATCCATAACATATGAGCATGAACCTAGGACTCTTATTGAATGGAAATATAACTGTGATTCATGGCCTTTGGATACAAATATGGAGGCAAAATCCCCAGCTGTCAAAGGAAAAGGAGACAATGTACTCGGTGACATAGAAGTACTGGAACAAAAAAATCCCCAGGCTATCCAAGGGTTCATGGAGGAAGAAGAGGAAGGGCACCTTAGTAAGAGATAGAGGACCGAAGGCCCTGAGGAGCTGGACACTAAAATTCCTGATGATGAGGGTTCACAACTCATGGGCTAGGACAAAGACAAAAGGCTTTAAAATTTCCTATGATTCCGCCTCTTCCTTGGCACCTTCAGAGCTTTCACAGGCTGTCACGTTGGGTAAAGAAGAAAAAAGGGAGCAGATCAAGGTCAAGAACAAATTTGCAAGGGAGAAACCGAGAGCAGAATTATTTCAGTTCATAGACAAGCATCATACTAGGCTCACCTTAGCCCTAGATGTGGAGAAAGACCAAATTTTATTTGATGTTCAACATTCATCCTGTCATCCCTTACCCCTGGGATCCAAGTACAAAGCCCTAGAAATAATTATAAATTTGGCTTCCATCCCCTTGTCTGATAAGTTAAATTTGCACAAGTCCATCAGTGACATGCTGCAAACCGAAGTATTAAAGCATAACATTGCCCTGGAGAAAGTAGAAAGGAAATTGGCTCAAATGAAGGCCACTCATCAAAGGGAAATAACAAGTGCTAAAGATCTTACTGCATAGTTTGAGGACTGAAAAGATAATAAGAGGGAAGGGAGTCGATCCCAACTCAATGGTACATGCTCTTCTAAGAAAAACAAAGTTGGAGGTACATGAGTTAAGACTAAAATTGAATATCCCTCGTTTGGAACATATTCAAATAGAGGAACTAGCTAGAGTGGAAAAGGAAAAAGGCGTCCTCACTGAGTCTCTTGCTTAGAGGGATGAGGAGATCATGGGATTAAGGGAGAAGATGTCAGAGCTACAACTTGCTCAGGGTAATCATGTGTGTGTATTTCCTGTATCAGAGGACCCGCAAAGTGATCCATAACAGTTAATCAAGGCTCTGGCGGACCTAAATATGTCAGAGGATGAAACATGCACCACTCGAAGACTCTTGAACAAGGCCAAGGAGACATACTCAGAGAACCAAAAGATGGTATCGTCCCTACAAAAAGAGGTAGAGATCCTTCACAGGGAGGCCCAGGGACACGAGAAGTCTATCAAGGACTTGAAAGCTCAGATTAAAGGGAATATGTCATTAGTAGAAGCTAGAAAAATAGTCTGGCCAAAGATTATACCAGAGTTAAAAGAGCATTGGGAGCTCATCGTGTTGGAAAATGACAATACGAATGTTGTCCAAGAGTATAAGGTATAGCTGGAGTCCGGTTGTAGGGATGGAGATGAGAATGCAACAACAAAGAGGAGATATGTCAAGTATATCAACGAGCTCCCATCTGAAGAACTGAGCACCCATGGAGTGGGTGACCATTTTAGGACCATCATGGAGGTTAATAAGATGATTCAAAAAGAGGAGGAACACATAAAATAATTGGGAATTTTAGCAATCGTGACAAAGGGAGTGGAGATATTTTACCAGGAATGGCGTAAGTTAGTGGAGGATGGTCTCCCCACATGCTGGGATCAATAGTTGGGGACATTGGTTCCCCTACCCACTTATGATAAAAAATTGTCCGAGATAAAGTGCAGGGCATATATAACATTAGAGAAGACCTCCCGCTTGAAGGCAAATACCTTAGCAGTAGCATTATGCAAGGAATTCTTTCTCCTTTCCCAGGTCAATAGATTCTTCGCGGCCCTCCTTGTTTATTCTGAGATTAATCAACTTCAAACTATGTTCTAGTTCTTTAGTACAACACCTATCCCCGCAATGGTCACCTGGAAAAGGTGCTATGAATACACAAATCCTCAAGCTCCTTCCACCTCGCAGCAACTGCCACCTCACCTGCTTCGCTAGCCTATATCCTCCACTTATTCAGTCAGTTCATGCAACTCAGGGGACTCTGCCATGCCTCGTCATAACCGCTAAAGGATATCACGATTAGGCCCATGCGACCTTTTTTTTTATTTTGTTTCAGTTTCAGTTGTGATGTAAAATCGGGTGAAATCTCGATTTCACCCAAAGTGTTGTTCACATGTTATTTTTCGGTTATGTTTCTATTGTAGTTAGTGTTAGAATAATACCGAATTTGATATAGTGTAGTTATATCGCATAATTTTTGATTTGGATATGAAACTGTGAAATCAAGAAGGAATATTTTTTCCGAGAAAATATCTGGCCAAGGCGCCCAATGTCAAAACTATAAAAAGCCAACTTAGAGACGAAGAAAAGGTTCTGATTCGTCTGGAATTCCTTAGTGTATATTTGGTGTAGCACATTTTCTAATGTTTGGGATAGCCTCTTAATGCATATCTGGAAGAGATGTTTTGAGAATATAATATAATGATGACTTGTTGAAAAACAGATTCCTACTAGAATTTTGAGCAGTATGTATGCTTCTTATGTGTATTGGTTTGATCTTCTTATTCTATTTCACCTTATTTTATTCCAAGTTATCATGTTTTTGGAATGCTGGTTGCTTATGGCTAATTAATGAATTTATCTTACATGATACTCATATAATGGTCATTAAGCTACCTTAATTAGGCTCGACATATGATTCTTGTCTCATAATTCTAATCCTGACCGTCCTCTTCTTTAAGTCCTCGGAGGGTAGATTCTTACCATCTCAGTAGGCTTGCCTCACTCTGATTTACCGTCCTTGTTCTTCACAACATCAACTCACATTATCTTAAAAGCTTTATTCACTGGTTCCACATCCGACCCTATTGTAGAAAATTAAGCTTCATTTCAGCCATAGGTCCATTCTGAGTTTTTCCCTTCTCACAATTAGGGTCAACAGCTATTTCTTTGTTCCCATCGTTATCTAGAACCACTTATATAATTAATTCCACAAGGTGTATATCTGGAAGGCCCCCTCGAAGAGCATAAAGAAAACCTGTATGACCTCCCTCTCATAAGATGTCCTAGGCATTGGTCTCCTGCAACTCAAGACTGTCTCTAGGAGTGACAACATATTTTTGGCGCCGTTGCTGGGGATCGAATTAGAACATCTTTTCCCTGGGATACGACATTATCTTCACCCTTCAATCAGGTGATCATGAAGGGTTGAGAGTTGCACAACCCTCACCTTGGCGATTGAACTATTATAAAAACCTAAATCAACAATAATATTGGCCTACACTAGGCCTCACACTAGTTCAGATACCTCTCATCTAAGAACCCCTTCCGTATTTGACCCTGAAAATATTATATTCAAGAGAATCTAGAAATAAAAGCAACCCATCCAAGCTATCTTACCTTCATTCTCGCTAGAATATTTGCCGTCCTCATCTCAGAAAGCCGAAGTCTTTAGCCCTGGCTCCATATTCCGTGTACTTCACTATCCCCCAGAGACCACTGCTTTAGCCAGTTCTGACATAAAAGATGAAGCCGAATCTGTTGATATCTCTTTGCCTCCTTTGTGTCCTACTCTAGAGGCCGAGGAAGTCAAAGAAGTTACAGTACTACAGAACTCATTTCAGGTAAATATCCAAACCTCCGCTCAACATATACCTATTTTACCACAGCCAAATCATCCTTAGAATCTACCACCACCACCCCTCGTGGCTATACCTGGCTTCCTCCTTAAAAAATATGCCACATTGATTTTGCCTCAAGTACTGCATGACATGCCTGAAGACTATATAAAGCTCTTGCCTCGGTTCACCGGGGAAGATAGTACTTTTGCGGAGAAAAATATTAAGGAATTCTGTGCCTTTGCTGAAAATGTCAATGTAGAACACCTATATGTGGTGCTTAGGCTTTTCGTCCAATCCTTGGATGGAGAAGCTTGTAAGTGGTTCAAATCTCTTGCTAATAACGTAGTCACCACTTGGGAGGAGATGGTGAATTTATTCACTCAAAAATGGGGAGAAAAGAGGGACCATGGTTACATCATCATAGAGTTAAATTCCCTAAAGAAGAAAAACAATGAAGATGTAACAAAATTTATAAAAAGGTTCAATAAGCTTTACAATATTCTACTTGCTAAAATTAAGCCTCCTCAAGCAACTGCCAAAGTAGTATTTTCACGAGCATTTGAACTCGAGTTTGGATTCACCTTAAGAGAAAGAAAGTATACATCCCTGGACCAGATCTAGACTAATGCACTGGAGGTAGAAGCATACTTTGCTTCTACAGGAAAATTTGAAGGAAGGATAGAGCATGAGGCCAGGAGAAGGGGTAGGGAGGAGGCTTCTACCTCTAATCAAGAAAGGGAATCACTAGAGTATAAAATTGAAGAGATGAAAAAAATGTTCAAGAACCTCTCGAATAAGCTGGTGAAGCTGGAATTGGAGGCTAAGAATTCCTCTCCTCATCCCAACCAGATGGCTCCTAATCGAGGGTTTAATCCCCAGTATTAGAAGCCACCTATACAATTGTTACAACAGGAAAGAAAGGAGCAACAAGATCACATCCAAACTCCTCTATAATTAGAAGGGGAAGTAGAAGGAAAAACCGAGGAAGCCATTAACAGTCAAGAACATTAGTTTTTGGCTTATTCAGAAGATGAAGAAGGGGAACTCACCCTGCAAGAAGAGCTAGAAGAGAAAGAGGTCTCCCGAGAGGATCGATATATTGATAATTACTGTAGGTAGTTTGTGGACTTGATGCAAGTTCATCTCCATAATAAGTATGATCTCAGGACCTCGAGAAAGAGAACTCGAGTGTAAGAACAAGACGAAGAGTCAATACCAAGAGAAAAAATCCCTGTTAGGTCTGCTAGTAAGGGGAAAATGCCTTTAGAAGAGTCCGTACATCATAAGGCCATTGTGTCCACCTCCACAAAGCTAGGTTCATATCCTCCTGCAAACCACAAGTATTTTTTTGTAGCCTCAAACCTGCCCGATCACCCTAAGGAACAGTCTAAAGAAGTCATTGCAGAAAAAACACCCACAACCTTTAACCTCCAGAAAGAGCTAGATAAGGTAAAGATCATGGTTCCACTGATCAAGCTCCTAAATAAACCTTCGTATAAAGCCCAAGTATCTCAATTCATGCTGCCCCACAGCGTAAGCCCTCTTCCTAACTGCCTCAATCTCCAAGAGGAAAACCCATTGTACTTTTTGGACCTCATGTAGAAGAGTTGGACTCAACCACTCCCCCATTCTATGTGTCTTTAGTTATTCATGACCTGTTACTGCATAAATGCATGCTAGATTCCATAGCTTCACATAATCTATTGCTGTTGTCTGTCATGGAGCATTTGGGGTTGCAGATTACCAGACCTTATAAATATTTGTATTATTTTGATTCCAAGAGGGTAAAGTGCCTGGGCACGATAAAAGACCTGGTAGTAAACCTAGCCTAGATCTCGGCTAAGAGTGTGTGTTACACAACATTTTTTCACTGTCCCTGCAATCCCCATCCCACACATTGGAGGGTCATATATATGAATTCTGAATAGTGTCATGCCTTGCAAATAACATCATTGCATCCCTTTTGATGAAGGCAACATTCTTCCTGTTGACATTTCCCTGAGCAGAGTAGTAAAAATCCCTATTTTTTCCTTGGCGTGAGTAGCAAGTTCTGCCCTCGTGCCGAAATGGAAGATTAACACTAGGGCCCGCGCCACCTGGCGCTTTGTCCTAGTGTAATGCCCGCACCAAGCTATTTATGATTTTTTTTTTTTAAATAGAGGCGGAGGTTCCATTCCAACCACCTCCAGGATGAGTCATTGGGAGTGGTTGAACTAAAACAACCACATGCCTCCTCCTTTAGTTAGTAGTTTCCACCTCCCTTGGAACACTCCTAAAGGATAGGCATCCCTTCCACCTTTGTAGGGATCCCAACCTCCTCTTTTCCCTCTATATAAACAAGCCTTCTCCCTTTATGAAAACTAGTTGAGAAAAGAGAATTATAAAGCTGAAGAGTTGAGCACATTATAGTTGAATAACTGAGTTATTGAGAAGGTAGAACAAGGAGGAATACATCGAGAGGTCCCTTATCCCGTCCGAATTCCCCGATGAGATTTGAGACGTGCTTCACCCGAGCCCCGCTGGAGGAGACTGCAACGTCAGAACATGGTTGTATCTCTTATTTGTACCTATTAATATAAGTGACTATTGTCTGGTTCTCATCTTGTGTTTTGTATTTATCGAATGCAATATGCTAGTCTTCTCTGAATGATTAGTAGTTTTTGGATGAAATTAGTATGTGGTATGTGGTTATTATTTTCTGATCTCTGTGCAGGTGTCCAAACGTGATAAGTGGAAGGGTTGTGACTTGCCTTCGATCAGGAGCGGGGATTCTCATCATCACTACAAGTGTCGACGACAACTTTGGACCACAGTTAGGCCATCTTATTCACATCCTCTTTCATTCAAATGTCTAGGAACCTACACTCTAGCATGATTCCTTGTTACTAGACCCACTCTAGGGCTAGAGGGATTGTCTCTGTCCCCAGAGAGGATTTACCTACATAAAAATTTGGCGACTCCACTAGGGATCAATGTGAGTTTGTCTTTGATCTTGTTGGGCCATTTTTTGGGTTTTGGTATTGTTGTTTACTTTTCTGGTTGTTTAGCTGTGTTTGAAACCCTTGTTCAACCCCAGAGTGTCAAGATTGACCTCTTCTCTGTTGAGTTTTTCCCTTTTTCCTTGGTTAAATGGCTTGGCACGGTTTTTCCCTGAACAATCATGCTGATTGGCGCATGTTGATTTTGTAGCACTCGCACCATTTCCTGTTTGGTGCTGAATACCGCCTCATAGTCGCGCTGACCCCTGTGAGTTTTTGGGTGTGAGCTTTTCATGAGTTTTTGGTCACTTTTATTTGTTTCTAGGCTCTTCTTAAGAGTAATTGAAGTGTTTTTGAATGCCTTTGATTGATGAAGGATTTTTTTCTTCAGTTTTTTGTCCATTTCTCATCAGTGTAGCTTGAGGTCTTAGGGTTTATGAGTACCTTGGTGCACTGAGCCTTCTGTTTGGAGATCGAGTTTCTTGATAAGTTGTCAATTTTGTTCCTTTTTTAATTTCTCTTGGTCTCTTTGATCCTATTGAGTACGCTCATTGGTTGAATGATCATTGCCTTTCTCATTTTGATTTTTCTTCCTCTTACTCCAAGCACCGATTACATTGCTTGTATGGGTCATTTTCAAGATTTCTCTTTGATTTGAAAAGTTCGTATCATTGGTTTGAGTGTTGTTGTGTTTGTTTTATGTTGGAGGAGTCATTACGTTTCAAATTTTGCATTCACTCTCTCACGCTTGTGTTTAGTTTTTTTTTTCATATCATTTAGTGCATTGTTTTCTCTATTGCATTGAAAAAACAAAAGCAAATATTGCATTCTTTTTGCTTGAAAATGAAACTTTCCTTCGCTTAATTTGCATTGTATAGGCTGGGAAAGAATTTTGTTATCTACAGATTGCATTAGATGCATTAGTGGATGTTTTCTCATGATTTTATTATTTTATACTGCTTGAAAGTTTTCTTTCCTTCTCGTAGATAGCTTTCATTGAACAAAAATGGTATCCTTCTGCATGTAGTTTTGAATTTAGGAAGATTTCAGATCCGACATACGTTAAGGCCTGGAAATTGAAACTTAATCCAAGATCAACGTTAAAATTTATTTCAATTAACCTAAGGCAACATTGGAACCTAACGAAATATTCTAGTGGTCTAAGTTAGAGACGTGTTTCGGTGTCAAAACCTAGTAGCTGTCGATCGCCATCTGGCTTCAGACAACGCTAGTATGGACTTATGCTCCCCGTACCGTCGAGTATATAAAGGGAGATCCCTCTAGGTTGAAATAATTTTATCCATAGGAAGTCGAGTCTGCCGCCCTGTAATCGTGATACACCGAACACAACATTCGGGGAGACTACCTGCACGTACATCAAGTCCTTGGTCATTTCTCTTTCATTTGATCACCAAGGTGTATATGGCATTTCACGGAAACTTGGCATACCCTCTTGCTTAGATTACCTGAGTAGTCATTTTTGATCTTTACTGACTCTTTAAATTTTAAAATATCATTGAGCACTTTTCCTTTTGCGCTTGTTCAAAGTTTAAACTGAATAGAGTCATATTTTTCCTGTTTCTTGACTCTTAAAACATGAAACAACAAATTTTGGTTTCAGTGTCGTAAAATAAACTACCCACAATCACACGCCCTTTATACAGTTTCATTACTTGGCTTGTTTTCTTTGCCTTGGTTTTTTGTGTCTTTGCTCAGATCTATTTTTTCCTTCTTGTTGTGAAGCAGTCACGGTGGCGGAACCATCAGTTTCGTCGTCCTCGCTCCCTTCTAGAGGTAGTCCTTTACTGGACAGTTCATTTGAAACTCGTCAATCCTCTAGGTCTACCGATCTTCAACAATATATTCTCCTGTCGATCTTACCTCTTGCTACTCGATCTCCCGCTGACGAGCTAGTTGAGTTCAATTGGCCTCCCTCGGGTGCTTGGTTTGGTTTTGGGGACGAGGAATAATTCCATCCTCTTACGTCAAGATCCCATTTTTTAGTTTTTGTTATACCTCCTAGTCCCTGTAGTCTTTTTGAAGATCTTACGGAGGAGTCAGACATGGACACATCAGGTCCTATTGGCAGTGATGGAATTCTGTTTCTAGAGAAGAGTATCAAATTTTTCCGAAAAACACCCCTCATGTGTCTGCTTAATCTTCACCATCGGTGTCACTTCCAGCTGGATATAGGTCTTTGGGTCAGATTATTGTTGGTGTTGCATCCATGGCAGCATCTACTCCATCCAGGGGTCCAGTCCTCCCATCATTAGGACTGTCACCGACGACACCTGCTTCGTCGCTTGCAGTTACATCTGTCCCAGTTCAACCTACTGTCTGTGCGGTTGCGTCTGCGCCGGTCACTCAGTCACCAGAAACCTCGTCTGAGATACCTGGTGGCCTCAATTTTGAAGGGTATCTATTGGCTATTCATCAACAAAACTCTTAGGTTTCTCAACAGCCTCATGCTCCTGTTAATCCACCACACCATTATGAAAAATATGGTAATCTTGTTTATTTTCCCTATCTTACTCCTCATCACTATGATGCTGTCGGTACCCCGATCTATGCGTTTCCTACTCCCCATCATTATGATGAGCGTGGTGTTCCTATTTATGACCCTTATGAAATCGTTCCTAAAATTTGAATGACTTATCAGGTGCAACCTCCTGGCCCACAAGGACAACCCTTGCAGGGACAACTTTTGATTCAGTCAGGGCTTGCATTTGGTCCTCAGGGACAACCTTACGGTCCACAAGGCCAGCCTTTACAAGGTCAGCCTATGGTCCAACAAGGAAAACCCCAAGGGCCTTCTGGTCAACTTTTATATCAACCAGGACCTTCTTATGGTATTGGGGGGAAAATCTATTCGTCGCAGGGTCAACCTTTTGTAGAACAATCTGGATCATATACTCAAACTGGTCCAAACGTTGCGCAACAAGGACAACCCTCTGGTCCTCCTTCGGGACAACCTAGTTCATCACAAACTTTAGGCCAACCTACTCATCATGGGAAACATGGTGGCTCTTAGCATCTAGGCCAACCTGCTCTGCAGGGGCAACCTGCTCAACTGGTCCAATAGCCTGCTCAATATGCTCAACGACAATTTTACTCTGCTTCACAACAAGGTCCTACCTTTCAGCAACCTGTTCAGTCTATTCAGTAGCCAGTTTACCCTATTTATTCAGCTCAACAGGGCCCCACTTATTAACAACCAGTTAGACCCCAAGGTGTTTATTATCATCGTGGTCAATATCGACCAGTATATAGTACGCCTCAAGGTTTTACTTATCAACCTCAATCTCAGTTGCCATATAGTCAACCGCAAGGCCATACTTACATTCCACAGCAAAATCCTTATCAAGGACCTCAATGGTATACTCAGAATCAGTATCCAAAATATCAACAAAATTATTCGCCTTATCCCCCATATCGTCTGAATCTTTCAGGACAGAACCCATGGGGCCAGAATTTTTCTCAAACAGGATGGAATGCAAGTTCGGGTTCTTATCAAGGACTTTCTATGCCTTTTGAACCTCAACTGCCATTTCTCGCTACATTGGAGTTACCGGATGTGTCAAAGTTGACGAATGATCCTATTCTTCACAACCCTTATTGGCCTCCGATTCCAACTAAGATTCCTGGTGATTGTCTCAAGTTTGAGGGCAAGTCTGGAGAAGACCCCCAAGCACATGTTATGACTTACCACTTGTGGTGTTCTTCTAACTCTTGGGTTGACGATTATATTCGGCTTCGTCTTTTCCAACAGACTCTTACTGGTGGTGCTGCTAAGTGGTATATCGAGCTTTCTCGTGGTATCTTTCAAGATTTCAACTCTCTTGCCATGGCATTCATTACTCATTTTCAGTTACCGTTTCGTTATGAAGCCGAGAGGCATCTCCTTACTTATTTGAAATAGGACCAAGCTACTCATATATCAGACCATATTCATGAATGGAGAAGTCGTTGTTACTTGATCAAATTTGAAATTCCTGATCAACTTCTTACTCATTGGTTCACAACCTCCTTTTTCAATCAAATTGCGAAAGACATAGCCGTGGGGGCATGTGTAACTGAGGAACATGCCATTTCTCGTGCCCAATACCTTGATCTCGTGTACTCTCAATCGGGAATATTGTATGATATTTTGAATGATGCCCCCTGACTTGGAACTTCTAACATATCTCCCACCCCATCTATCGACGGTATTATTGGTTGTGTCTCAGACTTTGCATAAGTATTCTTCTTCCAACTCTGGGAAGAAAAAACCTAATTCTTCCAATGATATTGCTCCTCAGTCTAGTCCGAATCCTAGTAAAACTTTGGAGGTCAATGTCGTTCATGCAAATCCTGCGGATAATACTTCTAAAGGAAAAAATAAGGGTAAATGAAAACCTAAGGCCGATGCCCCGAAACTAGATTCGTCCAAACCTCGGGCTGATGATTGTTCGCAACGTAAGCCGAAGTATCCCTGTCTGATTTGTAACGAAGAGCACTACACCAAGGAATGTCCTTGACGTCCCAGAGTGAGTCAATTTCTCAAGGACACTCAGGGTACTCCTACTATTCTTAAAGAACCTTTTCCGTCTCAGTGGACTTAGATGGTCAAGAAGCCTCAATCATCTGCTCCATTTGGTTCTTAAGTGTTCATGATGGACGATTTTGCATCCGTTTCAATCGCTACTCGATTGAAATATTATACTGGATCGAGTTAGGAAACAGGGAAGGAGTTCACTAATGGTCCTCCTCCCCCACCTGTTTCCGGCCCTCTTGAGATTGAAAGGCCCAGTGCTAAACCCGTTGTGCAACCACCTTCCAAAGGTGTTCTATAGAAGTCTTCTTATAATCCCAATGCCCGTGCTGCTCAAAATTACAATATGGTTGAAGATTTGGCGCAGGCGCCGTCCGCGATGTCTGTGTTAGAAGTCCTTCAGAGTTGTCCATCTCAATGGAAAGATTTATTAGTTGCGATTGGGGGGGTTGATCATGTTGATACTAGCCTTCTCGCTTTCAATCTAAAGAATTTCGTCCCACGACTTCTGCACCAGATTGCGCTCATTATACAAGTCATTATTAATGGTCTCGACATCCATCGAGCTGTTCTGGATGAAGTTGCCTCAAACTGTGTCATGTCTACTTTGTGCTGGAAGGCCATCGGCTCTCTAGCCTTGAATTCCTCACCGAATGCCCTTGAAGCATTTGATGGAAGGGAATCTAAACCTTTAGGTGTTCTCGCAAGTTTACCGATTACCTTAAAAGGGAAGACAATCAATGTAGAAGTAGAAGTAGTTGACACTAAACTCAATTACAATCTTCTACTCGGTCGCAGTTGGAGTCACGCTATGCTTTGCGTTCCGTCCACCCTCTTCCATGTTTTGAAATTTCCACATGAGGGAAAAATTGTTACTGTCTATCAGTTGTCCTTCTTCACCTCTTCTTCTGAGAACAACGTTCCGTATGTGGATAAGATCCCGACTCCCTTCGAGAGCATTGGGACGGGTCTCTTCAAGGATCCAACACCACCTTCCCCTTCCACCACCTATGACTGTTCAAGTTAATATGATCTCTCGGTCCGATGACCCATGGATTTTTCCCCTTCCACCACCTATGACTGTTCAAGTTAATATGATCTCTCGGTCCGATGACCCATGGATTATTCCTTTTCCTAAACAAGTCAATTCATTTGGTGATTCAATGCCGTTGAGTCTGATTGAAATCAATTATTGTGAACTCATTGCTGCATCCGATACTCCATCATCTGATGGTGCTCCTTTGAGCTTGTCTCTTGATGTATATTCTCAATCCCCCTGGCTTGGCGATTTAGATTCACCTGATCCTTTGAAAGAAGTGTTTCCTTCTGATGAAGCTATCATGGAAACCATGTCTCTCGAAGACTTGCTGTGAGATGATGGTCATCATTGTTCTTCATTTATGCTTGGCCTCGGGGCTATGTCTACATGTATTGAGCGTTTTTCATCTCAATCTCCCTCTCCTCTGCTTCAAACGCCAATCCTGTCACATGAAGTCTTTACAGAAGGGAACTTGAGTAATATCACACAAACGATGCCTATTGAAATTTTCGTGAAACCGGGAATCGTCGAGAACATCCATGTGGGAGTCACTTGTTCTTCAGATGAAGTCCAAGTTTATACCTGCCTTTTCCATGAATTCCATGATGTCTTCGCTTGGTACTACGAAGAAATGCCCGACATTGATCCTAGTATAGTGGTGCATGAAATTCCTACTTATCCCGGTTCAAAGCCTGTTCGCGAGCGTCTTCGTTCGGTGCATTCTAGAAAGGCTGCAACCATTAAAGGTGAAGTTGAAAAAATTCTCAAAGCTGGTTTCATTTATCCAATTCCCTTGACAGATTGGGTTTTTAACATTGTTCTTGTCGATAAGAAACAAGGAACTATCCGTGTCTGTGTTGATTACCATGAAATCAATCAGTCCCGTCCTAAGGATAATTATCCTACTCCCTTCATCGATCAGATCATTGACGACTGTGACGTGAACGAGATTTTTTCCCTTATGGACAATTTTTCTGGATATAATCAAATTTACATTCTCCCGACTGATCAACACAAGACGACTTTTATCTGTCCTTGGGGTACCTTCGCATACAAGAAACTACCTTTTGGCTTGAAGAATGTTGGGGCCACTTTCCAGCGAGCGATGTCCTACGCTTTTCATGATATTTGTCACATCGTTCAACCTTACCTGGATGACCTTTCGGCTCCTTCAGCTAAGCTTAAGGACCATCCAGATCATCTTCATCAGATCTTTCTTCATTGTTGACATTATAACATTTGACTTAATCCGCATAAATGTTTCTTCTGTGTTGACTCTGGTAGAATTTTAGGGTTTATCATGTCTAAAGACAGAATTCACCTCGATCCACTCAAGGTTTTAGGCTATTATCAATCTCCCCTCTCCATCCTCATTACATCAGTTGTAGAGTCTGCAAGGTAAGGCAAACTTTCTACGTCGTTTTATACCGAACTATGCCGAAGTAGCTAAAGGATACATGTGACTTCTAAAACAGGACGTTCCTTTCCATTGGGATGAGATTTCTCAACAATATTTTGATGCCCTCAAGATGTTGTTGGTCAATGCTCCTTTATTAATTCCTCCAGATTATCACCGTGATTTTTCCCTCTATTTGGCTGCTGCTTTTAGTACAATTGCCATGGTTTTGGTCCAAGATGATGATGACGGTCATGAGCATGTTATTTATTGCTTGTCTCGTAACCTTTTCGATCCTGAAACACATTATGCTCATGTCGAGAAGTTAGCACTAGCTGCGGTCCAGGACATTCAGCGCTTTCGTCATTATATGCTTTTGCGTACGGTGACTGTGATTTCCGATTGCAACCCCATGACCTATATTTTGTCTCAAAAATTGCTGGGGGGAAAATAATACAAATGGATCATTATCCTTCAAGAATTTTATTTGGAATTTACTGCTACCAAATGTAAGAAATCACTGGTTTTGCTGATTTGATTTGTTCCCTCCCTTCTGACTCCGCTCCATCTTGTTCTGAGGATCCTATTCTGGACGATACACTTTTCTTGATTAGCACCCTCGAACCATGGTACGGTGATATCATCTTCTATCTCCATACTTCCACGTTCCTATCTGAGTTGACAAAGGATGCCCACTGTCGTATCTGACATCATTCACAACCTTATCGTATAGTTGGAGATACGCTCTATCGTGTTGGAGTTGATTCTGTACTTTGCTGATGTTTGACCCTCGAGGAAGCTAAGAAAGTATTGAATGATTGTCACAGTGGCGCCTGTGGTGGTCACATGTATGGTTATGCTACAACACAAAAGATACTTCATGCTAGTTATTTTTGGCCTTCTATTTTCAAAGACTGTATTGTCACAGTTCGTAAATGTCATGATTGCCAAATTTATCAACGCAAGATGCGTGCGCCACCCGTTCCTCTTCACCCTGTCATTACCATTGGTCCCTTTTCCAAATGGGGCATCAATTTTATGTCGTGTGTTACACCATTTTTTTGGTCTTCTAACCTATCATTATTAGAACAAACCCAGTGCACACCTGTGGAACAGTTTTTACTAAAGTAAAATTTAGCACACCACATCTCCTTTAACTATGTTTAAGGGTTTAACCCAAAATAAGGATATCGATTAAGTAAATCATTATTTATTTAATTGTTTCCTAAGAATAAGTTATTTAAATCACTATTTAAATCATATTCTTAGTTAAATTTGACTAAATCAAATATAAATAATTAAATAAACCATTATTTATTTAATTATATTCCCCTAATTTCCCTTAAATAAAAAATAAATCATTTATTTATTTGTTATTTATAAATAAAGGAATTGACCCAAGTCAAAAACCCTTTTCCCTCCAACAAATATAATAAAATATTCCTAAAGGGTGATTCTAGAAGATGTTTAATAATATTTTATTCATGCACCAGGTTCTAGAACACGCCAATATTTTGTTATAAATAGGAGGGTTTTTCCCATTCATTAGTCACCTTCATTGCATTGGATTACACTAGATCTGCTTTTGGTCACCATTTTGCATTTCTGTTTTATGAACTCCCATTGAGTTCCATGTTTTGTTTTCCACAATAGTTAGAGAGAGAGACCATTAATCTGAAACACTGAGGACTTCCAAGAACCCAGCCCACTGAGGAGAACCAGAAAACACCTTTCTGTTTTCCTCTCAGGTGCCCCATTCTTTGATATAATAAAAAAGATTCTTTTAAACATATGTGTTCTTGTCTTGTCCATTGGTGCTTGTACTTTAATTTACCTGCTTAATATATTTCATATATAGATCTAGATGTGTGCATCTTATTACAGATTTTAAGATATTTTGCAGCCATAACTTATGTTAGGGCTACTTGATATGCGTAGCTAAAGTGAGTTTTTACGACAAAAAATTCATGCTAACAATTGGTGACTCCACACGGGTTTTCTTTTGCGACCACTGTCGTTTTCTATTTTCCTGCATATCCAGCTGTTTCAGACCCTAGGGTTTCTCTTCAGTTTTCTGTTTTTCCTATTTTTTATGCTAGTTTTTTCCTCTCAAACCCTCAAACTTTCAAATTTCTCACTTTCGTGTGTTTCTGGCCTTATTGCGCAGGTGACTGACATCAGTCGCAGCTGAGACGACACAATTTTCTGAAATCTGCTGCAACCAGCCCTGGATCTGTAGGTCACACTTATCTACCCAAAAAGTGCGACCTGGCCTTGAGGTCGCACTTTTCTGCCCTAAATCTGTGCTCTGGCCTGAAAACAGGCCCAAACCTGCGACCTGCAATTTTTTCTGCAATCTACCCGCGCTTTTTCTGGGTTTCACCGAAGCTTCTGTTAGGGTGTTCCAGCCTCTGTCTCCACCTGTTCAGACCTTTTTTTGATCTATTTCACTCACCTAAGTGGGACTCTTTCCCCTTAGGGCTTCAATTCCCTCCACTTTTTTCGGGAGAGTTTGCTGCTTTTTTCAGACGTCTGCATTTCCAGAAGTTTCAGCCTTATTTCAGATCTGCTACCTCTTGTTCAGATCCTCACATGTCAGCTTTTCTTCCCTTTCTATAAAATTCCTTTCGCTTTGTTTGGTTTCTGCTCTAGGGTCACCCCTTTGACCCCCTCTTTAGCTGATCTCCTATTTTCTAGCAGCAACCTTGCCCCTACCTCTTTGCTGCTTTCTGCACCACTTTCCAGCAGATTTTTCCATTAGATCCCAGTCCCTCCGGACCTTCGATCTATTGGCCTCTTGTTAGCGTGCTCTGCCCCTTCTAGACTAGTTTTGAGAGACCCACTTGCTTGGGTTCAATTGCTGCCTTTTTAGTTGTTAATTTTTTGTTCTTTCAGTTGTATTTACTGTAGATTTATTTTCCATTACGCTGCACACTTTTTCTTTTACTCTCAAAACGTCTGGGTTTAATCAATTAAAATTAACGCACGCCACACATTGACCCTAAGTGAAGAAGAGCCTGGTTAACACCGCCTGGAAAAGACTCTAAAATTAATCGACACTGCACCTCTTCGCCCTTGTCGCGCCTTGCTTTTTCACCTTGCTGCCCTTGTCGGTCTCTCTTCTTCCCGTCATCATTGCGCCTCCAAGGCATTTCTCCCGGCGACTTCTTGGCCTTCACCCTCAGTTTCCGGTTGGTCGACTTCCTCCTTCCCGTCGTCATCGAGTAAGTCCTCCCCCGAGTCCGCCCTCCGACTCTTCCTCTGATTGTTCGGGTTCTCCCCATCCTTCTGGTTCTCCCCCTTTTACCTTCACCATGTCTAGTTTTGGATCTAGCCCTAACCCCAGTTCTATTGCTGGGTCCACTTCCAGTGGAACCACTACGGGACCTACCTTGACTGCCCCATTAATTTCGTATATGGTTGGCCTCAGTCTCCCCGACTTCAATCAGCTTATCAACGACCCTATCCACCACGATGTCAGTTGGCCTGCTATGCCAACCAAGCTCCCCTCCGACATTCCCAAGTTCGAGGGCCTTGCTAGTGAAGATCCCTCCAATCATATCCGATCTTTACATATGTGGTGCTTCTCTAATTCCATCACCGACGACTCCATTCGTCTTCGTTTATTCCAACGCACCCTTAATGGCGACGCATCCAAATGGTATGTCGATCAAGCCACCTCTTCCCATACCACTTTTGCCACCATTGCCCAATCCTTTTTGTCTTATTTCCAGCTCCCTCTCCGATACGACACTGGCACCAAACTGTTGACCTCCTTTCAGCAATCCTCTTCAACACGTCTCTTCGCTCATGTTCAAGAGTGGCGAAGACGATGAAGCTTATGCCGTGCTCCCCCCTTTGAAGATCGTGTTTACATGGATTGGTTCCTTCGCACCCTCCTACCACCCATTGGCAAAGATGTCGCATCCCATTTTCCCCAAACCGAAGAAGCCACCCTTCAAATAGCTTTGAAGTATGATCTTATTTATGGTCAATCCGGTTTTGTGTATACCGTCCGTCCTGACCTCCCCAAACCCGGTGGCCCTAACGCCTCGGGATCCTCTCATTCCGCTGATGGTATCGTCGGAGCTCTGTTCCATACCACTGCCCAGCCTCTTACTCCCTATGGTTTTTCCCCCGGAGGGGCCAACACCTCTAGCACCTTTCCCCTCCCAGCAACATGTACCCTGGGTATGGCATGCCTCCCCCCTTTGCCCACATGCCTCCATACCTCAATGTGGCCCCTTCTCACCCTTATCCCTATCCTTAGCCTGGTGTCCCTGCTCCTCCTGCTTTCGGATCTCCCACTCCCTTGCCTCCTCCCCCCCCGCATTTACTTCCCCCCACAGGGCACGTATTTGCGCAACAAGGGGCACCTACTTCTCGACGGAGGCGAGGCAATCCATCCACCCCTAGCAATCGTGGACCCACTTCTCCCAGTCTGGACCCTAACACCGCCAACCAGCCACAAGGCTCTCAACCCAAGCCCGATCGACCGCTTCGCACAAACAAGCCCTGTTCATGCTGCAGTGTTTATGGTAATTACACTCACAATTGTCCCCTATTACCTCATATGCGAAAAATGTGGGAATCCCAACCCACCGTGCGGGGTCAACACTCCTCCCCGACCACCTCTCCCCATCCAACCCCCGTCCAACCTGTTGTGTTTACCGATCCTTTCCCTCAGCAAGGATTCGTAGCTACTCAATCACCTCGTGCCCCTAGCACAACTCAACATTCCCCTTCTGGCACCTCTGATTATCAAATTCTCATGATGGCCTCTGACCCCCCTCTCACTATCAACCTTAACCTCCAAACCCGGTCTCGTCAATATTCCCCACCTCCCGTTTCACCTGTCTCCGAGTCCCCATCATCAAGTTCTACAGAGCCTCTCTCGCCACCCAAGGGTCCCTTACAAATCCCTCCCCCGAAATTTGAGGTTCACACCAAAATTCCTAAGGGTCCCTTACGCCGAAATGCTGCCTCTGGTCGGGCTAACCATTCCTACATCATAGTCGATGATCTGGCACAATCTCCAGCTGCCATTTCAACGCTAGAACTCCTCCAGTCATGTCCTTCTCAAAAGAAAGCTCTACTATCTTCCGTGGGTGATGTAGATCCTGCTGATGACCTGTTAATTATTTTTGATGCCCATCAGTCAGACCACCCCCCTCTTCCTCCTTCAGTTGCTTTCCAAATCCCAGTCAAAATCCAAAACGCCAATGTCGCTCGCTATATTATTGATGAGGGGGCATCTACCTGTGTAATGTCCGCTTCAGTTTGGAAACAACTCGGATCGCTTGAGCTGTCCCCTTCCACCATCACCCTCCGTGCCTGGGATGGCCATGCCTCCCAACCCATTGGTCTTTTTCGTAATTGCCCTATCACCCTTGCCGGTAAGACTGTCTGTGTCGACGTTGAAGTTATCGAGACCCCTCTTGACTACAACATCATTTTGGGGTGTAGTTACACCTATGCCATGTCTGCCGTCCCATCCGTAGTCCACCGCAAATTTTTTTTCCCCCATAATGGAAATATCGTCACCATTGACCAGTTGTCGTATCATGAACCTAAATCCCAGACCTCACCTGAGTCCACCATCTCTACTGTCACCAATCAACAAAATATTGATTCTTTCACCAGCGTCTCACCTGGCGTCTACAAAGACTCCTCTTTGCTTGGCACCTTCCTTGGTCCTCCCCCTCCTCCTATCTCTGATCCTAGCTCGGCGAATGCTTGCATGATGCAATCCTCCCAGGCTGCCCTCCCACACCCTGCCTCGACTAGTCAGCAACCTCCACCTCATCCGCTGCACCCTGATCCTAGCCCTTCACCTCAGTTGACTCAACCCCTCCCCCCAGGCCCTACCCCTCTCCCTCACACTCCGAAACCTTTTTACCCCCTCGAATCGATTCCCTCCAGCCTCCCCCACCTCGGAGCCGTTACCCCTGGCCATTTCTCCGCTGGTCAAGTCCCCTTCCTTGGTCCCCTTCCTGGAGTCTATTCAGTTCCCGTCATGGCCACCCTGTCCCTTCCTAATTTAACATTGGGAATACCGGTATGGTATCTTACTCCTCCCACCGAGACCCCTCCCGGTCACCTTAAACCGTACATTGCTGTGACACCTGTCCAATCGATTCCTGTTGTTCCTTCCACCATTCCAGTACCCCTAGCCCCTTCACATACTCCTCCTCATGAATCCGCTATGGGTAAAAAATGAAAAACTCGCAGGGGGCATCCAAAGACACGGCCATCGCTGCTGACCCTATTCCCCCTCCACCCACCAAGCTGTGTGCCCTGTGTGATGGTATCGGTCACGCTACCCATACTTGTCCTGAGTTGCCCCGTATCCGACCCATGGTTAAAGTCACCTTTCCTGAATCGACGACCTCCGAAACCCTTGTTTCGTCCTCCCCTGTCGTCAAGAACCCCAAGGCTCTTCGCACCAACAAACCTTGCGCCTTATGTAGGATTCACGGTCATTATTCCCACCATTTTCCTCACCTCACGCATTACCGAGCCTCTTTAGAGGTCATTCGTGAGTATGAAATTGAACAAAATCAATCAGCCTCCCCCATCCTCGCTCAGTATGCGTCTGGTTCTCTTGAAGATCCCCCAGCCACCATTGACATCCCACCCCCTGATGTTGAGATGTCAGAATCTGCCGCTCCTCTCTTGTACCTATCCTCATCCGCCCACCCCTTAGAGTACATCCCCTCTGTATCCACTCCGTCTGTTTCACTTGATACCCCGTCCGCGACATTCTTGGACTCCTCGTGCTCTGACCATATCTTTACTTGCTCTTTTGTAGTTTCCTCTGATGACCCCTATCTGCACCTTTTTTCTATGACTGATGATCTCGATAGCTTTGCCGCCTCTTGTGGTTCTCACTTTCGTGCCATCTCTTCCCCTCATCTTGATGTTCCCATTCGTATCTATGATGTACATCGCCACATCCGTCCCCGATCTTCATTTGTCCTCTACTGCGATGCTATTCCCTCGACCCCCTCCTCCACTCATTACATTGGTTATGTCGATGGCGCCAGTCGCCATTCCCGAAACCTCGCCTCAGCCGCCTGGGCCATCTTCACCCCTGTGTACACCCTTGTCCTTGCCAATGGGGTCTGCATTGGTCCCGCCACCAATAATCAGGCCAAATACGATGCAGTTCGTGGTCTCCTAACAGACGCTCTCTCCCATCACATCCCCCACCTGCACGTTTATTTAGATTCCCTGCTTATTGTCTTACAACTCAATGGTGTCTACCGTGTGCATCATCCTATCCTGTTTAGACAATATTTATGGGTGAGACTTTTAATTCGTGAATTTAGATTCATTTCATTCAACCACATCCCTAGAAGCCACAATCACTATGCAGATCAGATCGCAAATCATATTCTCGACTGGCATTTATCACAAGCCCGAAATTACATTTAAATACACATCAACCATACATATATCATATCACATGTGTTTTCAGAGTCCAATACTTTGAAACATAGGACATGCCCATAGCATGTTACACAACCAAAAACTACAAAACTGGAAGGCACCACTTGCCCCTACATACAATACTAGGGGGGAACCACTCGCCCCTACATACATACTGGGGGGCACCACCTGCCCCTAATAACGCTCTGGAGGATCCCGAGCCAACGGCTCTGCTCCTGCAGCTCGTAGATCACGCACTGTCTTCCCGGCCATCGCCATGCATCGCATGATCCCTCGCCATTCCGAGAGGAGTCCAATACACAACTCTATGTATCGATCATCTAAATCCTGCCAACCACGCTCCGACACACCGTAAATAGTCCCTCACATCTACGATGGAGATCCTCCACCAATGCGGCCATCTCTTCATTCTGTCTTGTGCTCGATCCACTGGCACCAATAGCTCCTACTGCTGCAGGTCGCCCCATATATCCGGCCGATTTTACCGGAGCTATATCTGCATCCCAAACAACATAAAGATTAGCACCATGCATGCTAGTCACCAACTATACACGAAACATAACAGATTAGTTGCTTGTCACTTACCATCGGGGCCCCACACTCGCCCAGGTGGTAGCGAAAAATCTGGATCTCCCAAATAACTCATCCCACTATAGGGATAGTCTTCTATGTATAACGGCATCTGATCCTAGTGAGCGAAAAACTCTGGTTGAAACACCCTTCCGACCGCCCCTCCTCCTCCTCTACTCAGTAGTCGTCCCCACCGTCGCATCTGGGGCTCTCTCGGGCCCCCATCAGGCAACTGTATCCGAGGTCGTAAGGTCGAGATCTTCTCAAAGAAGAAAGAACACAACACCGTTCCATACGCACAATCATGATTCACCTGCCGCTTACATAACGACAACTGGCGTTTCAGCGATGCCAACATCATCTGGGCCCACCCATAGTAGGTTCCACCCAACACACTCTCTACAATCATCATCTGTCCCCCAGTGATGTGATGGAGCGCCTGACTACCAAAAATCCGCAACACCACTGCGGCCACTGCTCGGGTCTCCAACCTCTGTAGATCCCCAATCGATATCCGATTCCCCTTGATTCGGACACTCGGTCGACAATGTCGATCAAAAAACTCTATAATGTTATGCCCTCGCGGTAACACTGGCTGCGTATTCCCCACCATCCCCAATGGAGGGAGACCAGTCAAGAAATATAGATCCTGGACTGTCAGCTCGATCCTGTGCCCCTGCACCATAAAAACCTCATGATCTGGATCCCAATAACTAAAAATCTGGGCCAATAAGGGCTCACCCGCCCTCATCAAAGGGTTCTCAAAAAATTTCAGCACCCCAAACCTAGCTAGTGCACGACGGACACCCAGATCTGCTTCAATCTCTGTCCGCAATGCACCCAGATATCTTTCTCTCCATTTAACCAGTATCTCTGCCATATCTGCACAAAACCAACATCTTTTTTAGTCTACAGATCATCAATACTGGATTAACTTACATCAAAACTAAATCTCAGCCCAAAACAACACTGAAATCCCCTCCCTCTCACAGGTCGCACTTTTTAGGAAACTCTTGGGCCAGGTCACACCTTTCAGGCCAAAACCTACGTCCCAGGTCGCAGTTTTTGCCCCAAAAAGTGCGACCCGGCCGTGAGGGTGAAGTAGGTCCAGTTACTGAGATTTTAGGCCCTAATCTGAACTTTGAATCCATCAAAAACACAGAGTAGGATTAGGCCTCTTACCTGCAACTGACGGATCACGATTCCAATGGTCGGTTTGTCCGCTACGATCGCCGCAAGATTTAGGGCCTTCTCTCCTCTCCACATTCACCACAGCTACACAAGAAAATGAATGATTTTGGAGGGAAAAATCCTTATTAGAAGAAAACCCCTGATTTTTCTTTCGCCGGCTGCGACCCAACCGTAACTCCGTTCGACAAACCGTCCACACCGTTGGAAAGCTCTCACCGAGCACTAAAATGGGTATCTGTTAGTTTTTCATCATCTGATACTTCACCAGGACACATTTTGTCCATGAAGGGTCTCCCCATTTCTCTTCAAAACCGAATTTCCTCACTCACAACACTTGTAATTGAGGCACCACTTTGCCTCCTTACTTGTCCTTGACTGTGATGATTTTCATCGTGAGCTACCTCATTGTACTCATGCTTTCATAGGTCCCCATTGGACCGCTATTACATGGCAACACCATTGAGTCGCCCTTGTTCAGAGCACATGCATAGAGTCCACTTACCTCCTTGCAGTATGTGTCCACTCCCTTCACATCCCTACATTATGCTTATCATCATTTACCCTCCTTACCTTTATATCCGCTGCCACCCATAACATTCATACCCTCTATGCTCTAACAAGGGAAGTCACCCAATCACTCATTCGTATCCCCCCTCCCATCATCACCATGACTACCTATATGATCGTTGCTCCAGATCCCCTTCTGTCAACATCAACTTATCTTCTCCAGCAGCTGGATTCAGGGGGTAGTTGATCTTGGTTCCCACTCTATGGTCAGCCTGATTGTGATTCCTACGCTTGATGATTCAGTGATGCTGCCACAGTCATTCATGATCCCTGGGTGTGTGTGAGATGTCCCAACCCTCATGAGGGGGTGGCCCTCCAGGTAGCCCCCCACACGCTCGGATGACTTCGTCACTTCAGTCTTTGATGCAACTCCTCTCATTTGACGATATCGGCCTCCGTCGCTTGCAGCACCTTTTCGGCTTACTTGTATCTTTCAGATTTTGTGAGCCCTTCCCCGTGTGTAGGGGACATCTGGGTATATTTGTATCTCCTGTACTAAATTATTATTGTATAAGTCCTGATGATTATTCCAGGCATAGCATGTATATGGGAGTCATCAGTATATTTTTTCTGGCTCATATTTTGGCCAGTACCTCTCTCATTATTGCGTTCCGTGGTTTTCCGGGCGCCTTATCTTTTGTACTATTGTCTCGGTGGGCATAGGTATGCCTCCCCGCCGCCTTTCGCATTGGTACCGCTTCATACATTTGAGACTTGTTGCACCTGTAAGTCTCGACTGTGGTCTACCCTTCACACAATTTAGATTACCATATAGTCCTCTCTCTCACTTCCATTTTATCACCTAGTTGATTGAGTTCTTACAAACTACTGTCATACGATTTTCTCCTAACACTCGCACGTTGGGGGCAATCTCGTTACACCATTTTTTGGTCATCTAACCTATCATTATTGGGACATGAACCCAAGTACACCATGTAAGACCAATTTTACCTAAAGTAAAATTGCTTTCACCACATCTATTTATATTTCCTGGTCATATTTAACCCAAAACAAGGAAATTAATTAAATAAATCATTATTTATTTAATTGTTTCCTAGGAATAAGTTATTCAAATCATTATTTAAATAATATTCTTAGTTAAATTTGACTAAATCAAATATAAATAATTAAATAGACCATTATTTATATAATTATATTCCCCTCATTTCCCTTAAATAAAAAATAAATCATTTATTTATTTGTTATTTATAAATAAAGGAATAGATCCAGAGTGATCTAATAGGCAACAAAAGTTGAAGAATGGTAGGAAAAACCCTCCTATTTATAACAAAATATTGGGTCATTCTAGATCTTGGTGCATGGGTTAACCAGATCTAAATCCACTTTTTATGGAATATTTTATTATATTTGTTGGAGGGAAAAGGTATTTGACTTGGGTCAAATCCCTTAATTTGTTAAAAATAAATAAATAAATGATTTATTTATCTTTTTAAGGAAGTGGTTAGAAGATAATCAAATAAATAATGATTTATTTAATTATTTGAGGAGGTGGTTGAAAGATAATTAAATAAATAGTCATTTATTTAATTATTTGTGGGTGATTTGGTCATATTTAACAAGGAATATCATCTAAATAAGGTTTAAATGATTATTCCTAGAAAATAATAAGATAAATAAAGGTTTATCTAATTAATTTCTTTGATTTTAGGTTAAACATGACTGGGAATAATAATTAAATTATGGTTTAATTAATTATTCCATGAGGAAAATCAAACAAATATGGGTTTGTTTAATATTTCCTTTTGGGGTTTCTTGTTTTAACATAGTGAAAGCAGTTTCACTTAGGGTAAAAATGGTCTTACATGGTGTACTTGGGTCCATCTAATGATAATAAGTTAGATGACCAAAAAATGGTGTAACAGATTTCCCCCCAGCGTGCGAGTGCCAGGAGCAAATCGTATGACCGAAGTACGTTGTAAGAACACAATCACTAGACAACAAAAGGGGTGTCAGAGAGAGAAATGTGAGGTAGATAGTGTGCTGAAGGACTAGACCCTGAGGAGACGAGACTCGCAGGTGCAACAAGTCTCTTTTTATGAGAGGGTACCTATGCTGAAGGCGGCGGGGGAGGCATACCTATGCCCACCGAGACAAATTACAAAAGAATAGTGTGTCCAGTAAACAAGGGACCGAACCATAAAATACAGCTGGCATAATCATGAGCCAGATAAAAATACAATGAGGAATCCCACATACATGCTGTGCCTGGGATAACAGCCAGGACATGTACAATAATATCTGAGTACATGAGATACAAATACAACCCAAATGCCCCATGCAAATGGGGAAGGGCTCACAAAATCTGACTGATACATGCAAATCGAAGAGGCGCTGCAAGTGGCTATGGCCAACATCATCAAATATCTGGAGCTGCATCGAAGGCTGCAAAGAAGAGGTCGTCCGGGCATGTGGGGGGCTACCTGCAGGGCCACCCCTTCATGAGGGTTGAAACATCTCACACACACCCGGGAATCATCAAGAGCTGCTGCTGGATCACTGAACCATCAAGTATACGAATCTCGATCATGCTGAAGGAGCTGGAGAAACAATCAAGCCAAAGGGAAAGGAGATATCCCTTTGCCTGATCCGAGGCACCGAACAAGAGTGGAAGCTGGAACCAAGGTACACCGCCCTCTAGACATGGCTTCTGGAATAAATGAGCTGATGTCGACAGAAGGAGGTCCGCCATAGTTGAGGCAATGAGAGACCCTCAACTAAGGCACGAGAGAAAAGAGTAGAGCGACGGACAGACTGACACTAATGATGATAGTGAAGTGGAAAGGACTGAGTAGCTAATGGACAACTTCCCTTGCTAGAGCATAAAGGGCATGAATGACATGGAAGCGACTGACACAACATCATCAGGGATGGGGGACAGTGGAACTGAAGGTCATAATGTGCGACACAAGAGAGAGACCAATCAATGACGGATGGAGGGCTATAGTGGGGTACAAAAGGACTCGGTATAGACTCCATGGAGGGAATGATGACTCAACTTGGATGCTCGAAACAAGGGCGACTCGATGGTGCTGCCACACAGTAAAGGCCCCAATGGGGGACCGTGGAAACATGAGTACATGATGGGAACTCATGACGGAAATCAATATGAACGAAGACAAGTAAGGAGGCAAGATGGTGCCCCAAGTACAAGTGTCGTAAGTGAGGAAATTCGATTTTAAGGAGAGGTGAAGTGACCCTTCTTGGACAAAATGTGTCCTGGTGAAGTATCAGATCACAAAAAACTAACAGATACCCATTTGAGATTTCGGTGAGAGATTTCCAACGGTGCAGACGGTTCGTCAAACAGGGCTACAGTGTGGTCGCAGCAGTCGAAAGAAGAAACATGGGTTCTCTTTTAATAAGGCAGTTTTCCCTCTAAAATCACTCATTTACTATTGTTGCTGTGGTGAATGTGGAGAGGAGAGAAGGTCCTAAATCTTGTGGCAAACGTAGCGGACAAACCGACCGTTGGAATCGCGATCCGTCAGTTGCAGGTAAGAGGTCTAACCTTTCTCTTGCATTTTGATGGATTACATTTTCAGTTTAGGGCCCAGAATCCCAGAAACAACCCCTCCTTCATCTCTACAGCCCGGTCGCACTTTTTGGGGCAAAAAGTGCGACCTGGTCCAGAAAAGAGTAGAAAACTGCGACCTGGGAGATGAGGGGGTTTTGGTGCTGTTTTATGGCTGGAAGTTAGGTTTTGGTGTTTGGTTATGGTTTTCCTGATCTGTACGCTGACAAAAAAGATGTGTTTGTGTAGGTATGGCAGAGTTACGGGTCAACTGGAGAGAGAGAGATCTGGGGACACTACGAACAGAGATCCAGGCGGATCAGGGCGTCCACCGTGTATTGGCCAGATTTGGGGTTCTCAAGTTTTTGGAGAACCCTTTGATGAGAGCAGGGGAACCGTTACTGGCCCGGATTATGAGTTACTGGGATCCAGATCAGGAGATCTTTGTAGTGCAGGGGCACAGGATCGAATTGACGGTCCAGGACGTGTACTTCCTGACTGGTCTCCCGCCACTGGGGATGGTGGGAAACACACAGCCAGTGTTGTCGCGGGGGCGGCATATCATGGAGTTCGTGGAATGTCATTGTCGACCGGGTCTCCAAGTCAAGGGGACTCGAATACCGATCAAGAATCTAGAGAGGCTAGAAACCCGTGCAGTGGCCGCAGCTGTGCTGCGAATCCTGGGCATCCAGGCGTTCCATCACATCACTGGGGGGCAGATGATGATAGTGGAAAGTGTGCTGGGTGGGACCTCCTATGGGTGGGCCCAAATGATGTTGGTGTCGCTAAAGCGACAGTTGTCACTATGCAGGCGGCAGGTGAACCATGACTGCTCATATGGGACTTTGTTGTGCGCCTTCTTCTTTGAGAAGATCCCGACCTTGAGGCCTCGTGTACAGCTTCCAGATGGGGGCCCGAGAGAGCCCAGGATGCGCCGTTGGGGATGGCTACTGTGCAGAGGAGGAGGAGGGGCGGTCGGGCGAGTGTTTCGACCGGAGTTTTTTGCCCATTGGGATCAGATGCCATTGTACATAGACGACTATCCCTATAGTGGGATGAGCTACTGTGGAGATCCGGATCTTCCACTTCTGCCTGGTCGAGTCTGGGGGCCCGATGGTAAGTGAAAAATTGCTATTCTTGGGTGGGCATGTTAAAGTGTTTGAATAGTAATTGATGGTACTGATTCATGTACTTTTGGTATGCAGATATAGCACCGGTAAAACCGGCCGGATATATGAGAGGACCGGCAGCGTCTGGAGCTACAGGTCCAAGTGGGTCGAGAGCGGCACAGAATGAGGATGCAGCCACCCTGCTGGAGGACATCCGCCGTAGATGCGTAAGGTTGTTGACCGGAGTATCAGAGCGTGGGTGGCAGGACTTAGACGACCAGTTCATAGAGCCATGTGTTGGTCTCCCCTCGGAGTGGCGAGGTGTCATGCGGCGCATGGCGATGGCCGGTCAGGCTATGCGCGATCTACATGCTGCAGGGGCAGAGCCATTGGCCCGGGAGCCTCCAGATAGTGATTAGGGGTAGGGCATGTGGTGCCCCCTATGATGTATGTAGGGGCAGGTGGTGCCCCCAGTTTTGGGTTTGTTTTTGTAACATGCTATGGGCATGTCGTATGTATCAGAGTAGATGGACTCTAAACACATGTTTTGCGACACATATTATGGATATGCATCGTTTTTTGATGGTTATTAATATTATTGTCTTGTATGAAATGTGTGTGATAAATGCCAATCTAGAACATGGTTTGCAATACTATCTACATAGTGATTCTGTTCTCGAGGTACGTGGTTGAAAGTTATGGTTTCAAATGCACGTATCAAGATTTTCACTCGTAAATAGCATCTAAACAACACAGGGTTATGCACACGATAAACACCATTTAGTTGCATTACAAGAAGTAGGGAATCCAAACGAACGTGCAGATGGAGGATGCGATGAAAGAGGGCATCGGCTAAGAGACCACACACTGCATCATATTCGGCCTGATTGTTGGTGGCAGAACCAATGCATACCCCGTTAGAAAGAACAAGGGCATGCAAGGGGGTGAAGATGGCCCAACCTACCGAGGCTAGATTCCTGGAGTAACGACTTGCACCGTCGGTGTAGCCGATAAAGGGTGTGGACGGGGGGTCCTGCGGAATGGTGCGACAAGACAACAAATGAGGGGAGGAGAGGCAATGAGGGCAGCGTGAGTGTACCGAAGTCATCGGGCGGCAACCGCAGGAGGGAGTGCAAGGGGTAGGATGACCATGACTCATACAGGGTGGTATATGAGGGCTATCGGAAGCATGGTGAGGACTCGGGCTGCGGAGGTCAACAGAGACACGGGTGGAGTGATCTCATGTATGGGTAGGAAAAGGGTGGTCAAGGGACACAACAGGGGAGGATGTAGATGGGCTAGGCTCCGAGTGTCTCACAGAGGAGGATAGGTAAAGAATGGTTACAGTAGACTTCGTCATCTGAACATCAGGGGGGGGGGGAATGTCGATGGGAGCGGGGGGATCCTCAGGCTGACCTGAAGCGTACTGCGCGAGGATAGGAGAGGCGGATTGATTTTGTTCAACCTCATACTCTCGGATTACCTCTAAAGAGGCGCGATAGTGCGTCAGGTGAGGACAATGGTGGGAGTAATGGCCATGAACACCGCACAAAGCACAGGGCTTGTTGGTGCGGAGAGTCTTGGGGTTCTTGGTTACGGACGGAGAAGGAATGGGGGCTTCAGGGACCGTAGACTCGGGGAACGTGACTTTAACCATGGGCTGAATACGGGGCAACTCGGGACAAGCATGGGTGGCATGACCAGTGACAGAATATACTCCGGGAGGGGGAGTTAGGAAAGGGATCTGCCCAGCAGGGTAATGACCAGGAGGGACGGCTTCGAGATGGTTAAGGCCAGGAGGAACCGATCCAGGAGGATAAAGAAGTTCAGGGATACCAGCTGTAGGGGTAGGGCCAGAAGGAGGAGGTCCGGCTGGCTGAGATGAATGGCTAGGAGCGGGTTGCGGAGGGCGAGGAGGAGGTTGCTGACTAGCCGAGGCAGGCCGCTTACGGGCAGCCTGAGACGATTGCATCATGCAAACATTCGATGAGCTGGGATCGGTGACAGGAGGGGGGGGAAGGTTAGGGAAAGTTCCAAGCAGGGAAAAATATTTGTAAACGCCGGGGGAGACACTGGTCAAGGAATCAACGGTTTGCTTGTTGGCTACAAAAGAGATGGTCGTCTCGGGGGAGGTCTGAGATTTTGGCTCATGATATGTCAACTGGTCAATGGTGACTATCTTTCCATTATGGGGGAAAGACATCTTGTGAAAGACCGCGGATGGGACAACAAACATAGCATAGGTGTAGCTTCGACCCAATAGAATGTTGTAATCTAGCGGGGCGTCGATGACTTCGATGTCAACGCAAACAGTCTTACCGGTGAGGGTGATAGGAAAATTACGAAACAGGCCAATGGGTTGGGAGGCATGACCGTCCCACGCTCAAAGGGTGATCGTGGAAGGGACCAGTTCAGGGGATCCGAGTTGCTTCCAAACCGAAGCAGACATCACGCAGGTGGATGCCCCCTCATCAATGATACACTGGGACACGTTGGCGTTCCGGATTTTGACTGGGATTTGGAAGGCGACGGAAGGAGGGAGAGGAGGATGGTCCGATTGAGTGGCGTCGAAAACAATCATTTGGTCGTCAGCAGGATCTACAACGCCCACGGTAGATAGTAGAGCCTTCTTTTGGGAAGGGCACGACTGGAGAAGTTCTAGTGTGGAAATGGCGGTAGGAGATTGCGCCAAATCATCTACTATGCTATACGAATGGGCAGCTCGAATGGGAGCAGCGTTTTGACGTAGTGGGCCCTTAGGTATCTTGGTATGAACCTCAAATTTTGGTTGAGGGATATGTAAGGGGCCACTGGGTGACGAAAGAGGCTCTGGAGAACCTGAAGAAGGAGGCTCGGGAGCAGACTGAGCAGGAGGCTTGGAGTACTGGCGAGACCAAGTTTGAAGGTGAAGATTGACGGACGGGTTAGGATCGGAGTGCATCATAAGGATCTGGTAATCAGAGGAACCAGAAAGGGAAGGGGGGGTGGATACCTGGCTGTCGGGCGGTTGGGTAGCCACGAATCCTTGCTGGGGGAAAGGATCAGTAAACACAGCTGGCTGGGTAGTGGCCACATTAGGAGGAGCATGAGGGGAGGCGTGCTGTCCGTGAAATGTGGCTTGAGACTCCCACATCTGCCGCATCTGGGGTAATAGGGAACAATCATGGGTGTAATGACCATAAACACCGCAACACGAACAAGGCTTACTTGTGTGAAGCGGCCTGTCCTGCTTGGGCTGAGTGCCCTGTTGCTGGTTGGCAGTGCTAGGGTCCACACCAGGATTGGGTCCACGGGTGCCAGGGGCAGATTGGTTTGGATTGCCTCTCCGCCTTCTTTGAGAGGAAGGGGGATTGGTCGTGCCCTGCTGTGAAAATACTTGCCCTGGAGGGGGCTGTAGGTGTTGGTGCTGGGGTTGAGGAGGCAAGGGAGGAGGAAGCATATATGCTGGAGGAGCTGGCGCACCAGGCTGCGGATAAGGGTAATGGGTAGGTTGGGCAACATTGAGGTAAGCAAGAGGTTGGGCAAAAGGAGGAGGCATGCCGTATCCTGGATACATGCTGCTGGGAGGGGGGAGAGTGCTGGAGGAGCTGGCCCCTCCCTGAGGGGGACCATAGCCCATAGGAGGTTGAGCGTATGGATGGGAAAGGGATCCAACGATACCATCAGTGGAATGAGATGCCCCCGGGGTGTTAGCGCCACCGGGCCTGGGGAGGTCAGGAAGAACGGTATAAACATAACCAGATTGAGCGTAAATCAGGTCATATTTCAAGGCTATTTGGAGGGCGGCTTCTTCAGTTTGAGGAAAATGAGAGGCAACATATTTGCCGATGGGAGCGGGAAGGGTGCGAAGGAACCAATCCATGTAAACCCGATCTTCAAAGGGAGGGGCTCGACATAAGCTCCGTCTTCTTCGCCATTCCTGAACATGGGCGGAAAGGCGTGTTGAAGAGGATTGCTTGAAGGAAGTCAAGAGCTCTGTGCCAGTATCGTATCGGAAAGGGAGTTGGAAGTATGACAAAAAGGCTTGGGCAAGAGTCTCAAAGGTGGTATGGGTAGAGGTGGCTTGTTTGACATACCATTTAGAAGCTTCGCCGGTAAGTGTGCATTGGAACAAACGAAGACGGATGGAGTCATCGGTAATGGAATTGGAGGAACACCACATGTGGAAAGATTGGACATGATTGGTTGGATCTTCGCCATTAAGGCCCTCAAACTTAGGGATGTCGGAGGGGAGCTTGGTTGGCATAGCAGGCCAGTTAGCATTGTGGTGAATGGGGTCATTGATCAACTGATGAAAATCGGGGAGGCTGAGGCCTGCAATGTACGGCAGCACAGGGGTGGCCAGGGTAGTTCCTGTGGCGGTTCTGCTAGTAGTAGGGCCGGCATTAGGGCCGAGAGAACTGCTAGCGTTAGGCCCTGGACCAGACATAGTGAAGGTGACAGGGGGAGAACCAAGAGGAGAAGGAGGACCCGATGAATCAGGAGAGGAGTCGGAGTGCGGAATCGAAGGTGGATTGGCTCGACGACGGCGAGGCGGAGCAGGTCGATCGACTGGAAACTGAGGATGAAGGCCAAGAAGTCTCTGGGAAAGGCGCCTTGGGGGTGCAATGATGACAGGAAGAAGGAAACCGACAAGGGCAGAAAGGGACAGAATCAAGCGATGTCAAGGGCAGATAAGGTGCAGTGACAATTGATTTTAGAGTCTTTGCCAGGTGGTGTTAACCAGGCGCTTCTTCACTTAGGGTCAGTGTGTGGTGTGCGCTAATTTTAATTTTTAAACCCTTTTCGTTTTGAGAGCAAGAAAAAGTGTGCTGCGTAACTGAAAAGAAATCTGCGTAGAACAATATAGATTGCTGAAAGGACAGAACATTTAACAGCTAACTATGCATCAATCTAACCCAAAAAGGCGGGTCTCTCAAAACTACTCTAAAAGAGGGCAAAAATCTACTCAAAACACACATAAAAAGAGGTCAATAGATCTAGGGTCGAAAGGGACAGGGATCTAGAGGACAAAGCTGCTGAAAAGAGGTGCAGATCACAGCCAAGAGACAGAGGCAAGGTGGCTGGAAAAAGGAAGGAAATCAGCAAAAAATCGGAGGGGCAAGGCGGAGGCCTTTAAAGGAGGTCCAAACAAAACGACGGGAGGTGATTTGAAAGGAAGAAAGGCTGATTTCAAAGGATCTGAAAGGGAGGTAACAGATCTGGAAAAAGGAGGCTGAAGCTCTGAAAAACAGACGGCTGAAACAGCTTAAAACTCTTCCACAAAAAGTGGAAGGTACTAAAGCCCTAAGGGGTTAGGTTCCCACTTAGATGAGTAAAAGCAGATCAGAACTTGGTCAAAACAAGCTGAGACAGAGGCTGGAGGACCCTGACAGAAGCTACAGAAAAACCCAGAAAAATTGCAGAAAAAATGCTGAAAAAATGGCAGGTCGCAGTTTATGACCTGATTTCAGTGCAGGTCGCAGGAAACAGGCTAAAAAGTGTGACCTAGAGGTCCAGGTCGTAGGTTTAGGGCCAAAAAGTGCGACCCCTAGGTTCGGTTGTCTCGGCGGCAGATTTTCAGAAAAGTTGCCGTCTCAGTTGTGGCTGGTGTCGCTTACCTGCGCAATAGGGCCAGAAACACACAGAAGTTAGAAATTTTAATGTTTTAGGGTTTTATGTGAGAAAAACAACATAAAAATAGGAAAAATAAACAGCTGAAAAGAAACCCTAGGGTCTGAAGTAGCTGGATATGCAGGAATATGAAAAACGAAAGCGGTCGTAATTTAAAACCCGTGTGGAGTCGCCATTTGTTAGTATGAATCCTTTGTCGAAGTGTACGAAAAAGGACCACTTTAGCTACGCATAACTAATAGCCCTAACAACAAAAGTGGCTGCAAATATCTTCAGATCTACGGTTAGTTAGACAAGAAAAGAGCTGCAAAATACCAGATCTATGTATGGAAAGACATTAAGCAGTAAAAACAAGGGTTTGCTCCATATACCAATAGAAAAGACAAGAACAATTTTTGAAAGAAATTTTGTATTAATGGGGCACCTGTGAGGAAAACTAGAAGGAATATCCAATTCCCCTCAGTGGGATGGGTTCTTGGAAGTCCTCAGCACTTCAGATCTAAGATTTCTCTCTCTAGTTGATGCAGAAAACCCAATGCAAAGAGTAGAGCTCAATGGGAGCAAATGATGGAGATATGTGACCAAGTGTATAGATCTAGAGTGATCTAATAGGCAACAAAAGGTGAAGAATGGTAGGAAAAACCCTCCTATTTATAACAAAATATTGGGTCATTCTAGATCTTGGTGCATGGGTTAACCATATCTAGATCCACTTTTTATGGAATATTTTATTATATTTGTTGGAGGGAAAATGTATTTGACTTGGGTGAAATCCCTTAATTTGTTAAAAATAAATAAATAAATGATTTATTTATCTTTTTAAGGAAGTGGTTAGAAGATAATCAAATAAATAATGATTTATTTAATTATTTAAGGAGGTGGTTGAAAGATAATTAAATAAATGGTGATTTATTTAATTATTTGTGGGTGATTTGGTCATATTTAACAAGGAATATCATCTAAATAAGGTTTAAATGATTATTCCTAGAAAATAATAAGATAAATAAAGGTTTATGTAATTAATTTCTTTGATTTTGGGTTAAACATGACTGGGAATAATAATTAAATTATGGTTTAATTAATTATTCCATGAGGAAAATCAAACAAATATGGGTTTGTTTAATATTTCCTTTTGGGGTTTCCTGTTTTAACATAGTGAAAGCAGTTTCACTTAGGGTAAAACTGGTCTTACATGGTGTACTTGGGTCCATCTAATGATAATAAGTTAGATGACCAAAAAATGGTGTAACAAGCTGTGTGAATCATAACATCAAAAAATATATGTATGTTTCCGTTACATCTCGAGACATCATGTCTCGCAAAATATGCAGATAAAATAAACCTAGGTGTCTAATCTGGATGGTGCTCATGATAACATGTCACAACCCGTACTAGCCGCCTCAGCAAGCGGTGAATTCAGCTGGCACCCCTACGGTATGCCTCTGGTAGGCACGAGGAACATCATCAAAATGTGCATAATCTGGAACTCCTTGAGTGATCCCCTCCAGGTTGCGCACTATCTCGTCTTCGTTACCACCCTCACCCTGAGGGTAGAAATAAAGAGGGATTCACCTCGCTATTGGTGACATACTGAAAGGTCTCTCTGGGCCAACGTCTGCATCACATGGATTCAATGTCAGAACATAAATAAATAAGCAAAAAATCATAATACTCATAAAATTTAAAAAATTGAGTCTTACCCAAATCTTCATCCCAATCTTCTCCCTCCGGGAGTGGGAGGTCTGGATCATTAGTGAAATCTATGCTAGCATAGGGCCAATCCTCCATGAAAATAATTTGTCAACGGAGCCAATAAAAAAATTCTGGCCTCCAAGACATCTGTTGGCCGCCCCTTGCCCTTGGCATCAGTGCTGCCCATCGGGCCATCCGTGGTTCTCTCACTGGTGGATTCAGAACTATAAAATCCTGTCGCTGAAAAATTGGTAATCGTTCCAAGAAGAACAATACCATAATGGATCCATAACCAAATTTTTTCAATTTCATCTTCTTGCATTTGGTTAGTTGGCACTTCATGTTGATGGTTACGACCTCTGCCCAACTGTAGAGAGTCGATGCCTGCAGTCCACAGCAAGAAGAAACTGTGTCTTTGTTGCTTCATGCAGTTATTGTGATCCAGCATCCCGTGTGATGGTATGCAATACCACACGTAGTGTCAAATCATGTATAGTTTGAATATGAACTTTCCCACTACCTGAAATTTTCTGCGCTCCTCGACATACCCTATCGATTACCATGGTCATGTTTTCCATGCAGGGCCAGGTGCCGGTTAGGAGTGGTGCTGCACCCCTCTGCGATAATCCTGTGATGAAATATACATTGGAAACAACTTCTCTTGGTTTTCATCCCATATACTGACTAGATATTGTAGCAATTTTGGTTAGGCTCGGAGGCACAGTGTTAGAAATAATTTTAGCAAACCACAGTTTCTGAGGGCTGCCATAGCTCCCTCATTTTCCATGGCCAACTCATCTTCTTCAGTATGCTCCCTTTCTTTCCATTCTATAACCATTTTTTCTCTTATCTACCTACAAACACACACATACAAGTGGTATTAGTCAATATTTATCCTTTAAATTGTAAAAAATTGGAACATTTGATATGTATTTTTGTTTGAAATTGGTTTGCGTTCTTAGCGCGACTATTTCTAAAACACTCGCGCTAATGGGCACGCCCCAGTATTAAAAAATGGGTGGTTGGCGCGACTCCGTGCCCGAAATCCGTGCCAATCGCGTAACCCTAATTTTTAAAATTTCTTCCCCCAAATTCAAAATTGGCAAATGCAGGAAGCAAGGAATAACTTAAAATGACAAGAGGGATCTCAGCTCTTACCTAGAGTTGACGGATTTGCGATTGGTGTACTAGATTGGCATTTTATAACTTTTTCACAACCCTAATTAGGTTTTAAGGCATGTTTTTTGATTATTTTATTGTATTATTTTCGAAAAATACGTTTTACACATGTCCCTTGTGCAACAACAGGTTTTTCATGCGACAGTGATGAAGTAACGAGTTAGATTTTATACTTTTTCGGACTCTGTAAAAACATGAAAAAGTCACTACTGGATTCATCTTTCAGCGCTTTTCTGACTCTCTAAAATTGAAAATATTGCCGAGACGCTTGTCGTTTTGAACTCGTTAAATGGCTGCGAAATGATATCTACCCAGTATACGTTTAACCCTTTTTCGAGCAGGGATAGATTATTTACGTAAAAGGAATACCTTAGCCTATCGTGACTAAGAGGTTCTATCAGACACAGTTTTCTACCTTTTCGAATTTGTGAGACTACCTACGAAGAGAGACTGCTGGAGTTTTCTTTTTTGCCTTCTTTTCAAACTCTCTAAACATGAAAAGATGTTGAGTTCTTCCTTTGTCAGAATCTTTAAACTCTGATGACATCGGTCTTCATCACCATGACGTTATTCGAGTTCCTCATTCCTAGGGCTCGTAAAATGTACCAGGATGGATTTTTCCAAAGACAAACTTACAATGCAAGCATATGATATCCCCTTTGTTACACAACAATTTGTCACCGTCCCTGCAATTCCCCATCCCGCACAATTGGAGGGCTCATTCCGTGACCTGTGAGCAGTGACATAACTTGAAAACACTTTCATGGTATTCCCCTAAACATGTACTTTCATTGCCCTGAAGACAACTCCTTGTGAAAAACCATTAAAACACCCCTTTTTTCATTGGCACGGGTAGCCAGTTCAGTACCCGCACCAATGGGGCAAATCCTTCAAAGAGGGCGCACCAATTGGCGCTCTGTCCCAGAGTCGCACTCGCGCCAGCCATTTTAAGGAGTGTTTTTTAAAAATAAATGGCGGAAGTTTCGTCCTAACTGATCCAGAAACTGGTATCTAATTTGAGTTGGGAGGTTTTGCTCCGGATCTCCATGTAGAGGAAGTGGTTTTCCACCTCTCATGGAAGCTTCCTTGAGGATAGGGCCAATCCCATGATTATAGGGATCCCAACTCCCCTTCCTCCATCTATAAAAGCTTGCTCATCTCATTTGCAAGCTAGTCTCAAAGTTCCCAAGAGCCATCAGAGCCTTATGCTGCAAGAGCCTTGATTCAATCCCTTAAGGAAAAATCCAAGCAAGGAGATCATTGTCGAGACATCCAAAGAGAGAGGTTTGTCCCATCCCCGACAGGCTTCTTCGAGACGTGTTCCGTTGGTGACCCTCCGAAGGAGAATTCAACGTCAGAGCTATGGTTGTATTCTTCTTTGATTGATTAATGATAAGCAACTATTGGTTATGGTTCCAATCCTTTTATTGATTATGATGATGAGTTATGTCTTCTCTGACTGACATATAGTTGCATATACTGGATTTTCCGCTTGCGTTCATTTTGTTTCTTGCATGTGTAGGTGTCCTATCACGGAGATCGTGAGGATTGTGATCTGCTAGAGCTAAGGAACGGGAGCACTACTTTCTCTACAAGCGACAACGTTGGATTCCAGGTAAGCCTTCATCGCTAGTTGGTTTATTTGCAATTAGGAACCTACACTATAGCGTGAACGATTGTTGCTAGACCCGGTCTGGGCGAGTAGGGATCGCCTCTGTCCATAGAGGGGATTTTCCTCCACAACAAATTGGCGACTCCACTGGGTATGTCTAACTTGTTGTTGTTTGTTTTATAAGCTACAGACGGAGCCTGAAGTTAGCCAGATAGCCTTCGAAACGCTCTTGCTATGAAATTGTGAAGTAGATCAATGCTGCTTCAGTCAATCTCCGGTTTAGTTTATGAACTGAACACTTGGAGTATTGTCTTGTCTTTCGATTGATTCTTGACTTTTCTTGCTTGATCGGCTCTTTTGGTTGGCTCTTTTTGTGTTTGGCTTTTGGTTCAGCCCCAGAGGATCAAATATGACCTCTTTTTTTCTGAGTTTTCATCCTTTCATGGTTGGCTTGATTGGCGCGGTTTCCACCCTGACAGTCGCGCCAATTGGCGCGGGTTTCCAGTTCATCACTCGCTCCATCCCATGTCTGGCGTGGGTTACAGCCAGAAAATCCCGGTTTCCAGTACTGACAATCGCGCCATGTAGGTGCTAGGGTTTTCCCTTGTTCGAAAGTTTCTTTTGGTCAGTACTTTGCTTCTGGGTTTGTTTTAGATTCTGCTTGAAGTGGTGAGTCTGGTCTTGGTTGGGAGAAATTCTTTGTTTTTTCATTGTCAGGCGTTGGCGCTTGTTGTCAGTTAGCAACCCGTGCCAATTGGGCATTGACGCTAGTTGTCAGTGAGCAAGTCGCGCCAGTTGGCGCTAGTTGTCAATGACAAAGTTGGGCCAATTTCAGGGTGTGTGAAAATTGAAATTTTTTTCCGAATCCTTCACCAGTGTGTCTTTCTCTTCCAGTCTTTTCACTGTATGAGAATAGATTACATTGCTCATTGTTTGAAATGTCTTCTCTTCATGATTGTTTGATGTAAAAGGGAATGAATGCCTTGTTTTGATCTCTTGCTTTGGAAGTCCTCTTTGTGTTTGACCTCATATGTTTTGTCACCTTTTGAGGGATTTTGTTACAAAGTGTTTGAAACAACGATTGCATTCTTAGTGTTTGTTTGCATCCCTTTTGCCTTCATCCTTCATTAAGAGGATTTGCGTTCTTTTAGCTTTCGTCTCATAGTTTGCTTTTCGTTAAAATGCATTAGATCACATTGCATCAAAAATTATTTTTTGGGATTTATCATTGAGCTTGAATCACATTGTTTAATGATTGAAAACTAGAAATCGCTTTGATTGCATTCTCTTTTATTAAAAGCATGAATTAAGTAGATTTTCATTTCATCGAAAAATGCATTGAGTGCATTCTTATAATTTGAAAAGGAAAAAGGAAATTGTGCATAGATTACAATTGCATAGTTTTCGAAAAAGAGGATTTTGCATAGATTACATTGCATTGTTTGCATCGTTTAATGTTTGAAATTACTTTTGGATAGTGAAAGTCATCTAGTTTGGAAAAGATTTCGTTTGCAGTGTTGTTTTATGTCGCATCATTGTTTGAAGCTCTTCCCTTAACTAGATAGAATTCATAGAATTGAAAATATTTCTTTTCTCATATAGCTGCATATAGGAGATTGTCATATGACATTCGGTAGGGCCTTGAAACTGAAACGTAATTGAAGATAAACATTAAATATTATTCAATTTACACTAAGGCAACATTGAAACATTAACGCAACATTGAGAGGTCTAGGCTAGAGACGTGTTCCGGCGTCTTTAAACCTAGTAGTTTTCGTTTGCCTCTTGGCTTTAGACAGCACTAGTACGGACTTGTGCTCCCCATACTGTCGAGTATATAAAGGGAGACCCCACTAGGTTTCTATCCTTTATCCATAGGAAGCCGAGTCTACCGCCCTATACCCGTGATACACCAGACACAACATTCGAGGAGATTGCCTGCACGTACGTTAAGTCCTTGGTTGATTTCTCTTTCATTTTGAAACCAAGGTGTATATTGCAGTTCACGGTTATTTGGTACACCCTTTACCTAGATTTCCTAAGTAGTCATTTCGATCTTTTCTGACTCTTTAAATTTGAAAAGGTCATCAAGCGCTTGTCCTTTCATGCTTGTTTCCAATCTGAAAGTGATAGAGTCACCTTTTGCCTGTTTCTCAAATCTTAAAAGATGAAACGGTAGAGTTTTGTTTCAATGTTTTAAAAATTAACTGCCCACGAAATATTCTGGTTAAAGTTAGTTTCCTTAGGGTGTTGTTCTGAAGATCGTTTCTGATGGAAACTTTTCCGGAGTTCACCAACCAAGGAATCCCCTCCGATGGGAATCCGGGTCCTTTTCCTCCTTTTGGGAATGTTGGTGCTCCTTATATGGAAACGTTGTCCCATCCTGGGTTAACTGTTGGGTTGCCTGTTTGGTTGTTTTCAACCTCTGTGGTCCCGAATGTCTTGGCTACTGGTCAATCAGTTCCTCCGCCTGAACAACATCATGTTGATTCCAAGGTGGACCTCTCCCCTTCTTCGCCTGTTTCTGCATCCTCCTCTTCTACTTCGCCTGGTGAAAGTCTAGATTCAAGTAACCAGGTGGCTAAGAAGAAGAAGAAGAAGTCAGATAAAGGAGAGGATAGCTTTGCGACTGTTGCGCCTAAGAAGTTCATCTTGATAAACCTTCCAACCCTCCATGGAAAATCAAGTTCCCTTGCATGTTGTGCACAGGAGACCATCTTCTTCGAGACTGCCCTAGCATTCCCAAGGTGCTCGAAGTATGGTCCAACGGTCGCCCACCGTTTCCTTTGGCTGCCGGGAGTTAGGTTGGGGGCACGTCTTCAGCTAGTCCTGATAAGACTCCTAAGAAGTAGGGTAAGATTACTAATCCCTGTAAGTTGTGTGAAGGGCACCATTCCATTCACCTTTGTCCGTATATGGATGAAGTGAAACAAGTTTTGGACAACTTAACCGGTTCTACACCATGCCTTCCAGCTGGTTATAATCGGCTTTCTTTGAGTCCTCCACCAGCTAACCCTATGATTGGTCAAGAGTTATCCTTGGTCGATCCCGCTCCCTCGGAAATTCAGATTCAGGAATCCGTTCCCGACCAACCATTGGTCGTGGGATCGGTTGAACTAGCCCCGTCTATGGTGCACCAGGTATTTTCCGTTGAGAGTGGAACTCACACCCCCCATGTCCTTCTGTTTTCTTCAGATTCTTTGGACTTGGAGAAAAATTTTCCTATCCCTATACCTCAAGAAGCTACTCCTCCGCCTCCCGTGATGGAGGTCCCAGAGGATCCCCCTCCCACCTTCGAGATGGAGGTCGTGGAGGATGTTCCTTCTTCTTCCGTAACACCAAGGGAAGACCTTCTCGGTTCGATGGTAGCCCCTCCGAGTAGTTTGGTCGCTTCCTTTGATTGGAATCGATTTTCAGGATACCGCCTTCCGTCTTATGTGCCTTTCGAGATCACGGTATAGGATTTTGGTCTGGTGGTACCTAGCACCATTATAGACGAAGGCACGTCTATCAGTGTTCTATCCTCAACTACTTGGCAAGCTTTCGGTTCGCCGCCGCTTACGCCTGTTACACAGAATCTGTTGGCATTTAATAGAAGAACTAGTCAACCGTTAGGGATCCTTCCAAGGTTACCTGTTACTTTTGGAGGTAAAACCATCCATATTTACGTGATGGTTGTTCCAGGCCCCTTGGATTTCAATCTGCTCTTGGGGCGCGATTACACCTATGCCATGGGAGCGCTTATCTCTTCCCTTTTTCGTGTGGTTTGTTTTCCGCATGAAGGACGGATCGTGACCATTGATCAACTTTCGTTCTTTGGTCCTGATATGGCAGCTGGCCTGCCATCATCCCTTCCTGGTTTTTATCCACCTGTTGTATCTGCCCCACCACAGGTCAACTATGTGGCTACCTACCCCATGCCTGTACTCAATGATAATGTCGTTGCGCATCAGGTGCTGGGGGCATTGGGTCCTGACTTCTAGGATGTTTTCCTTCCATCGGATGGAAAATCATTGGAAGCGATGACTTCTTGTTCATTATGATGAGGTCGGTCGGAGCACAGTTCCTTGTCTTGTGTCAAGCTCCTTAAAAAATGAAACAAGGTCGTCAGAGCAGAGTTCCTTGTCTTGTGTCAAGCTCCTTAAAAAATGAAACAAGGTTGTCAGAGCACAGTTCCTTGTCTTGTGTCAAGCTCCATAAAATATGAAACAAGGTTGTCGGAGCATAGTTCCTTGTCTTGTGTCAAGCTCCTTAAAAAATGAAACAAGGTTGTCAGAGCAGAGTTCATTGTCTTGTGTCAAGCTCCTTAAAAAATGAAACAAGGTTGTCGGAGCACAGTTCCTTGTCTTGTGTCAAGCTCCTTAAAAAATGAAACAAGTTTGTCGAAGCAGAGTTCCTTGTCTTGCGTCAAGCTCCTTAAACCATGAAGCAAGGTGGCCTGAGGATAGTTCTTTTAATGTGTCAACCTCGTTAAAATAATGAAACATGTTCTTGTTCAATTCGAGTCTTTGTTTAGATCTCGTAAAATCCCAGTCGAGTCTTTCTCTTGATCTCGTACCTTGAACCTTCACTCCATCTGCCTTTCATATGGATTGAAGCTTGGGGGGCATGTACCTCGAATTGAGTCACCATGCTGGGGGCATGCTTAATTTTTCAAGCATAGTTTGTTTCCGTTTCAAGCTTGTGTAAAAATGAAACCGGTTTCAAGCATAGTTTATTTTTGTTTCAAGCTTGTGTAAAAATGAAACCACTTCAAGCAAAGTTTCCTGATTTCAAGCTTGTGTAAAAATGAAACCTTTCCCATTTTACCTCTTGTGATTGCCATTTTATCAGCCTGTTTTTTCCAGATGAGCCTTGGTGTTCTCACTCCATCGTCATTATCTGTTTGGCTGATCGTATGCCTTCACTTGGTTGTGTTACCCATTCCTGAGGAACTGCTGTGATGAGTGGTCTTGTTAGCTAGCCTCTTGACCTTTATTTTTTCTGAGCAGTTCCACCATTACCGGAACCAGTTGCTACCCTTTATACCACTCGTTCCTCCAGGTGGAGTCATCTTTCAGCTCTTTTCTGACTCTCTAAACATGAAAAGATTGCCGAGGTCCTTGTCGATTCGATCTCGTTAAAGTGGACACAAAACGACATCTACCCAGTATACGTTTACCCCTTTTTCGGGCTGGGATAGATTATTTACGAAAAAGGAATACCCTAGCCTATCGCGACTAGGAGGTTTCCTCAGACATAGTTTTCTACCTTTTCGAATTTGAGGAACTATTTACGAAAAGGGACCGTTGGAGTTTACTTTTCCGCTGTCTTTTCAGACTCTCTAAACGTGAAAAGATGCCGAGTTCTTCCTTTGTCAGACTCGTTAAACCCTGATGACATTGGATTCAGTCGGAATGACGTTATTCGAGTCGCTCCTTCCTAGGGCTCGTTAAATGTACTAGGATGGATTCTTCCGAAGGACGAACTTATATTACAAGAATATTGTTTGGTCAATTTAGTGTGTCCTAAATTGCTACATTAATTTTTCAATCCGGGATTCGTAAGTTGACGAAGTGTGGCGCACTATATGTGCAAGATAACCTATTTCTTACTTTTTGTCGTTTTTGGTTTTTTTTTAATTATCTTGGTTGGTTTCCTAATGTGAGATGGAAATTCTAAAAGAAAAGTATGGTTATGATTTTTCAAGGCAATAATGTCCTTTATAATGATTTACCAAACTTAAAACTTCAAAAGGATTTTGAAACATACAATGACAAAATTAAAAGGAAATGAAAATGTGCCACTATTCTAGTTAAACGAACAGTGAACTATTGATCATGAAAACCATTACCCTTGCTGCTGTCTAAACACAAAATAAACTGTACTCAAAGAAAAGATTGCAAGTAAAGTAAAACTAAAATCAAATTACATCAACTCATATTCTGACCCCTCACCATTAGTCTCGCTATGGCTTTCGGAGGTAATCATAAACAACTTGAGCAATATGATATCTAATTTGTAGAAAAATAAACTAATATCAGATTAAACACTCATACTTCAATCCCTCACCATTAGTCTCGCTATGGCTTTCGGAGGTAACTGAAAATGGCATGAGAAATTTGATATCTATCTTGCAGAAAAGTAAACTAATATCAAACTATACACTCATACTTCAATCCCTCACCATTAGTCTCACTATGGCTTTCGGAGGTAACTGAAAATGACATGAACAGTTTAATATCTAACTTGCAGAAAAGTAAACTAATATCAAACTACACACTCATACTTCAATCCCTCACCATTAGTCTCGCTATGGCTTTCGGAGGTAACTGAAAATGACATGAGCAATTTAATATCTAATATAACTACTAAAGCAAATGTGCAAGACTGAAATAAACAAAACAGTGCTGGAATTAAACAAAAACTAAGAAAAGTAAATTAGCAGAAGGACAATATTGATTCCATGTCATTAGTCATTATAAAAGAGATGTGAAAATGCCCGGGCTGCCTATTGTAATCTGGAACAAAACACTGATCAGTTAACAACAACATAAAACATAAAAGATTATGGATAGAAGTAAAATGTAAAGCATGAAAGATTATGGACAAAGATGAAACGTAAATACCATGAAAGATGTAATGTATATACACGTGAATGACTATGGCACAATGAACTTAAAGAAATGAAACATGAAACTATACAGTAATACACAAAACCTCATCTTGTGCAGGGGCCCTCTACACAATCCTCGGGAAGCAGCTTTCAAATAAGAATTACGCTTATGAACATAGTCTTCTCATATATTAAAATGCGGTCATAACAGAGAAATAATGTCACAGCACAATGGCGGCGCAATCACATTACAGAGCTAACTATTATGCGTATGAGAACGCATTATTTATAACAGAGGGTGATATAACTAATTCCCTAAAGTCTGCGCTGATGGAAGACACGTGAACCACCACGTCCAGAGATCTAGCATTATGGCTGCCGTGAAGATTAAATCTATGGAGAGTGGCTATTGGATTCGGCTTATGGAGCCGTTTATAGGTGTTGATGTGTCTCCCGTGATTTAGAAACGGCCACGCAAATCTCCACGTGATGAGAAACAGAGTTCTGTCACTGTGGGACTCTTCGGTTGACCACCACTTGGCAACCTTTGACCACAACCTTCTTAGGTGAATTTGACTGAGCCAATAGGACACTATCCATGTCCACGTCATTTATAACTTGCCCATGTGGCTCGATTTGCCTGAAGACACCTACAATATAGACTTTAACAAAATGGCTGCGGAAAGTTGCAGCAACTGCGGAAAGTGACAAGATTCCGCAGCTTAATGAGCAAAAATCTAAATCAAACAGCAGACGCAAAACATAGTTAAAAACCATTTTAGATGCTCTTTTAAAATTAATATGCAATGATATTGATGACTTAGAAGGTCCAGGTGAATGAAAAAGGTGTAGAAAAGTGTATAAGAAAAATGCAGATTTGAGACTCAACATACCCCCACTGTGAAGGTGTTGCATGTCCTCATGCAACCAAAATTTTGATAATCCTTCTTCAATTCATATGCCTTGACACTTCAGCCAGTAAATCCAGTCCTCTTCTCCTCTTCCTTGGTGCTGCTAACATCCTGGGCTTCTTCATCAAGCATCTGAATTTGATATTAACCAGTGCTCTACTTAACTTCTGGCATTTCTTCTTCAATTTCCTATTATTTTTCTACCATAGTCCCAGATGTAGCATGGTATTGTCATGAATGATCTTGTCCAATTTTCTTTGTTCCTTCAATGCCTCATTTTCATTTTTAATGTGTCTATTTAAAACCTCCAACTCAAAGACTTCTTGTTTCAATGATTGGACTAGATCTTCTTGTGTTGTGTGAGGCTGAGTGGATGAAGTACTGGGACCCGTGGCTGCTCTTTCTAAAGATTCTATATAATCATACACTTCTTGCTGCTTTGGGTCTATCTCAGGTGTCATTTTCATTGGGCTGTCCCCAAAATTCCGTGGAGGAGAATTGTCTTCAAAATCTGGCTGAAAAGGGCTCATGTCAACATCTGGCTGAGAATGAGATGGACTATGTTCAATGTCTGACTGAGAATGAAATGAACTATGTTCAATGTCTGACTGAGAATGAGATGGAATATGGCCAGATGGAGTTTGTTCAGATGTTTCTTCTCCCAAATCAATAAAATGGGGTCCTTTCGTTTGTGTTTTCCTCAACTTCCCTTTAAGCCTGGAACTTCTTCTTACACGCTGTGGACTACTGTCTTTTTTCTTTTGTTTTCCTTTCCCTCTCTTTTTGGCCATAGATGACTGTTCCTGAAGGTGAACTAGTCTCTCAGATAACACTTGATGATCTTCTTCTGAAGAAGGAGTTTGATGCATAGCCTCAATGCCTTTTCTCTCTTTTGATTTTATTGGCTTTTTACCCTTGGTTTCTTCCTTCCTTCTTTTTGACAGTCTCTCTTCTCTACTAGTTCTTTCAACCGTAGTAGTAGGAGTGCTTTGAGTTTCATCATTTGTTCTCTTTCTCCTACTCCTTCTTGATGTACTGCCTTCAGGAATTTCTTGGGGTTCTTCAAAGAAATTTCTAATAAAAAATTGTTCCCATGTGTCCTTTTTCTCTTTTAACTATTTTTCAATCAAAATTTTCATAAGACCATGGTGATATAAATGTGGTTCTACGTCCCCTAGATGCTTCTGGACGGTCACAGACATCTTCTTCAAACTATTTAATAAAAATTATGGCAGATTGAGGGTCTGGTTGTCTAGAAAATTCATCAACAATCGGGTATGATACATATACATTGACCCAAAACGTCCCTCACAGGTGATAAATTTTTGAATAACTAGCAGTAAACTAGCCCACTCCTCTTTCAAAGCATGAACAGGAATTCCCCTTTTAAAAATAGTTACATCCATACCTGGGTTATGTAGGATTACTCTCCAGGCTTCATCACTAATACTCTTGTTCTTGAACCAGCGTTCACCTTCTTGAGGAAGTTCTGTAGCAGCTGCTATGGATGCCTCATTCACCGTAAATTTGAGGTCCCCAATTTCTACCTCCAGGCCATTGAAAGACCTTGCAAAAGCTTTTGTCACCTCTTTATGGTAGCCTCTAAAATTTTGGATAAACCGAAGCCACTTTGCTTTTTTCAATATATCCCTGACTTGCGAGTATCCTTCCATGAATTTAGGTCCTTCTGGTTCTGTTCTCAACAACTGACCCATCCTTCTTTCTGCTCTTTAAAACTTCTCTGCGTGAGGAGGGTTCAACGGAGGTAAGACGGCTGAATGAGCGGAAATGAGCACGATTTATGGAGGAGACCAGTGACTGTAGGCGGATATCAAAGAATGGGTATACGAAATGTAGCGTAACAGAGAAAAAAATGGGGTGAAGTGGAATAGAGAAGGGTTACGTGAGCACGGTGGAAATGTAGCTGTGAGATCAATAGAATAGTAGGAGAAGTATAACACATCCGACAATATTTAAAATTGGGTGGCTGCAGAGTAAATGTAAGCACGTTTATGAAACAGCTACAGATTTTATGCGGCTGAAAGAAGCCGTAGTCAAATCAACCACGTTTCATCATCACAGGTGGAATATCGGAGTATGAGTGAAGATCGAAGGCTTGATTATGGGACCGTTTGAAAATGAATGCAAGGATTGTGGGAGGATCATAGAGAGATCGTGGAATGGTTACGGAGTTTTTCAACACAATCATTGCATATAATGGAGCTATGGTTTATAACTATGTAAAAATGTGCTTGAATGCCATTTGAAATAAATTTTTACTCATACCTTGGAATTCTTGCCATTTTTCATTGGTCTTCCATTAGTTGCTCCTCATTGATGTCTTGAATGCCCCATGTCTTCATAATATGTTTTCATACCTGCATTTGATTTCATGATTGTGGAAATACATCTGACTGTACATTCTTTTGAAAAACAGAGTGGTAGCTGCAGAATTTGCTTCCGGCTGCGGAAACTGGTGTCAGCTGCGGAAACAGGTGTCAGCTGCGGAAACTGACACAGCTATTATTTGGGTGAATGGAAATAGATGGATGATAACTGACTGAATGAAAATGGTCATGAAAGAAAATTTTATTGGTGAAATGAAATGAAATAGATGAAATGAAGTGAAATGGAATGAAGTGGAGTGAAATGAAGTGGAATGGAATGGAGTGGGTGGTCACAAAACTTGTGAAATGAAAGAGAGATTTTTTTTTTTTGGAAAATATAGGGTGTCAGGTGTTCTTGATTTTCACCCTACATTTTCTGTATAAGACTGCCAATCAATGATTGGTTTTCAGGCTTATACAAATTTTTTTTTTTTTCCTTTTTTTTTTTTTTTTAATTATGAACAGAAAAGAACAAAGGCTAGGCTGGTGGAGAAGAAGAATTCTTCTTTACCAGCCTGATTGCAGAATTTTCTTGAAACATTTTGACAAATTCCTCTTTTGAGAGTGGCTTATGATAGACTTTTAATCTATGGCCATTCACAATAAGAGGAGTTTGAAATTCATCAATGGTCTTGATTCTTACCGCTCCATTGCTAAAGATCTTGTCAATCTCATATGGCCCAAGCCAATGAGTATGAAATTTTCCTTTAAAATATTTAAACTTGGAATCAAATAACAATGCCCAATCTCCTTCTTGAAACTTCTTTTCTTTGATGTATTTGTCATGCCATTTAGCTCTTTGATATTGAACTAGATCAGTTCTTAGAATTGCTTCTTGTCCGATCTCATCTAGCTCATTCAACTGCTCCATTCTATGCTTCTGGGCTTCTGATAAACCCATCCCCAACTGAACTGCCATCTTGAAGGTCTTGACTTGGAACTCAATGGGGAGCAGGACTTCTTTCCCATAAACAAATTCATAGGGAGAATGTCCTGTTGTATTTCTCCATGTAGTTCTGTAGGCCCACAAGGCTTCAGAAAGCCTTTCTGCCCAATCTCTTCTATGTAGATGAACAATTTTGGTGATGATACTTTCGAGAACTTTTTTTGTAGACTCCACTTGACCATTTGCTTGCGGATGGTAAGGAGTAGATCTTCTGTGCTTGATTTTGTATTCTTCCATCAACTTCTCCACCAGGTTGGATGTGAATTGGCTTCCCTGATCTGTCACAATTTCTCTTGGAACACCAAAGCGAGTAAAAATATCCTCATAAAGAAAATTAAAAACTGAATTTTCAGTAGCAGACACTAATGCTTTGGCTTCTACCCATTTAGTAACATAATCAGTACAAACAAATATATACTTCTTTTGCTTAGATGGTGGATTAATAGGTCCAATGAAATCTAAAGCCCATTTTTCAAAGGGTTCGATGAGTACCTGTGTTTGCAATGGAATTTCATTTGAAAGGGTAGGTTTCCCTACTCTTTGGCAGCTGTCACACCTTTTTACATATTGTTTTGCATCTTTGAAGAGGAAAGGCCAATAATATCCTAAAGAGAGGATTTTATAGGCTGTCCTTTTGTCTGCAAAGTGTCTGTCGCATGGTTCATCATGACATGCCTTAAGGATATCAGACATTTCATCTTCCCTGACACATCTTCTAATCACAAGATCTAGCCCTGTTTTAAACAATTCGTTAGAAATCCATGAATATTTTGAACTCTCCTGAATAATTTTTCTTTTTTCACTTGGGAACAAATGTGAAGGCAGTTTCCCTGTAACCAAATAGTTAGAAATATCTGCATACCAAGGAGTCTTAATAGTTACTGCAAACAAGTATTCATCAGGAAACTTATCCTCTACAGGAGAATCTTATTTAGTATTCTGAATCCTAGACAAGAAATCAGCTACTGTATTTTGTTTTCCTGGTCTATCCAACACAGTAATATTGAATTCTTGTAAAAGTAAGAGCATCTTGTCACTCTGCCATTAGTAACAGGTTTATTCATTAGATATCTAATCGCAGAATGATCAATATGAATAAAAGTTTCATAGCCTGTTATATAATGTCTGAACTTATTGATTGCATGAACAACAACTAAAAACTCTTTTTCAGTCACAGTATAGTTCAACTCTGTGGGAGTCAAATTTTTACTGGTATAATAAATGGCATAAGGGACTAAATCTTTTTGACCCAACACAGCTCCCAGAGCTGTATCTGAAGCATATGTAGAAATATGGAAAGGGAGTTTCCAATTTGGTCCTCTCAAGATAGGTGCTTCATATATTCTTGTTTTCAAAGTTTCAAAGGCTGATTGACAATTAGGATCTCATTTGAATTCACAGTCTTTTGTAAGCAATTTGAAGAGTGGAGATGCTATTTTAGTGAAGTTTTCTATAAATATTCTATAGTAACCAGTAAATCCTAGAAAACTTCTAACATCTCTTTGACAATTTGGAATAGGCAACTTGGAGATGACTTCAACTTTCGATCTATCAACCTTAATCCCATCTCCCTAAATATGATGTCCTAAAACAATCCCTTCAGTAAACATCATAAAGCATTTTTCATGGCTTAATGAAAGGTTTGTTTCTTTACATCTTATGAGAACCTTTTCCAAATTTTCTAATGCCTCTTCAAATGAATTACCATAAACTGTAAAATCATCCATATAAACCTCTACACAATCATGGATTAGATCAGAAAAAATTCCTAGTAATGCTCTTTGGAATGTTGTGGGTGCATTACATAACCCAAAAGGAAGCACTCGATAGGCAAAAGTTCCCCATGGACAGGTAAATGTGGTCTTATCTTGATCTTCAGGTGCTACCTGAATTTGATTATAGCCACTAAAACCATCCAAGAATGAAAAGTACTTTTTACCTGCTAATGTATCTAATACTTGATCGATAAAAGGCAAAGGAAAGTGATCCTTCAAAGTTGCTTTGTTAAATTCCCTGTAATCAATGCATACCCTCCATTTACCATTCTTTTTAGGTACTATAACCAAAGGAGAAACCCATCGGCTATCTGAAATTGGATAAATGAAGTTTACATTGAGTAATTTTTGAAGCTCTTCTTTCATTATCTCCCTAATATTTGGATTCATCCTTCTTTGAGGTTGTCTGATTGGTCTACTATTTTCCTCAATATAGATATGATGGATGCAAGTCTCAGGATCAAGTGGGTGCCCTCCTAGATTACTCTTGGGAGTCAAAATCATAAAATCTACTGGATATTCCCAAGAATCTAAGGAGACTGAAATATCTTCTAATACACCATCTGGTTTAATAATTGATAGATTTGCAAGTTGCAGTAAAGTAGGTGTAAAAAGAAGGTTAGGAAGTTTTAGCTGGTCCATAGTCTGTCTACTCATAATGTTGATAGCAGCCCCTAAGTCAATCAATGTATTTGGAATTTCCATCCCATTTATATGTGTCTTGACAATTGGACTACCTGGATCTACATACTTCTGCATGGTAATTTTTCCCATCATAATATATGCAATTTTTCCTACTAGGTGGATTCTTCTTGTGTCTTTTAGTTTCCTTCCTGGTCTTTTGAGACTCAACTCCTTTATTGTTTTTGCTAGAATAGGAATCTCTCGAATGGCTTGTAGCAAGGGAATCTTGATACAAAAATTCTTTAATTCATCTAGAAAATCATAGTTAGGCAACAAGATTTGTTTTTCCACCCCTTTATCAATTTGTAATATTTCAGGGAAAGGAGGTGTGGATGAAGATGCAGGTTGCTCAACTATAGGAGTTGTGGGGGTTAACTTTTCTTTCTCTTTTGAATGTTTGAGTTTTGAAGAGATGCTTCCTCAGAACCCTTATTGACTTTAAGAGAGTCCTCCTTAGAGGTATCTTGCTCTTGGACATCTATAGAAGGTTTTTCTAAAACTCTACCAGACCTGAGTTGTACATCATTGAGAGGGACAATCATATAGGTAGGAAATTGTTGTCCTTCTATCATGTAAGTATTCTGAGGATTTTTATTGTTAGGATTTGGCAATGGCTGAGCTGGAAGTTGATTTGTCTTTTGTTGGTATGGGAGCATGAGTTGAGGATTTGGATTTTGTTGAGACGGTTGTTGTTGTGGAAATAGCAATGAAAGTTGTGGATTTGGGTTTGGAAGTTGTGGAGCTTGTTGATTTTGAAAAGATGGAGGATATTGATAAAATTGAGCAAATATCCCATAAGGATTTTGCATCCCTTGTACCCATGGCTGATATGGATTTTGATGTTGGGGCCAAGGTTGTTGCCAAGGATTCCAATTTTGTGGGGTTTGAAGATTCATAGGGTTGTTAAACCCTTGAGTTTGTTGTCCCTGCCAAGGTCTTCTTGCAACAAAACAGAGAGATTCTACTGAATTTGGGTCTTCTTGAAAGACAGCCTTGAGTCCAGGAATTGAAGGACAATCCTTGATCTCATGATTCTCCGAGCAACTTATACATGTTTCTACAACTTTTGCATCCAAGGGACATTCGCTTAAAGCATGTTTCTTCCTACATTTCGGACAAAAGATGGCTAGAGCATCTGTTTCTGCTTTCTGCTTGTTTTGGATCTTAAGGGTGTCTAGTTGTTCACTAAGGCTTTCTAAGATATCAGTTTTAAATTCATCAAGCATATTGCCAATCTCTGCCCTAGTTACTGATCCAGTTGCAGATTTGTTAGCCCTAATAAGAGAAGGATCCCTAGGCCCTTTTCCTGTTTTAGATTTTCCTCTTGAGAGATGGACACATAGTTCTGTTATGTCACGAAGTGGAAGTTGAGGAATGTCTCCTTTTCCCATCATGTTTAAAATATCTATCCATTCATCTCTAATAGCTTTTAATATGAGGGCTTTCAAAGTTTCATCATCTGCTCTCATATTTTCTCCTTTTTAAGTTGTATGGAAATCTTTCAAGTAAATCCTCCAGATTTTCATCTTCTTTTTGCACCATTTTGAATACCTCATCCTTGTGATTGGTGGGCATGCAATAGTCCAAGTATCTATCCAAAATGTTTGTTTCATGTCATTCCAAGTCCTAATAGATTGGGTGGCTAATCCCATGAACCATTTCAAAGCGGCTCCCTTCAATGTTGAAGGAAACAATTTTAGTTTTTGAGAGTCTTCCATATAGTCATAGGTTCGGCACACGACTTCAAACTCAAACAGAAATGTTTCAGGATCCTCACTTCGCAATCCATAAAAGTTGGGGAGATGACAGAGATGTTACCTGTATGAGTTTCTCATCAACTATAAAGGGAATCCAAATGTTGTCTCTTTCCTATTTCTTCCATTATTACCACCATTGTTGTTCCATCATTTCCTCCTCCTCTACCTCTACCTCTACCTCCAAATCCATCTATTATTTCCTCCGCCATGATAGTTTCTTTTTAGAGTCCTCAAACTCTGTCCTTCTATCAAGGAGGATGAGAGGGAGTCTCTTCCTTTTCTTCTTTAGTGATTCTACTTTTATCAACATTATACTCTCCCGTAGAAGTAAAGAAAGGATCTTTCTAAATGAGATTTAGTAGGTGGTATAGGAGAATCCTCTAATTCAGCTGTTCCTTGAATTCCAAAAATCTTAAGGCTAGGGGTAGATGGTGGTGATTCTTATCTATGCCTTGAAGAAGATGGAGTTGTGAAAATCGAACTCTTGGCTTTAGCTATAAACCTTCCCCTAGAATCTCTTGCTCTACGCATGTCATTTTTTTTTTTTTATTTTTTTTTTATTTTTTTTTTTATTTTTTTTTTATTTTTTTTAAGTAGGGATAATAATTCTCTTTCTGATCTTCCAGGTCACACTAGGTGCAAGAAGAGAGCATACTTAAGAAATTACTACACCAATAATTCTCTTTTCTGATCCTCCAGATCACACTAGGTGCAAGAGGAGAGCATACTTCAAGAAATTATCAAGTTTCTTCTTTATTGTTTTTGTTTTTATTTTTTAAGAAATTGGCTAATGCATCATTAGTCATTATAGAAAGATGTGAAAATGCCCGGGCTACCTATTGTAATATGGAACAAAAACATTGATCAGTTAACAACAACATAAAACATAAAAGATTATGGTAAGAAGTAAAATGTAAAGCATGAAAGATTATGGACAAAGATGAAACGTAAATACCATGAAAGATGTAATGTATATACACGTGAGTGACTATGGCACAATGAACTTAAAGAAATGAAACATGAAACTATACAGTAATACACAAAACCTCAGCTTGTGCAGGGGCCCTCTGCACAATCCTGGGGAAGCAGCTTTCAAATACGAATTACACTTATGAACAGAGTCTTCTCATATATTAAAATACGGTCATAACAGAGAAATAATGTCACAGCACAATAGCGATGCAATTACATTACAGAGCTAACTATTATGCGTATGAGAACGCATTATTTATAACAGAAGGTGATATAACTAATTCCCTAAAGTTTGCGCTGATGGAAGACACGTGAACCATCACGTCCAGAGATCTAGCATTATGGCCGCTGTGAGGATTAAATCTATGGAGAGTGGTCATGATTGCTGTGTGTCCAACTCTCCAAAAGAGAATAAAAGAGATATCAACGCCTTAGAAATGAGCCACTTCGAGGGGGCAACCTCCAATACATTACATAAATGAACAATTCTTGGATGATACAATTTACAAAACCTCCTTTCTATATATATAGGAGTCCATGGGGCCATAATGTAATCCTAGTGGGCCACAATGTAATCCTAGCCAACCTAACAATAATAATTTAAGGGCACAATAATAACAAAATGGGGGTTACAAGGGTACAATAATAACAATAAGGGGGTTACACTAACAATAATAAGGGACTATACTAGTGATATAGGGACCTAACATGGATTCGGCTTATGGAGCCGTTTACAGGTGTTGATGTGTCTCCCGTGATTTAGAAACGGCCACGCAAATCTCCACGTGATGAGAAACAGAGTTCTGTCACCGTGGGACTCTTCGGTTGACCACCACTTGGCCACCTTTGACCACAACCTTCTTAGGTGAATTCGACTGAGCCAATAGGACATGATCCATGTCCACATCATTTCTAACTTGCCCATGTGGCTCGATTTGCCTGAAGACATCTGCAATATAGACTTTAACAAAATGGCTGCGGAAAGTTGCAGCAGCTGCGGAAAGTGACAAGATTCCGCAGCTTAATGAGCAAAAATCTAAATCAAACAGAAGACACAAAACATAGTTAAAAACCATTTTAGATGCTCTTTTACAATTAATATGCAATGATATTGATGACTTAGAAGGTCCAGGTGAATGAAAAAGGTGTAGAAAGGTGTATAAGAAAGATGCAGATTTGAGACTCAACAAATATGCTATCCCCTTCAAGCTTGTTATCAAAATAATTGGGGTACTCGCCAGAAATGGTGGGGGAAAATGGAACCACAATCATTGTTGTGTCGGTAGTATGTCGCTCTTGAACATGGCACTTTTCTGCATTCGTGTCGGGTTGGGGACATCTCATCTCGTTTTCCACTTGCCTCCATGGGTTTGGGTGATCCATTTTGACCTCTTATCTGCTCCTTGCCTCGTCACCATGACCTCTGATCTGTTGATGTCAAATGCTGCCAAAATCACTGTCATGTCGTTTATATGTTCAAGAGAAGTTGACCTCTGCAAGTATCAACCTTCCTATGATTCTCATCTGATCCTGATTCACAAAAACATTATGTTCCTCTGTCTCGTGTCGATGATGTGGGAAACACTATGGCCCACCTTCGATCAAGGTCACTTCCTGTCGACTTCAGCTCATTATCCAGGAAGCTGATCTAGAGACTCCCTTCTGGTACCTTAGAGCCTGCATGCCTCAATGGCAGGTTCTTTGCATTCAACGTGAGGTTTTCATCATTGGCCTCTGATCGAGTGATTCTGCGGGTGTTCGACGTCAGCTCATTGTTCACATGCCGTAGATTGTACTTGTATTTCCTTGAGGACCATTGGCGTTAATGGTGGTACCTCTCGCGTCTGTTAACAACTTTCATCATTGGCTGGTAATCAGACGATGTTCTTGCATGTTCGACTTCAACTCACATATTTGCATGCTTGAACTTGTACTTTGTTCGGGTCGAGATGGAGCGCAAGAACCTGGATTCCTATCTGTTATAATGCAGGTTGCGATTTTGTGGATTATTATGATTAGTTACATGACTCACTGATTGGATGGCTGCGAGCATACCTGAGTCTATTTACTGATCCTCACTGGATGGCTACGTCCATGCCTTGGATCTGGATTATTACATACTCTGTTATGGATGGCTGCACCCATACCACGTATATATCATGTATTCGAGACATCAGTTCTACTTCTCTATGCAGGTTTTCTGACGACGGTGTTTTTAGTTGGACACGTTCTCGTAAAGCATTTCACCCCTCTCTCCCTCTCGGGCCTCATGCTTTAGGGGGCATCTGTTACACAAAAATTTGTCACCGTCCCTGCAATTCCCCATCCCACACAATTGGAGGGCTCATTCCGTGACCTGTGAGCAGTGAAATAACATGAAAAAATTTCATGGCATTCCCCTAAACATGTACTTTCATTGCCCTGAAGATAACTCCTTGTGAAAAACCCTAAAAACACCCCTTTTTGCATTGGCGCGGGCAGCCAGTTCAGTACCCATGCTAATGGGGGAAATCCTTCAAAGAGGGCGCGCCAATTGGCACTCTGTCCCAGAGTCGCACTCGCGCCAGCCATTTTAAGGAGTGTTTTTTAAAAATAAATGGCGGAAGTTTCGTCCTAACTGATCTAGAAACTGGTCTCTAATTTGAGTTGGGAGGTTTGGCTCCGGATCTCCATGTAGAGGAAGTGGTTTTCCACCTCTCATGGAAGCTTCCTTGAGGATAGGGCCAATCCCATGATTATAGGGATCCCAACTCCCCTTCCTCCATCAATAAAAGCTTGCTCATCTCATTTGCAAGCTAGTCTCAAAGTTCCCAAGAGCCATCAGAGCCTTATGCTGCAAGAGCCTTGATTCATTCCCTTAAGGCCAAATCCAAGCAAGGAGATCATTGTCGAGACATTCGAAGAGAGAGGTTTGTCCCATCCTCGACAGGGTTCTTCGAGACGTGTTCCGTTGGCGACCCTCCGAAGGAGAATTCAGCGTGAGAGCTATGGTTGTATTCTTCTTTGATTGATTAATGATAAGCGACTATTGGTTATGGTTCCACTCCTGTTATTGATTATGATGATGAGTTATGTCTTATTTGACTGACATATAGTTGCATATACTGGATTTTACGATTGCGTTTGTTTTGTTTCTTGCATGTGCAGGTGTCCGATCATGTAGATCGTGAGGATTGTGATCTACCAGAGCTAAGGAATGGGAGCACTAATTTCTCTACAAGCGACAGCGTTGGATTCCAGGTAAGCCTTCATCGCTAGTTGGTTTATTTGCAATTAGGAACCTGCACTATAGCGTGAAAAATTGTTGCTAGACCCGGTCTGGGTTAGTAGGGATCGCCGCTGTCCGCAGAGGGGATTTACCTCCACAACACCCTTCAAGCTTGTTTTCAAAAATAATTGGGGTACTCACCAGAAATGGTGGGGGAAAATGGAACGAGATTGTAGTCGTGTAGGTGGTATGTCGCTCTTGAACATGGCACTTGTCTGCATTCGTGTCGGGTCGGGGACATCTCATTTCGTCATTTTTTGCCTCCATGGGTTTGGGTAATATCTTTTGACCTCTCATTTTCTCTTTGCGACATCATCATGACCTCAGATCCTTTGATGTCAAATACTGCCAAATCCAGTGTCGTGTTGCTGATATGTTCAAGAGAAGTTTGCCTCTGAAGTTTTCAACCTCCCTCTGATTCTCTATTGGTCTTGATTCAAAAACATCATATTCCTCTGTCTCGTGTCGATGATGTGGGAAACATTATGGCCCACCTTCGATCAGGTTGCTTCCTGTCGACTTCAGCTCATTATCCAGGAATCTAATCTAGAGACTCCTTTTTGGTACCTTGGAGTCTACATGCCTCAATGGAAAGTTCTTCGCGTTCGACGTAAGGTCCACATCATTGGCCTTCGATCGACTGATTCTGTGGGTGTTCGACGCTAGATCAATGTTCACATTTCGTGGATTGTACCTTTCGTACCTTGAAATTCATTGTCATTATTGGTGGTTCCTCTCGCGTCTGTTAACAACTTTCATCATTTGCTGGTAATCAGATGATTTTCTTGCATGTTCGACTTTAGATCACATATTCACATGTCTGAATTTACACTTGTTCAAATCGAGATGGAGCGCAAGACCCTGGGTTTTGTCTAGTAAAATCCAGGCTGTGGGTTCTTTGTGGATTATCATGACTTATTGCATGACTCTTTGATTGGATGGCTATGACCATACCTGATTCTATTTGTTGATCTTTGCTACTGGATGGCTGTGTCCATACCTAGATCTCAGTTTTTATATACTCTTTTGTGGATGGCTGCACCCATGCCACATGATCATGTATCAGAGATATCAGTTGTATTTGTAATTGTAGGTTTTCTGACAGCGGTGTTTGGTTCGAACGCGTTATCATAAAGAATTTCACCCCTCCCTCTCCCTCAGACTTCATGCTTTAGGGGGCATCTATTACACAAAATTTTTTCATTGTCCCTGCAATCCCCATCCCGCACATTGGAGGGTTATTTTTGTGACTTCTAAATAGTTTCATGCCTTGCAAATAACATCATTGCATCCCTTTTAATGAAGGAAACATTCTTCCTGTTGACATTTCCCTGAGTAGAGCAGTAAAAATCCCTATTTTTTCCTTGGCGTGAGTAGCCACTTCTGCCCTCGTGCCGAAGTGGAAGATTAACACTAGGGCCTGCGCCACCTGGCGCTCTGTCCTAGTGTAATGCCTGCACCAAGCTATTTATGAAATGTTTTTTAAAAATAGAGGCGGAGGTTCCGTTCCAACCACCTCTGGGATGAGTAATTGGGAGTGGTTGAACTAAAAAAACCACGGGCCTCCTCCTTTAGTTAGTAGTTTCCACCTCCCTTGGAACACTCCTAAAGGATAGGCATCCCTTCCACCTTTGTAGGGATGCCAACCTCCTCTTTTTCCTCTATATAAACAAGCCTTCTCCCCTTATGAAAAATAGTTGAGCAAAGAGAATTATAAAGCTGAAGAGTTGAGCACATTATAGTTGAATAACTGAGTTATTGAGAAGGTAGAACAAGGAGGAATCCATAGAGAGGTACCTTATCCCATCCGAATTCCCTGATGATATTTGAGACGTGCTTCACCCGAGCCCCGCTGGAGGAGACTGCAACGTCAGAACATGGTTGTATCTCTTATTTCTACCTATTAATATAAGTGACTATTTTCTGGTTCTCGTCTTGTGTTTTGTATTTATCAAATGCAATATGCTAGTCTTCTCTGACTGATTAGTATTTTTTGGATGAAATTAGTATGTGGTATGTGGTTATTGTTTTCTGATCTCTGTGTAGGTGTCCAAACGTGATAAGCGGAAGGGTTGTGACTTGCCTTCGATCAAGAGCGGGGGTTATCATCATCACTACAAGTGTAGACGACAGATTTGGACCACAGGTAGGCCATCTTATTCACATCCTCTTTCATTCAAATGTCTGGGAACCTACACTCTAGCATGATTCCTTGTTACTAGACCCACTCTAGGGCTAGAGTGATCGTCTCTGTCCGCAAAGAGGATTTACCTACATAACAGTGTGGTGATGGATATCATGGTAGCTAACATCCTAACCCGATTCAGAATGCTACTGTTTAGATCTTGGGGTTCTAAGATTGGCGGGTTAGTTAAGTTAGACCTCACCTACAAAACTATTCCAGTATTCGGTGGGGAGGAAAGGAGATTATATCGTGAATATAGGTTCATGAAAATGGTCACCAAAGCTGATGGTTAGACCAAATCCCTGGTGTATGGTAAGGAGGGTGAATTTTCTTGTCTCATGTTCGAAGAGGATGAGAACCTGCAAGAAACTAAAGCCCGTCCTCTAAAACATAAGGAGCCCATGAATAGAGACGAGGACAAGATCTGGACTCTGCATTTCGACGAGGCCAATTTGCAAGAAGGAAATGGAGCTGGGGTGTTGTTGATATTTCCTGAAGGATGTTTATTTCCTCTCTCCTTGAAACTAGAGTTTGAAGATACAAACAATGTGGCCGAATATGAAGCCCAACTACTAGGACTAAAAACCACACGGAATATAAACATACATAATCTGACAGTCTTCAGAGACTCAAATATAGTGGTAAGGCAAGTTAGTAATTAGTGCCAAACTAAACATCCACGACTCAGAGCTTATAAAAATGAGGTGTGGGACTTGGTAGAATTTTTTTTCTCGAATTTTAATATACAGTTCATGCCGAGGGACAAGAACCGGATGGCTGACTTTCTAGCTATTGCAGCTAGCAATTTCTGCCTGCCACAGAATCCCCTGCTTAGATATGAGGTTGAGGTAGGATATCACCCCTCTATTCCAGACAATGTAAAGCATTGGAAAGTCTTCGAGGATGAAGAACAGGTTAAGTGCTTTATTGAAATTGTCGGCGAATTCTCCAATTTGGTGATCGATTCAGTCGATGAAAGTCCCAGTAAAGAGATAAAAGCAAAATGGGAGGAGACATTGGCTGGACACCACATGATGCAATTAAAGGGAAATTTCATTACCAGAGGTCTCATTCCATTGGAAAGGCCATTTGATAAAAACGATATCCCTATCAACCCCAGTAAAGCTACTCTTAACGAGCTTGTCAAGGATGTAAATATCGGGACAGAGGAAGACCCAAAGGTGATAAATCTATCCAAGGGAGTCCCTGGAGAATACTAGGACCAATATATACGATTGTTTCAATCGTAAAAATATGTCTTCGCTTGGTCGTACCAGGATTTGAATACTTTTGAATTTGATGTTATACATCACATAATACCACTCAAGGGGGACGCCAAGCCTCATAAGAAAAAGCTGAGGTAGATCAATCCTCTCCTCCTCCCAACAATTGAAAAAGAGATGAGGAAGCTACTACGGGCTCAAATCATTGTTCCTCTGAGATATTCAGAGTGGGTGGCCAACCTTGTCTTGGTGAGGAAGAAAAATGGAGAAATAAGATTATGCGTGGACTTCTGAAATCTCAACAGGGCCTTACTAAAAGACAACTATCCTCTTCCAAATATGGACCATATTTTGCAAAAGGTGGTGGGATCCTCCCGCATGTCTATTATGGAAAGTTTCTCGGGGTATAACTAGGTAGCGGTCCTCCCTGAAGATCAGAAGAAGACAACATTTACCACATCGTGGGGAACCTTCATGTATTCCTGGATGCCTTTCGGTCTAATCAATGCTGGTGCCACTTTCCAGCGTGAAATGGATATTGCCTTCATGGGAGATCAAGATAAGTTCATGGTGATTTATTTGGATGACATTATTGTTTTATCGAAGAGTGATGCTGAGCACATAGAACATCTTTGACGAAACTTAAAAAAGTGCCACAGGTACGGTCTGTCCTTGAATCCCCAAAAATCCATGTTCGCCCTGGAGGAGGGAAAGCTACTGGGGTACATAGTAACTAAATAGGGAGTGAATATCGACCCAAAAAGGGTAGAGGTGATAAATGGAATTTCCCTCCCATGGAATAAAAAGGAAGTACAAGAATTCTTGGGAAGAATAAATTTCCTGAGAAGGTTCATTCCCAATTATGCTGAGATCGTCCGCCACATCACTGAAATTCTCAAGAAAAATAATGAAGTGAAATGGGCTCCCCAATCAAGGGCTTATTTCGATAGAATCAAGCAGGATTTTTTTGAATCCCTAGTGATGGCAGGTCCCGATTATATCAAGCCCTTCATGATTTTCTCCTTTTCTTCCTCTCATACAATAGCCGCAATACTGCTACAGAAGAATGATGATGGGAACAAACAACCTATTGCATTCTCCAGCCAGGTCCTGCGAGAGGCCGAATTAAAGTAAAATATCTTGGAAAAGCAGGCGTATGCTCTGTTCAAATCTCTAAAGGTGTTCTAGATATATGTGTTACAATCTGCCATAACTTCCTACGTTCCCACGACAGCGGTGAAGGACATTTTAATACAAGGAGATAGTGAAGGAAGTGGATATCCAAGATCCAGGGCAAGTGTGTAACCAAGATCCAGGAGTATGAACTTGAGATCAAGCCCACTAAACTCATTCAAGGGAAGGGACTAGCGAAAATTCTATTCGAATCCAACTGCCAAGCCTTGGGGATAAACCTCTATATGGAAGGAGGAGATGCACTGAAAGGTGGAGAAGTACAACAGGGGATAGAATCCTCAGCGCAAAGGACACATGAAAAGTACAAGCTTATGTCTTCATGGTATAAATATGTAGTGGAATAACTTCTGACTCTAAGGTGTCGTCCCAATTAAGACAAGGCGAAGTACCGCACCTTGAGGTTAAGGTTGAAAAAGAGGCGAAGTACCACACCTTGAGGTTAAGGTTGCAAAAGTATGTTGTGGCGAATGGGAGATTATATTGGAGGGACCCGACCGATATTTTTTTATTATGTTTAACAAAGCAGGAAGTAGACGAGGTGATGACCGAGTTCCATGAAGGTGTATGAGATGGGCATTATAGCTAGTGGTCTATTGCCCACAAGATCCTGAGAGCAGGTTTTTTTTGGCCTAGGCTGTTTGGTGATGTACATGCTCGCATCCGGACATGTGAGAAATGTCAGACATTCGGAGAGAAGCAAAGGTTTGTGCCACTCCCCTTGATCCCAATACATGTTGAGGAGCCTTTCAGACAATGGTGAATTGATTTCATTGGAGAGATCCACCCGACCTCTAGTAACCAACATTGATGGATCCTCACTGCCACAGATTACTTCACCAAGTGGGTTGAGGCCATGCCTGCAAGAAATTATACAGATGGGGTGGTGATCAAATTCATGGAGGAAAAAATAATATCTAGGTTTGGGTTCCCAGCTAAAATCATCACTGATAACACCCAAGTCTTCAAATCAACCAAGTTTGTAAGCTTTTTTCAGCATTAAAATATTACTCTGGGACACTCCATGGCTTATTATCCACAAGGGAATGGGTTGGTGGAGTCATCCAACAAGAATCTGTTAAGAATTCTCAAAAATACCATAAACGAAAATCAAAAGAACTGGGATTCCCAACTCAAATTTGCGCTTTGGGAAAATCACATCACTAGCAAAATATCGATCATAAAGTCACCTTATGAGCTGGTGTATGGCAGGGCAGTGGTTTTCCCCATTCAACTCGCTCTACCGGTGGCTAGATTTTTGCAAGACAGTGAGGAGGAACCACATGACCTTGTCAGGAGGATGAATAAGTTGGTAGAACTGGATGAAACCCAGGCACAGGTAAACATCAGGTTGGCTAACTACCAGGAAAAGATGAAATGTCTATTCAACCAATGAGCGAAAGACAAGGAGATCCAAACAGAGGACCTGGTGCTCTGATGGGATGTTAGGCGGTCGAAAATGGTAAACATGGAAAGTTCGATCCACTCTGGTTTGGACCTTTCAGGGTGGCAGATAAACTACCTGTTCACCACTACAGGTAGTTTATCAAGCCCTATTTTCATCACTGACACTGGCTGTAAGGGCCCATTGTATATATCCTTCAAAATGTACATATACCATCTTTTATTTTCGCATGCATTTCCATTCTGTTCCTTTTTTAATCTTATCTAAAGATTTTGGTACTGATCCTAGGTATGCTAACAAGAACACAAGTGGGTGGTCTATGAGTTCTCAACACACTCAAACGAGTGTGCCATCTCCAATGGAGCCAATGATGGCTTGTGACTCCCATAATGAAAAATACAGTGTGAAGAGATATCCGTTGAAGGGATAAGGAAGGGAAAATTTGGAGGCTAAAATCAGATGACGTAGAATTTTTGGAATTTGGTAATGTGAAGGCACCACCACGATCGCAGCCTACGACATCAGTGGTGCCACTCGCCAGGGATGTATTTCTATAGTCGATTCCGACGGTGCTCAAGAGAGTGGAGGTGACTGAAACTGACTCGCCAAAGGAGATGACGTCAGCTCCCCTCGCATCCAATAAAAACAGTTATGGGGGAGGAAGACAGGAGAAGGAAGCTAGCGTTCAACCCAACGAAAACTAGAGGGGCCCACCAGCACACAGCTGGAGCAGGTAAGTTACAAGGTAAGGTAAGTTCGTTCAGGGTACAAAGGCCGATACTCCTGTGTCTAGCGTGTGTTCCCTCACCTACCCCATCGCTCTAGGGCAATCACCGCGCGCCATGTGTCTCTTAGCCAACTTCCTCATGACGTCAACCCTACATTTTTCATCCTATCCTATTATCTAGTAAAAAATCTGTTTCCGTAGCGATTTTTACTTTTAGCTGTTTGAATTGGTTGGTCACTCACTAATGTCTCACTCTGTTAGACGGGTAAAAACTCAAGTATTGGCTACCTTTCACCCTAGCGTCGCTTTCCATGCTACCTCAGGTATTTGGTTGTGTCCCTTTCATTATTTCCCTTTTACTATTTTTTCGAATTGATATGGAGAAAATGAAATGCTCTGCCCTGAAACCTCTCAAGCTCGTGAGGTCAGGACTACTCCTAGCCTTGAACCACTCACATATGCCCACTCTCATCTCTATGACCCGGTTTACCCTTTCAATGTGGCCCATGCTAGGGCCAAGCTTTTTTAATTTCTGCGACGGGGAGAAGATGTGTTCAGAGTCGTTGATTCAGGGCTCAATTACCAAATTGCCCCGACAACCCATCCCTTATCGGAGTTTATTACCTGGCTTGTTGATGCCTACATCAAGTGAAAGGAAATTTTCCTCTCCGCTTGGGGGGTCAAGATTCTCACGATTAATCCTCAGCTCATCAAAAAATCCCTATGCTATCTGCCCACCCAAGACTGTGTTGAATTCACTGAAGTCACTCTCTGTTGCCACTTCTCGAACCAACCCTTGGAGAAGTAGAGCGGTTTCCTCGAACTCATCTTTGAGTCACGCCTATCCACTCTCCCTCACACATAGGCTATTTCGCTTTCACTATTTCGTGATACTACACAACCTATTCTAGTAGTCATCTCGGGAATGCTGGGGTTAGAAAATTCCGGTAGGGTGACTAAGGAAGGTTTAGGGTTTCTTTGGCTGATGATGCAAGCTGAGATTCTACTAGATATCCCCACTTTCCTGGCCTCGACTATCAAAGCCCATTTCCAAGATATGTCATCCTTTTTCTCTTTTAAATACTTCTCCTTGGTTTTCTACTTATTCCTATTTGAGCATGCGAAAAAGTTTGAGGGTTTAGGCCTGAACAGTTTCTCCATGAGAAACGCTGAACCCAAATATGTTTTCAAATGGACTTCGAAAGTTCGCCAACATTCAGAGGCGAAGGGGTATGTGAAATTCATCATAGATTTCATGTCCAGCGCCTATGCTATCATACATGACAGCTCCCCGCCCAAAATTTTTCCTGAGCAAAAGGAGTGGCTCAAGTTCAGTGAAATAGATTGTACCGGTGATTGGTACCTGTTTGAAGATCACACCGAGATTAGGGTCTATGATGTTGAAGTGCCTCCTTACCACTTTCCAGTGTTCCTGTCCATGATGATCTTTTCCCTTGAGTTCATCCGTCATGTCCTAAGTTCCGACCAAGCCCACTTCGTGCATACGAAAAAGGGATATATCTTCAGGCTACCAAATACTGTAGGCCCTTTCACCATCAATTCAATGCACACCCTCTCCTCTATGGAAGGGATGTTGCGGAAGATAAATTTCCCACAGGGAGATGCTTTGAACTACGATCCTAAAGGATTTATCACACATAGGAAGAAGACGATTAAATCCATAACATATGAGCATGAACCTAGGCCTCTTATTGAATGGAAATCTAACTGTGATTAATGGCCTTTGGATACAGAGATGGAGGTCGAATCCCCAGTTGTCGAAGGAAAAGGAGACAATGTACTCGGTGACGGAGAAGTGCTGGAAAATACCCAGGCTAACCAAGGGTTCATAGACGAGGAAGAGGAAGGGAACCTTAGTGAGAGACAGAGGACTGAAGGCCCTGAGGAGACGAACACTGAAATTCTTGACGACAAGGCCTCACTGCTCATGGGCCAGGACAAAGTCAGACCAGGCTTTCAGATCTCCTATGATATTGCCTCTTCCACGACACCCTCAGAGCTTTCATAGGCTGTCAGGTTGGGCAAAGAAGAAACAAGGGAGTAGATCGAGGCCAAGAACAAATCCGCAAGGGAGAAACTGAGAGAAGAATTGTCTCAGTTCATAGATAAGCATCATACTAGGCTCACATCAGACCTAGATGTGGAAAAAGACCAACTTATATTTTCTTTTCAACATTCATCCTCTAATCCCTTACCGTTGGGATCCAAGTACAAATTCCTGGAAATAATTCTAAATTTGGCTTGCATCCCCTTGTCTGATAAGTTAAATTTGCACAAGTCCATCGGGGACATGATGCAGACTGAAGTATTAAAGCATACCATTGCCATGGAGAAAGCAGAAAGGATATTGGCTCAGATGAAGGCCACTCAAAAAAGGGAAAGAGAAAGTGCTAAAGCTCTTGCTGCACAACTGGAGGACTGAAAAAATCTGATAAGAGGGAAGGGAGTTTATTCCAACTCAGCGGTATAGGCTCTTCTAAGAAAAATGAAGTTGGAGGTACATGAGTTAATATGAAAATTGAATATCCCTCATTGAAAACATATTCAAATAGAGGAACTAGCCAGAGTGGAAAAGGAAAAAGACATCCTCACTGAGTCTCTCGCTCAGAGGGATGAGGAGATCACAGAATTAAGGGAGAAGCTGTCAGAGCTACAACTTGCTCAGGGTAATCATGTGTGTGTGGTTCCTATACCAGAGGACCCACAAAGTGATCCAGACTAGTTAACCAAGGCTCTGGCCAACCTAAAGATGTCAAAGGATGAAACACACACCACTCGAAGACTCTTGGACGAGGCCAAGGCGACATACTTAGAGAACCGAAAGTCAATCTCGTCCTTACAGAAGGAGATAGAGATCCTTCATAGGGAGGCCCAAGGACACGAGAAGTCTATCAAGGACTTGGAAGCTCATATTAAAGGGAATATGTCATTATTTTAAGCTAAAAAAATAGTCTGGGAAGAGCTCATAACAGAGGTAAAAGAGCATTGGGAGCTCATCATGTTGGCCAATGACAAGAATAATGCCATCTGAGAGTATAAGGCACATCTGGAGGCCAACCGTAGGGAAGGAGACGATAATTCAGCAGCAACAAAGAGATATGTCAAGTATATCAATGAGCTCCCATATGAAGAACAGAGCACCCATGGAGTGGGAGACTGTTTCAGGACCATCATGGAGGTTAATAAGAGATCCAAAAAGAGGAGGCACGCATAAAAGCATTGGGATATTTAGCAACTGTGACAAAGGGAGTGGAGAGATTCGATCAAGAATGGTGTAAGTTAGTGGAGGATGGTCTTCCCCCATGTTGGGTTAAACAATTAGGGAAATTGCTTCCTCTACCCACTTATGATTAGAAAATGTTCGAGATCAAGTGCAGGGAAGATATAACATTAGAGAATACCTCCTGCTTGAAGGAAGATACCTTAGTAGCAGCGTTACGAAAAGAATTATTTCTCCTTGCCCAGGTCAAGAGATTATTCGTGACCCACCTTGATTATTTTGAGCTTACTCAACTTCAATCTTTGTTCAAGTTCTTCAGTACATCACCTCCACCTCGCAGCAACTGCCACCTCAGCCGCCTCGCTAGCCTGGCTCCTCCACTTCTTTAGTTAGATCACGCAACTCAGGGGACTCTACCACGCCTCTTCGTAACCGCTAAAGGATATCACGATCAGGCCCATGCGACCTTTGTTTTTATTTTGTTTCAATTTCAGTTGTGATGTAAAATCGGGTGAAATCTCGATTTCACCCAAAGTGTTGTTCGCATGTTATTTTTCTATTATGTTTCTGTAGTAGTCAGTCTCGGAAGAATACTGCCTTTGGTATGGTGTAGTTATATCGCATAATTTTTTATTTGGATATGGAATTGTAAAATTAAGAAGGAATATTTTTTCCGAGAAAATATCTGGCCAAGGCACCCAATGTAAAAACTATAAAAATCCAACTCAGAGACGAAGAAAAGGTTCTGATTTCTCTGGAAGTCCTGAATGTATATTTGGTGTAGGACATTTTGTAATGTTTGGGATAAGATCTTAATGCATATCTGGAAGAGCTATTTTGAGAAGATAATATAATGACATTTTGTTGCAAAACAGATTCCTATTGGGCTTTTAAGCAATATGTATGCTTCTTATGTGTATTGGTTTGATCTTCTTATTCAATTTCGCCTTATTTTCTTCCAAGTTATCATGTGTTCAGAATGCTGATTTCTTATGGCTAATTAATGAATTTATCTTGCATGATACTCATATAATGGTCATTTAGCTACCTTAATTAGGCTCGACATATGGTTCCCGTCTCATAATTCTCATTCTAACCCGTCCTCTTCTTTAATTCCTTGGAGGGTAGATTCTTACCATCTCAGTAGGCCTGCCTCACTCTAACTTACCGTCCTTTTTCTTCAAAACGTCAACATGAATTATCTTAAAATATCTATTCACTGGTTCCACATCTAGCCCAATTACAGAAAATTGAGCTTCATTTCAACCACGAGCCCATTCTAAGTTTTTCCCTTCTCATAATCAGGGTTAGCAGCTATTGCTATACTCCCATTGTTATCTAGAACTGCTTATCAAATTATTTCCACGAGGTGTATATCTAGAAGGTCCCCTCGAAGAACATAAAGAAAACTTGTATGACCTCCCTCTCATAATATGTCCTAGGCACTAGTCTCCTGCAACTCAAGACTGTCTTTAGGAGTGACAGCAATCAAAAAAGAGAAGAAGAAGCTAAGAAGGAATTGAAAGAATTGGAGAAAGCACAATCAACATTCAATCTGGAGAGTGAAATTAGTAAACTGAAAATTCCTATTCCTTTTGCTGAACCTCTGAGAAATTAACAATATAGGATTTTTTTTTCAATGGTTAAAAATTCTAAAAATGAACAAGTAAATATAAATTCGTAGGATTCTTTAAATCTAGATAATGATGCTCCTGAGTTTATATTTGGTCTGCATGTGACTAGTATATATGATGATGTTGCTCCATTTTATGTGAGTCTAAATATTCATGTTATGATCCTTCATAATTCTATGCTAGATTCTGGAGCTTCACATAATTTGATGTCTCAGTCAGTCATGGACCACTTGGGACTTCAAATTACTAGGTCTTATAAAGACTTATTCTCATTTGATTCGAGGAAGGTTAAGTGTTTAGGGCTAATAGAAAATCTAGTTTTAACCTTGGCACAAACACCTGCAAAAAGTGTGATGATGGACATAGTGGTAACAGATATTCCAACCAAATTGAGTATGTTATTATATCAGTCTTACGAAACAAGGCTAGGAGGAACATTGCAAATGGATATGTATTACACATCAATTCCATTGTTTGGTGAGTTAAACATGTTATATAGAGAAGTCTAGATGGCTTATATGGTAAGCAGTATAAATCAACCAGATAACCATCCAATTTATGAAGAAGATACAAAGGTCGTATCTCAAATTTTCTTTAATGATAGTTGTGTTGATGAGGAAGTATTATAACAGAGTGATTGCAGTGTTCAACAAGAAGAGGTTCAAATATATTAAGATGAGGGAATCTGGAATTTATATTTTTATGGTTCTACTTGTGAGAAGGGTTTTGGGGTAGGAATTTGGATTGTTCCACCAGACTGCACAAGTCAGCTACATTCTTACAAGTTGTATTTTGATTGTACAAATAATGTTTCAGAATATTAAGCTCTGATCATTGGGATGAATTTGTTAAGAGGGAAGAAAGAGAAAAAAATATGTATTTTTGGAGATTCAAAGTTGACTGTGAAGCAGATCAAAGGCATATATCAGACCAAGCACCCAAGGAAGATGGCTTACTGAAATGAAGTATGGGATATGTTTGTTAATTTATTTTTAGAACATGAAATTTATCTCATTCCTAGGGAATAAAATGGAATTGCAGAGTATTTATCTACTACTGAGAGTGAGTTTAGAATTCCCTTATACCCAAACAAAAAATATGAAATCAATGTGATACATAAACCTTCCATCCTAGAAAATACTATAAAATGGAAGGTATTTGAAGACGATCATCAAATCAGAAAAATTCTAGAGAGGATTGATGAGTTCCTCAATACTATGATTAATAAACATCAAGATGAAACCACAGAGGAAAATCCTGAAGCATCAACCTTCTTAAATACTATCTCTAGACAAGATATAATTAAGCTCAATAAAATATAATCCCCCGGGGATTAGTCCCTTTAGAGATATTTTTTGTAGGTTTTAACCCTGTACAAAAAATTATCTGCGAACGAATCTTAAAGGTAGAAAATAAACATTAGCGAGAGCATAAAACATAAAACAGATAAACACAAATATTTTCCCTTGGATCCCAAATCGGGACGACCAACTTGATTTTTCATTATATTCCTTTTAGTGTTACAACCCATATATATACATGCCGAAGCATACATAAACTCCAATCCATTAACCTTGGATTAGAAAATAACCGTAGTTCCCTTGAATGGATCTACAAAATACCAGGGGCCGAAAACCATCATGCCCCAAAACCATGTGAAAACCCATGCACAAAACCATGGGCGGGTCCGACCACTGGAAAATAAGGACAAATTTTTTTTTTTGGGGCGCTGCCCTGGACCCTGACAGGGGGTGCTACCGCCCCCCTTGTGACCCCCCCGTACGTTGCACCCAGCGCAACGTACAGGGGGGGTTATTGCCCCCCCTGTTACCCCCCCACGTGTGATTAGTCATGGAAATATTATAACACAAACCCAACATTCTCCCACTTGTTGTTTTCTTTCCGCAGGGGGCCACAGGAGAGATGAGTCATTAGCCTAGCTTTGCAACACCCATTGTTTCTCTACACCAAGAGAACTTCTGAGTGCTCACATAATTTTTCAATGCATCTGCAATATTCTTCAAAGTGTCCACCTTTAGCAGCAACACCCTTTTAGCTTCAACCATATATCTCACAAAGTGATATTGAACATCAATGTGCTTTTTCTTTGAATGATAAGGAGGGTTCTTAGCCAAGAAAACTGCACTTTGGATATCACAGTCTATCCTTATAGCTTGCTGCACCAACCCCATACTTGAACACAATATCTGCAACCAAAATTCTTCCTTTCTTGCATGAGTGGCTGCCATGTATTCTGCCTCTGTAGTTGAAAGAGCCACTACAGACTGTCTTTTACTCATCCAACTAACTGCACCTCCAAATAGGCTAAACACATACCCACTTGTAGATCTTATTTGGTCCAGATATCCAGCCTAGTCTGCATAAAAAAAACCACGAATTTCCAACACTCTTTCCAATCCTGGTCTTCCCTGGTAGCACAACCCATAATCACTAGTGCCACGCAAATATCTGAAAACACTCTTCACTGCTGTCCAATGCTCCTTTCCTGGGTTTGACATAAACCTTCTCAATACTCCCACTGCATGTGCAATGTACGGTCTAGTACATACCATTTCATACATCAGGCTACCCATTGCACTTGCATAAGGAACACAGGACATATCCTCCTCTTCTTCTTGTGTCTTGGGACACTTTTCAGCAGACAGCTTTGTACCTATAGGAATCAAAACATTCGCCAGTTTACTATCCTTCATATTGAACCTATGCAATATAGTCTCGACATACTTCCTTTGGTTTAACCAGAGCTTCCTCTTTGTGCAATCTCTCTTAATTTCCATGCCCAAAATATAGTTTGCAGCACCAAGATACTTCATGTCGAATTTGGAGAAAATTTGGGTCTTCAAATCTTGGATAATTTCTTTGTCATTTCCAATCAAGAACATATCATCCACATACAAGACCAAATAAATAACACGGTCACCAATTAATTTAAAATAAACACAGTGATCCTCCTTGCTTCTAGTTAAGCCAAGTCCCCTTATATATGTATCAAATTTCTGATACCACATCCTTGGTGACTGTTTTAACTCATACAGAGACTTCTTTAACCTGCATACAGATTCTTTCTTCCCCTTCACCATAAAGCCTTTAGGTTGTTTCATGTAGATATATTCTTCCAGATCCCCATGAAGAAATGTTGTGTTCACATCCATCTGTTCTACCTCAAAATAAAATGCAACAGAAATAGATAAAAGTAATGTAATAGAAGTAACTTTGGCAACAGGAGAAAAAATATCACCAAAATCAATTCCTGACACCTGGGAATAGCCTTTTTCTACCAATCGAGCTTTGTATTTCTCCACCTTGCCTTATACATTTATATTATTCTTAAACACCCATTTTCTCCTGATGGGCTTCCTTCCAGCTGGCAACTCCACCAGATCCCATGCCTCATTTTTATGCAAGGATGCCATTTCATCAACCATGGCCTCCTTCCAGAGTTTTCCGTCCTTTGAATCTACTACCTCCTTGACGGTTCTGGGATCATCATCAGTTATAGTTAAAGAAAAATTTGAACAGAAAGCAGATGGACTATACCTTTCTGGTTGTCTTCTTTCCTGAACTGATCTTCTCACAGCTGGAGTTTGTGGCTCTTCCTCTTATGAGTGTTCTTTTGTTGTAGAGTCTGATTCATACTCCTTTAGCTCAAACTCTATCTTCTCAGGTTCCTTTGGTAGGAATTCATGTTTAAAAATATCTTTCACCTCTCTAAACACCACATCTCGGCTTTACCCAACCTTCCTTGTTTCCGGGTTCCAAAGCTTGTAACCCTTTAAACCATGCTTATACCCAATAAAGATGCACCTTTCAGATTATTATCCAAATTGGTCCTTTTCTCCTTTGGAACATGTACATATGCATTAAATCCAAATACCCTCAGATGTGAAAGAGAGGGTTTCTTACCAGTCCATACCTCATGTGGAGTCTTATCCTCCAACGCTGATGAAGGTGATCTGTTAACCAAGTAACAAGCAGTCTCCACTGCCTCTACCCAGAATTCTTGTCCTAACCTGGTACCACTGAGCATGCTTCTTGCCTTTTCCATTAGCGTTCTGTTCATTCTTTCTGCAACTCCATTTTGCTGAGGGGTGTATGGAGTACTCTTTTGCCATGCTATACCACACTTCTTACATAACTCTTCAAATTCCATCTTGCAAAACTCCCCACCATTATTAGTCCTCAACACCTTTATCTTCTTCTTTGTTTGGTTTTCCACCAGAGCCTTAAATTATTTAAATCTGTCAAAGACTTTGGATTTCTTCCTCAAGAAATATATCCATGTATTCCTTGAGAAGTCATCTATGAATTAAACATAGTACACAGACTTACCCAGTGTTGGAACCGACACATGTCCAAACACATCACTGTGCACAAGATCTAATATCTTGTTCGCCCTCTTAGCACCAGAAGGAAAACTCACCTGATTCTTCTTCCCATATACACAATATTCACAGAAATCGAAATCTAGAGAGCTATTAGACATACCTTCTACCATACCATTTCCATGCAGTATCCGAAGGCCCTTCTCTCCAATATGTCCAAGCCTTTGATGCCATAGCATGGTATTTTCTCCAGAGACCGCTAGGCTTTCCCCTCCACTTTCGGGAACCAAAAAATTGTTGCACCCAACAATAACAGTGCTGCCCTGAAGCTTGTATAGAGTTCCAATCCAAACTCCTCACATTAATACCAGTGCTCCCCGAACCATCTTACAGGTATCTTTCTCAAACACTGTTTTCACACCTGCATCATCCATCTTGCTTACAGAAATAAGATTTCTGGCTAATGCAGGAATGTGCAAAACACCAAGAAGTGTTCTAATCCTTCCACCTTGCAGCTTCAACTTGAATTTTCCACGTCCGATGATTCTGGCTGTCCTATCATCCCCTAGGAAGACATCACCGCCATCATATTTATCATACTCGCAGAACCACTCCCTATGGGGAGTGAAGTCAAAATATGAACCTGAGTCAATCAACCATGACTCATGATATACATGTGTATTTGAAGAAGAAGTCAAATACACATCCCCAACTTCATCCAAGCTGGTTTTTGCCTCTACAGAAGGCACATCATCAGATCCCTTTTTTTTCTGAGGAGCCTTATATCTGTAGTCCTTTTTGTAGTGCCCTTCCTTTCTGCATTTCCAACATACCTTTACAAACTTTCCAGGAGATTTAGATCTCCCACTCGAAACATTATTCTTGTTTCTGTTTTGGGTCCTTCCATGCATAGATACGGCATCTCCATTATGACCCTCCATATTTCTTTGTCTCATTTCCTCTGACAGCAAGGCTGAGACAATGTCATAAAAATTCAAGGTAAGTTGTATTGCTACCTATTTCAATAACCAAACTGTCCCATGAATCTGGTAGAGAACACAACAAATTGATGCACTTATCTCCATCCGAGATTTTAATATCAACAGATCACAACTGACTTACCACAGTATTGAAGGTGTTCAGATGCTCTGTCACCGAGACTCCATCCTTCATCCTCAGGGTATATAGCTTTTTACGCAGGACCAATTTATTCACCAGAGACTTAGATTGGTACAAAGTCCCTAGCTTTCCCCACAAGGTCTTTGTCATAGCTTCCCCAGATACATTCAACAATACTGAATCTGAGACACACAACCGTATTGTGCTCTTTACCTTCTGATCCAGTTTCTTACAGTCTTCATCTGACATTGCTGTTGGTTTAGTAACTGGATCTACCACGATCCACTGGTCCTTATCCACCTGCAGATCCTCCATCTTGAGCTTCCACAACTCCAAACTCTGACCATTAAATTTCTCGATCTTTATCTTCCTGCCGCTTGCCATATTCTTTCACTGCAAGAATTGATCCCGCAGATCTCCCACTGAATAGGGTCTACCTAAGGCCCAAGCAAAAAACCCCTCAGCAGCAAAGGCGTCCCCTTGAAGCCGAAACTGATCTGATACCAAATGTAGGTTTTAATCCTATTATCACCCTAGTAATTCTTAGGTCATGGGATTTTGGTTCATAGTTAAAGAAAACCAGGGGTAACCAAGAACCTCTTTTATAATTCAGGATCTAGCCTTCCTGAGTTCCGGAGAGGGATCTCTCCTTAATATTTAGCTTTGTTTTGTAATGGATTTTAGGCTAGCTATGACTGGACAATTTTGTTTGATTTTTTGAATGTTGGTAGGAATAAATGACTACAAGGGAAGCCATAGAAAGATTTGCCTAACCATTGGGAAATGGAGTTAAATTTATAGCAAACAAGACTAGAAAAATAAGGTCAAAAGAACAAATATACTAAGGGCAAGATAGATGATCTTCAGAGGGTTTTAAAAAGGATATTTTGATGAAGTGGTATGATCTGGACTAAGGGCAGTTAAGAATCCTTAGATCACATAAAAGGAAGAGGGAAATTGAGGTCAAATGAGACTAAAGAGCAATTAATAATTCTAAAGTATGGAAATCAATAGAAAACATAAACATGAAAAATAGTAAAAATAGAGAGCTTTTTACACTGATTCTGTAATACCTTTCGTAGTTATTCATTTAAGATGGAAAATAACACAAGATGTATGAATTAAAATTAAAGAAATAAACAATGAAAACTGGAAGATACAATACTCATCTGATCAACACGAGGATCATTAGTTATGATGTCTATTAGCTTCATTTTCCAGCCTGCTGCTTCAACTTAACTCACATAAAATCCCAATGTTTTCAACAAAAAAGTCTATAGTAGTCTTGATAATTTTATTCCACACTAAAATACTTCGAAAGATGAAGTATTTATACAAATAATTTGCTTATAAAATATCTCAAAATTTTGAGAGAATATCTCAAGAAAAAATAGGAATTATTACATAAGAAGAGGGACAGCTACAAAATAGATGGGCAAGCTGTCCTCTTTTAAAAGAAAAATAGAACATTTTATCTACTCAAACTGTTTTTTTGTTTAGCTGGAAGTATTGCTGGCACTTGGGACATTATCTTGTGGAAGATTAATTGTAGTGTACTCCTCCTCTTTCACGTTTTGCTCTGATATTATTTTACTCTATTTCTTCACTGTTTATTGCTGTAAATTAAAAATAACCACCAGTAACTCTTGTTTTTACTGATACACTTTGACCACTGATAAAATTTGACCACTGATATGTTGGGTATGTGTTATATTCTTTCCACGACTAGCGCCACACTCTGTACGTTGCTCCGGGCGCAGCAGGGGGGTCACAAGGGTGGAGGCAGCCCCCACTATTGGGGTCTGGGGCAGCGCCTCGGTGAATTTTTTTTTGGTGTGCAGACCCACTCATAGGCGTGTTGGACATTTGTTTCAACACTCCTCGTGTGTTTCGCGACGTGGAATGACCGCCTCTTGTGGATCCTAACTCTCGCGATTGTAGCAGAGACTAATGCCTGCAGGTTTTGGTCTAACGGAAATCATGATTCCAACAAGTGGTATCAGAGCGACAGGTCTTGAGTTCGAAACTCACCCGGCTCGCGTTGGGGGGGAGATTGTTGGACATTGGTTTCAACGCTCCCCGTGTGTTTCGCGACATGGACTAACCGCCTCTCGTGGATCCTAACTCTGGCAATTGTAGCGGAGACTAACGCCTGAGGGTTTTGGTCTAACGGCAATCGTGATTCCAACAAGGCGGGCCCACCCATGTTTTGTGCATGATTTTTCACATGGTTTTGGGGTACGATGGTTTTCGGCCCCTGGTATTTTTTAGATTCGGTCAAGGGAACTATGATTATGTTCTAATCCAGGGTTAATGGATTGGGGTTTATGTATGCTTTGAAATGTATATATATGTGTTGTAACACTAAAAGGAATATAATGAAAAATCAAGCTGGTCGTCCCGATTTTGGATCCAGGGGAATATCTCTGTGTTTATCTGTTTTATGTTTTATGCTCTCGCTATTATTTATTTTCTGTTATAATATTCGTGTGTAGATAATTTCTGTTCAGGGTTAAAACCTACATTTGGTATCAGAGCTGTTTCGGCTTCAAAGGGACGCCTTTGATGCTGAGGGTTTTTTGCTCGGGCCCGAGGTAGACCCCGTTCAGTGGGAGATCTGCGAGAACGATTCTTGCGGTGAAAGAAGATGGCGAGTGGCGGAAATATAGAGATCGAGAAATTTAATGGTCAGAGTTTTGAGTTGGGGAAGCTCAAGATGGAGGATCTGCTGGTGGATAAAGATCAGTGGATCGCGGTAGATCCAGGTACTAAACCAACGACAATGTCAGATGAAGACTGGAAGAAACTAGATCGGAAGGCTAAGAGCACAATACGGTTGTGTGTCTCAGATTCAGTATTGTTGAATGTATCTGGGGAAGCTACGGCAAAGAATTTGTGGGAAAAACTTGGGACTTTGTACCAATCTAAGTCTCGGTGAATAAGCTGTTCCTGCGGAAAAAGCTGTATAACCTAAGGATGAAGGATGGAGACTTGGTGACAGAGCATCTGAACGCCTTCAATAATGTGGTAAGTCAGTTTTCATCTGTTGATATTAAAATCTCAGATGAAGATAAGTGCATCAGTTTTTTGTGTTCTCTACCAGAATCGTGGGATATTTTGGTTATTGCAATAGGTAGCAATAAAACTACCTTGAATTTTGATGACATTGTCTCAGCCTTGATGTCGGAGGAAATGAGACAGAGAAATATGGAGGGCCAGAATGGAGATGCCTTATCTGTACGAGGAAGGTCCCAAAACAGAAACAAGAATAAGGTTTCGAGTGGGAGATCCAAATCTAGAGGGAGATCTAAATCTCCTGGAAAGTTTGTAAAGGTATGCTGGAAATGCGGAAAGGAAGGGAAATACAAAAAGGAGTGCATATCTAAAGCTCCTGAGAAAGGAAAGGGATCTGATGATGCTCCTTCCGTAGAGGAAAAAACCACCTCGGATGAAGGTGGAGATGTGTATTTGGCTTCTTCTTCAAATACACATGTAGATCATGAGTCATGGTTGATTGACTCGGGTGCATCTGGTTCTGCTAGTATGAGAAATATGATGGTGATGTCTTCCTAGGGGATGATAGGAAGGAAAAAAACATCGGACGTGGAAAGGTCAAGATGAAGCTGCAAGGTGGAAGGATTAGAACACTTTCTGGTGTTCTGCATATTCCTGCATTGGCCAGAAATCTGATTTCTGTAAGCAAGATGGATGATGCAGGTGTAAAAATAGTGTTCGAGAAAGATGCCTGCAAGATGGTTCAGGGAGCACTGGTATTAATGCGGGGAGTTCGGACTAGAACTCTGTACAAGCTACAAGGTAGCACTGTTATTTATGGGTGTAATAGTTATGTGGTTCCTGAAAGTGGAGCGGAAAGCCTAGCTGTCTCTGGAGAAAAGACCATGCTATGGCATTAAAGGCTTGGACATATTGGAGAGAAGGGCCTTCAGATACTACATAGAAATGGTATGGTAGAAGGTATGTCTAATTTCTCTCTGGATTTTGATTTCTGTGAACAGTGTGTATATGGGAAGCAGAATCGGGTGAGTTTTCCTTCTGGTGCTAAGAGGGCGAACAAGATATTAGAACTTGTGCACAGTGATGTGTTTGGACCTGTGTCAGTTCCATCACTGGGAAAGTCTGTGTACTATGTTTCATTCATTGATGAATTCTCAAGGAATACATGGATATATTTCTTGAGGAATAAATCTGAAGTCTTTGACAAATTTAAAGAATTTAAGGCTCTGGTGGAAAACCAGACAGAGAAGAAGATAAAGGCGCTGAGGACAGATAATAATGGGGAGTTTTGCAAGAAGGAATTTAAAGAGTTCTGTAAGAAGTGTGGTATAGCATGGCAGAAGACTACTCCATACACACCTAAGCAAAACGGAGTTGTAGAAAGAATGAACAGAACGCTGATGGAAAAGGCAAGAAGCATGCTCAGTGGTACCAGGTTAGGACAAGAATTCTAGGCAGAGGCAATGGAGACTGCATGTTACTTAGTTAATAGATCACCTTCATCAGCTGTTACACCATTTTTTGGTCATCTAACCTACTATCATTAGATGGACCCAAGTACACCACGTAAGACCAATTTTACCCTAAGTAAAATTGCTTTCACTATGTAAAATAACTTAATAAAACACATTTATTAGGTTGTTTATGGTCTAAACAGGAAACCCCAAAAGGAAATATTAAACAAACCTATATTTGTTGGATTTTCCTGGTCATGTTTAACCCAAAACAAAGAAATTAATTAGATAAATCTTTATTTATCTTATTATTTTCTAGGAATAATTATTTAAATCTTATTTAAATAATATTCCTTATTAAATATGACTAAATCACCCATAAATAATTAAATAAATCATTATTTATTTGATTATCATTCAACCACTTCCTTAAAATGATAAATAAATCATTTATTTATTTATTATTTACAAATAAAGGGATTTGACCCAAGTCAAATACTTTTTCCCTCCAACAAATATAATAAATATTCCATAAAAGGTGGATCTAGATTTGGTTAATGTTATTTTAATCATGCACCAAGATCTAGAATGACCCAATATTTTGTTATAAATAGGAGGTTTTTTCCTATCATTCTTCACCTTTTGTTGCCTATTAGATCACTCTGGATCTATACACTTGGTCACATTCTACATTATTTGCTGTGTGAGCTCCCTTTGAGTTCTATCTTTGTCTGGGTTTTCTACACCAACAAGAGAGAGAGATTCTAGATCTGAAGTGATGAGGACTTCCAAGAACCCATCCCATTGAGGAGAATTGGATACACCTTCTTGTTTTCCTCCCAGGTGCCCTTAATACAAAAATTCTTTCAAAAAACATTGTTCTTGTCTTATCTATTGGATGTATGGAGCAAACTCTTGATTTTACTGCTTAATGTCTTTCTATGCATAGATCTGGTTTTTTGCAGCACTTGTCTTGATCAACTAACTGCAGATCTGAAGATGTTAGCAGCCACATTTGATGTTAGGGCTATAAGTTATGCGTAGCTAAAGTGGTATTTTTTCGTACGCTTCGACAAAAGATTCATACTAACATCAGCGTTGGAGGATAAGACTTCACAAGCGGTATGGACTGGTAAGAAACCCTCTCTTTCACATCTAAGGGTATTTGGATGTGATGCATATGTACATGTTCCAAAGGAGAAAAGGACCATTTTGGATAATAAATGTGAAAGGTGCATCTTTATTGGGTATAAGGATGGTTTAAAGGGTTACAAGCTTTGGAACCCAGAAACAACGAAAGTTGTGTACAACTGAGATGTGGTGTTTAGAGAGGTGAAAGATGTTGTTACACATGAATTCCTACCAAAGGAACCTGCGAAGATAGAGTTTGAGCTAAAGGAGGATGAATCGGACTCTACAACAGAAGAAGACTCAGAAGATGAAGAGCCACAAACTCCAGCTTTGAGAAGATCAGTTCGGGAAAGAAGGCAACCAGAAAGGTATAGTCCATCTGCTTTTTGTTCAGGTTTTGCCTTAACTATAACTGATGATGAACCCAGAACTGTCAGGGAGGCAGTAGATTCAGAGGATGGAAAACTCTGGAAGGAAGCCATGGTTGATGAAATGGCATCCTTGCACAAAAATGAGGCATGGGATCTGGTGGAGTTGCCGGCTGGAAGGAAGCCCATCGGGAGAAAATGGGTGTTTAAAAAGAAGATGAATGTAGAAGGCAAGGTGGAGAAATAAAAATCTCGGTTGGTAGCAAAAGGTTATTCCCAGGTGCCGGGAATTGATTTTGGTGATATTTTTTCTCCTGTTGCCAAGGTTACTTCTATTAGATTACTTTTATCTGTTGCTGCTGCATTTGATTTTGAGATATAACAGATGGATGTGAAGACATCATTTCTTCATAGGGATCTAGAAGAGGAGATCTACATGAAGCAACCTGAAGGCTTTATGGTGAAGGGTAAGAAAGAACTAGTATGCGGGTTGAAGAAGTCTCTGTATGGGTTAAAACAGTCACCAAGGATGTGGTATCAGAAATTTGATACCTATATATGGGGACTTGGCTTCACCAGAAGCGAGGATCACTGTGTTTATTTTAAATTACTTGGTGACCATGTTATTTATTTGGTCTTGTATGTGGATGATATGTTGTTGATTGGAAATGACAAAGAAATCATCTAAGATTTGAAGACCCAACTGTTATCCAAATTCGACATGAAGGATCTTGGTTAAACCAAAGGAAGTATGTCGAGACGATATTGCATAGGTTCAATATGCAGGATAGTAAACCGGTGAATGTTCCTATTCCTGTAGGTGTAAAGTTGTCTGCTGAACAGTGTCCCAAGACACAAGAAGAAGAGGAGGATATGTTCCGTGTTCCATATGCAAGTGCAGTGGGTAGCCTGATGTATGCAATGGTCTGTACTAGACCAGACATTGCACATGTAGTGGGAGTATTGAGCAGGTTTATGTCAAACCCAGGGAAGGAGCATTGGACGGCAGTGAAGCGGGTTTTCAGATATTTACGTGGCACTAGTGATTATGGCTTGTGCTACCAGGGAAGACCAGGATTGGAAAGAATGTTGGACATTCGTGGTTTTATTGATGCAGACTGGGCTGGAGATCTGGACCAAAGAAGATCTACAAGTGGGTATGTGTTTAACCTATTTGGAGGCGTAGTTAGTTGGATGAGTAAAAGACAGTCTGTAGTGGCTCTTTCAACTACAGAGGTAGAATACATAGCAGCCACTCATGCAAGCAAGGAAGCAATTTGGTTGCAGAGATTTTGTTCAAGTATGGGGTTGGTACAACAAGCTATAAGGATAGACTGTGATAGCCAAAGTGCAATTTTCTTGGCTAAGAACCCTGCTTATCATTCAAAGACAAAGCAAATTGATGTTCAATATCACTTTGTTAGAGATATGGTTGAGGCTAAAAGGGTGTTGCTGGTAAAGGTGGACACTTTGAAGAATGTTGTAGATGCATTAACGAAGTCTGTGAGCACTCAGAAGTTCTCTTGGTGTAGAGAAACAATGGGTGTTGAAAAATTGTCCCAATGACTAAGCGTTCCTGTGGCCCCATGTGGAAAGAAAACAATAAGTGGGAGAATGTTGGGTATGTGTTATATTCTTTCCATGACTAGCCCCACGCACTGTACGTTGCGCCGGGCGTAGCAGGGGGGTCACAAGGGGGGAGGCAGCCCCCACTGTTGGGGCAATTTTTTTTTTGGTGTGCGGACCCACTCATAGGCAGACCCACCCATGTTTTGTGCATGAGTTTGCACATGGTTTTGGGGTACGATGGTTTTCGGCACCTGGTATTTTTTAGATCCGGTCAAGGGAACTACGGTTATGTTCTAATCCAGGGTTAATGGATTGGGGTTTATGTATGCTTCAACATGTATATATGTGTTGTAACACTAAAAGGAATATAATGAAAAATCAAGCTGGTCGTCCCGATTTGGGATCCAGGGGAAAATATCTGTGTTTATCTGTTTAATGTTTTATGCTCTCGCTATTGTTTATTTTTTGTTATAAGATTCGTGTGTAGATAATTTCTGTTCAGGGTGAAAACCTACATGATACACTTTAACCACTGATTTTTCATCTTGATATAATTTGACTGCAAATTTTCATAGTAAATCAGTAAATTCCCGCCATTGCTCTGCGCTGGGAGTTTTCATGCTCTTTAGCTTCCTATAACTTTCATTTGCTTCTTTATACTTTGAAAAATTGGGCTTTACTATGAAAATATGTTTGATTTCATTTTGCAAAAAGAACAAGTTTTCAAAATATTTCAAAATTACTTTACCAGTAGGAGACCCTTGAGGTAAAGGTTTGTTGACTTGCTCTTTGGCAAATGCCCTGATTTTGTTATCATAATTTTTTTGTGGCATTAACTTTTCATTCAATGCATGAATATCTGGTAAGCCTGCTTCGGATAATACTGTGTATTTGGCCCAAAATCTTGTGATTTCCAAGTTCATATCTTTGCACCTATCCTCCAAATTATTCATCATGTTTCTCTTATTCAGGACCTTTTTGATTTGGAGTATACTTTCAGTTCTATCCTGAATTTTTAACTCTTCTAGTTCTTCTCTGCATTTTCTATTCAGAAATGTGATAAGTCTCAAGGCTTGAGCAGGCTCATCAGCCAGTTCTTCTTCTGTCTTCTGTATTTCTATCTGTGTTGCTTTAAGTAACTCTTTTTGTTCATAAATTATTTGGATTGAGGGCCATTGCAAATGTATGCCCTAAATGATGTTATTCCAAAGATAATTCTTAATGTAAGATAACTTCTCATTGAGATTAACCTGTTGTTGAAGAATATTAACTTGTTCCTGGCCCTTTTCTCATGTCCTTTGGAAGTGATTAAGGCATCTCTGTTAGATGTTTCAAGATTTTTGATGGTGCCTTTTAAGTTGATTATTTCTTTATCTTTTATGGACATATCTTCCACAGCCTTGACTATGGAAGCTTTTTCCCCTGTTGGATTTACCTGTGATGTTTATGAAGAAGTGGCAGAGATGTCTTTAGAAGTAATTGACACTGCAGTTGCCAATACTCCTTTCAGTGCCAAATGTTCTGCCAATGTTGAGGGAATAGCTGTACTTACAGTTGGAATAACTGTGGGAATGGAAACTTGCTGGGCTTTCTTCAAACTTTCATTTTCTTGCATTAAAGATTCTATTTGATTTTTCATTTCTTTTATCTAGGCAGTCTTTTTCAAAACAAGTCGCATAGTTTCCTCTTTCTCTGTTTCCTGAAGGACTTATTTTTCCTGAGGGTGCTCACTCTGTGGAAATTTAAGCTGCTTTCTTAAGGCTGCAATATCATCATTCTTCTGCCTTATTAATTTTCTGGCAACTTCAGTGTTAGAAGGATCTGCTCCTGCTTCAATTACCAAATCTTCTAAGGATTTTATTCTCAAATCCTTGGCATGTAAAGATGCTTTATCTAACTTCATTTGAGTTTGCAATTTGGATACAGTCTTTTGGATCATGGTAGCACTCATTGTTTTGCTTACTACCATTGAATATAACATTTCTGATGCACTTCTGTGGAACTCTATTTGATCTATTTCATTAATAGTATTAACATTTACTGCAAATTCTATATTTCTATAGTCTAAGGCTAATTTTGGATCTACAACCACTGGTTGGAGAAAAGACATGATCATTTTATTGGTTGAGTAATCAAATGCTGTTACTAGTCTGTCCTTATCTCCTGGTTTTTCCTTCAGAAGTTTGGAATAAACTTCATTCTTGATTTCTTCATTCTTCTGCCTGATTTGCTTGAACCTCTTCTAAATATCAAAATTAGTTTCTTCAATTGTTTTAGAAGAAGAGGGAGCTTCTGTATCCATTTCCATTTCAACCATCTCTTTGCCTTTACTCTGTGCTTGTACCTGTTCATTCTAAATTTATTTGAGTGTCTCATTCACAATCATGGTGGCTTCATCATCTGTTTGCTGGTCATTAGTATCATCCACATCTATGACTCCTTATTTTTCTAGAGTAGTAATTTTGGCCTTTTTTCTGTAGACTGTTTTAAATTTGTTTTCAATGATTGTCTCGGCCAAATATCCTTCTTCTTTCCTTGGTCTTTTGTTGGATACCTCTGCTGGTTGGTTAACTGTAACAACCTGTGTACTGTCCAAATTATCTGTCTGTATCTCCTGATCATCATCAATTAAAGTATTGGCAACCCATTCCAACTGATTGACATATTTTTCAATTAGTGGCTTAGATTCATGGAGGAATGGGGGAAATTTTCATTTGACCCTGAGATTGCTAAGAATACCCTGAGGGTCATAGTTCCAGTAAAAGATTTCCTGAAACTTGAATGCTGATAGTTTGTTGGTTACTTCCTTCAAGGCATCTCTGCTGTTAACTATGAAAGAGCCAATTTGAATTTTCAATTTGAATTGTGCCTTCTTTTTGGATGCTATAAATTTTACTACAATTGCATTCAAAATATGCCTTATGTATTCCAGAGAAAAGATCCTGGTAGTTAGAAACTTTGGCAATTTATATGGGGCCAAGTTTACACCATAAACTCTAATCTTAGTGTGATTTTTGTACAAATACCAATCACCCACTTTACAGTTTTCAGAAAACTGTAAAATCCTTTTGATCTCTTCATTTATTCTTGGTGGTTTTGCTTTATCCAAAAAAATGATAGCAGGTCTGATAAATAAGTCATTGAAATCATTGTAATTATACTCACTGCTATTATTTCTAAGAAGAGAGGTCCAAAATATTACTGAAAGTGGTTTTCCCTCCATATCCATCTTCTGTAATGCAAAGGGAAAATTATCTACTTCAGAGAAAAGGAAAATATGTAACAGATATGAAGTATATCTGAACACTCCTTCATCAGGTAACTTTATTAGTTGATAATGAATATTGTCAACAATAAATTTGGCAAAGTCAAAGATCAACTCTGGCTGCTGTCCAGGAGACAAAGTGGAGAGGAACCCTAAAATGGAGGCATCTGTGAATTCATCATTAACATAACCTAAAATAAACGACAACATGGAAATGACCTGTCTGGAGCCTTCAGGAAAATCAAAGGTATCATAAGGAGGATTCACCTTGGGAAGGTTGACATGATTGGGCATAAAGTTTTGAAGAATTTCAAACTTCCTGGGGAAATCTAGGTCTAAATACATATGCGTTAAGTCTTCAATTGACAATGACACTGCTCTTGGATCATGGCTTAGCTAGAGCATGTCATTGATTGATTCAACAGTTTTGTAAAATAAGACCTCACTATCTTTATTAACCATGCACCTTTGATCAGGAAAATAATGCATCTGACACAACCTAATGAAATCCTGAGCAGTATGGGTGATGGGAACAACATATTTGGGAAAATTGGAATCCCATACAGGTATATCATTGGCTACTTTCTTCTCAAATTTTTCCTGACACCAGCTATGTATTTCCAGAAGATCAAATTCAAGAGTAGCATCATCAATTCTGTAATCTAATTCAATCAAAGGATTGATTTCTTCAGTAGTGACAGGTGGCTGTAAAGGTCTGACTACTTCAGTAGAATCAGTAGTTAAAACATGAGTAGGTTTATCTATTCTGGGAGGTTTGGGATTTGGAAGCTTGCTGGAGGCAGGCTTCTGAGGTTTAGGACCTCCAGTTTTAGGGATTACCTGCTTTTTAGTCATTTTTGAAGAAACTTAACAATATTAAACTGTTTGTTCAACTTTTTCTGGAAGCAGAAGGTCAATTAAGCTGATTTGGGAAAAACTTGGAATCTGGGCGAGGGTTTATGAGGAAAAAGCAGATTTGTACAATGCAGAAGGTGAGAAAGGGGTTTTCAATGGTTTCGTTTGCAATTCTAAGCTATTTCAACTGCAGGAATATCTTTTGGATGGTTAAAAATTTTACTTCGGAAGGGGCAAATTTTGGAAAAATTTTGACAAGGTTTCCCCTGTTTCTTCAAGGTTTAAGTAATCTCAGATGAGTAATTTTTGGCTTCTAATTTTAAATTGATTTGATTTTGCTCTTATAAATATGAAATTTGCAGGTTTGGATTGCTAATAAATACCTTTGAACAGGTATTGTAGCGGTCGAATAGGATTGCAAGTGATACCAGTCTTCAAACTGGTTGCATTGGTTTGACATCAGGCACTGGGAGTCGTTGGCAGTAACTGTTCAGAGTGGGAATGACTTTAGGATGGAAAATTAGTTCAAATTTAGCTCGTCAATGGTGTCTGCGGTTGTTTCTCAAAGGGATAGGGCACACAGATATGAAAAATGATAAATAACTAAGGTTAAAACCTTAGTTTTTATGGATCAAGTGAGTATTAATTGCAGGTCAAGTTGACATGGCGGGAGCGGTTTTTCATTTGAAAGAAAAACCAGTAATGGTTTTCGCATTGATTTCGAGTAGTAAGTGGTTTTTAGCTTTAGCAATGCGATCCAATATAATTCAGACACGTAGCAGGCGGCGGTTTCACAAAACAACTTTTTTCACAAAATTTTTTGGGAGCTTTGGCCGATCACTTTAAAAATGCGATATGGGATCTGCGCCATCAGATGTGGTAGAGTGGAGCGAACGGTCAGGATTTGATTGAAATTTGCGGGGTAATAAGGTGGGACCAGGTACTACGATCTGTGCCGTTGATTCGGTAAGTGGAGATTGACGGCTTAGAATTAACCTGATAGGAAATGGTAGGGACGGGAAGGATTTGTTGGGTTTATTTCGGATCGTCGAATGAAAGGGATTAAGATGATCAGAAGGTTGGGGTTCAATGCGATAGGGAATGATGCGAGCCTAGGGATAGGATTATCGCGTATATTTTAAGTTGTTAGATCTAAGAGCCATGGAAGATCGGATGGTTGAAATTAACTCCGATGGAACTGCGGATATGGGAAGGTTTATATATATAAAGGTTTTATGTATTAAATAAAGTGGACGGGGAGGAGTTTAAAAAGGGTTTAACCAAGGTAACAACTGTGGTAAAGGAATATTTATCGAGAAAGTGGAAAATTTTAAGGTTTTGACCTTAGTGTTAAGGGTAATCGGGAAAGGGGATGTATTTAAACAAAGGGATGGGTTTTGCGAATTTTGGTTTAAATTAAACTTCGGGAATTTTTGTTTTTGTTTTAAACATATATGAAACATTTTTAATGCTTTTTTTGTGTATTTTTATTATATAGTTTCAGATTTGTTAAAGGTCTAAAACTATAGGGGAGAGGGGAAATATTTTTATGGGTAGTCTTGTGTCACAGGGGTAACTTCGGGATGTTTTTCAACATGTGCTTAATATCATTGGCACAAAATTATATATTAAATGGGTTTTTGGGATATTATATAAAAGGGAACTATATTAATAGGACTAGGATAATTGATAGGGAGTTAATAAAATATGTTAGATGTTAATATGACAAGGGAAAAGTGAATACTCAAAACACATTAATATAACTAAGATAAGTGAAGATTAAAGGAAAATTTGCATTATAATAAATTTATCACTCAAACTTAGGATACAATGTCATTTTGAGCATTTTATACTTCGTAAGATGTAGGAAGTTAATCAAATGGGGATTAGAACATCATTAAGTAAAAAATGAGGTTTTTACTTATGATTTTTCCTGGTAAATGAATGCATGAATGGAAAATGATGTTATTTGTGGGATTAATACATACATTTAACATTTTCAACTAATCAACCATAGAGCCTTGGGTCCGGTCCCAACATAAGTCAAGGAAATGCCTTGAGCCTTTCTGACTGATATTTTAGGATGATAAATGGCTATGGGGAAGGGAAGTTAGTTATTTGCAGCCCTGGTGAAAAATATTTACAATGATGCTTCTCACCTTCTTCTACCTACCCAATTTTAACTGCTAACATTTTTTCTTCCATTTTGATTAGGTTCATTTGAGCTAGCAACCATTACAACATTTATTCTTTCTGAAAGCAATAAAACTATCTAATTCTACACTTATTTCATCCAGGAATCCAGATTAAACTATTGGATTCACTATTTCTCTACCTAACTACTGAATGTAGAAATTTTGAATAACTGATATATTATTCACCGAGATTCTCCCGATCACACACTATTTTAGCTTCATGCACAATACAAAATCTCTTCTACCATTGATCATTACATGCAAAAATAAAATCAATTGCATGCGCACATTAAAACCATAAAAAATCACACATATGAACAAAATATTTCATGGGAAAGCTTAAAGCTGAAAACCCCAACTATCTGTATATTATATGTCATAGAGATCATGTAACAATAATTGTACAAAGCTCCTCACAAGCTCTCAACACAACCTCCAATTGCTACACACTAATCAAGCTAGATCTAGAAAAACACATGCTCCAATATTTGCCACCTGATAGCCAGCCTCTATTGCGTAATCAATGATGTAGGATGGCTCATTAAATAACTTGAACCACCTGGCTTGTACTGCGCAATCCTCATGGGCTCCTCCAATCACTGGTTGTTGCAAATATGCAACAGTATAGTCACAAATGATAGTTAACCTGCTCTTTCACCTATCTCTGCATTGGTCTCCAATGAAACTGTCCATGCACTGAAGTTAACTGATGTATTCTTTAGCTGATTAATGAGTTTATAATTAGTGAATTAATTAATAATTAATTCACACCACTCTCCACTAGTGTATTAATCAGTTAGACTAAATACAACTAGCTCAACTATGTTTAGATTAGTTAAATTGAACACAACTCCATTAACTCCTCAATCAACTCCATTAAACTCTGTCACATGAGTTCTAACTGAAGTATCCATGCAATAGATCCACTTAACCCTTAGGAATAGTGTAATTCCTTCTGTCAGCTCCTGTGCCACATCTGTGCACTTAACTGAAGTGCTCCAAGAGAATAAGATAATGTTTATAGTCCAAATATTATTAAGAGCTAATAATATTCAACATATCTATTTTTAGACTAGCAATCTAAAAATAGATTCCTCCCAATATGTCTAAAAATAGAAGTCCATCTATTTTTCCAACTTGACCAACCCTCCACAAATAGCATCCTGCAACTCATAGAACATGATCCATATGTCTAAAAATAGACTTTGCGCCAAAAATAGCCTGCGGGCCCACTTAGTGAAGGCGACTTCTTTCAACTAAGCTCATCATCTTGTTGCAATTTCAACACTGAATTGTCATGATTAAACTGTATGACACTTCTTTATTTTCTGTCTACAACAAATAAAATTGAAACATGACAAGTCAAGATTAAACTGTTTAACTCATCATGGATTATGGCATTTATTGACACTCTGCCATAATCAACTACAAAAGTTAAAAGTAGTGGCATTTACACTTGCACACTTTCATGTTTATTCATTTTTTTATTTTGGGGTATATTATTTTTTGTAAGTCCTTTGATTGTTCTTTTAGGACTTTTTACCCTCTTTTTGATTTTTTGGTTTTTTTTATTTTTTACAAAATATGGGAATACAACTTGCAGAAGGCAAAGTATGTACATATTTACAAGATTACCATCAGTCAAGTCAAAATTATGAATCCTATATTTATAGGTCACTAACATCAGCTTCACTTGGGGATGGCATTTCCTGGTGGAATGTCAAGAAATCTAAGATCAGTAGCCTTCATCTTTGACCTTGGTGATCCTGTAATTGTCTTCTATTTTTCTGCAACAATTCATATTTATGAAATTTTATACTGCAAATATTAGGGCCTTTTCTTCGGGCTTCAACTTTATAGATAAAATCTCCAATCCAATCTACACACTTACAATGAATATTTACAATGATAAAGTAAATCAATCTAAGTGTTGAGTGACTCTGAAGAATAGTAGTGTTTCAGCATCCTACCATTCACTGGTCCTTCTTGAAGTTCAATTCCATCCAAATTTCTAATGAAAAAGGAATTATTACCTCTGTAACCATATATCACATAGGGTCCTTGCCATAGAAAGTCAAACTTTCCATGTTTGCCTTTATCTTCCCTTCGTGAGTCCCATCTCAAAACTTGATGTCCTATGAAAAAATCATCTTCTTTAACCCCTTTATCAAAAATCTTTTTGATTTTGTCATGTAAAACTTGTGATTTTTCATAAACTTCTTCCCTGGTTTGTTTGAGATGTATGGTTTCATTAATTCTTTGTTGAATATCATTAGTTTCCACCTGTGATTCCTGGATAATCTTCATGACTGGGACACCCAAGGAAGAAGGGAAAACGGCATCTGTTCCATAAACAATTTGATAAGGTGAAGTCCCAATAGACTTTTTTTGTGGTAAGTCTATCAGCCCATAGGGCATAGATCAACTTTTTGTTCCATGTATTTTTATTTTCTTGGAGTAGTTTTTTAATGATATTGATTAAGCTTTTGTTTGATGATTCAGCTAAACCATTACCTTGGGGATAATATGCTATGGAATGACCTAAGGTAATATGGTATTTATGACAGAAAGAAATCATTTTCTTGGATTTGAATGTTGCTGCATTGTCAGTAATAATCTTATGTGGGCATCCAAATCTTGATAAAATATTACTTTCTATGAATGAGATTATAACTGAATCAGTGGCTTGCCTAGTAGGAATGGCTTCTATCCACTTGGTAAAGTAATCTGTAGCAGTTAAAATCCATTTATGTTGGCCTGAAGAGGGAGGATGGATTTCACCAATGAAGTCTAACCCCCATAGTTGAAATGGCTTTTCAGTTGATATAGGCTTAAGAGGTAAAGGCAATAGTTTCTTTTTCCCTTCAAAAATTTGGCATTTATGGCAGGAGGTAACAAACTTTTTGACATCAGAAAATAAAGTTGGCCAGTAAAAACCAGCTCTCAATATTTTGTCTGTTGTACTCTTCCAGTATAGGTGGCCTCCACAGTCACCTGCATGAAATTCCTCAAGAATTTTGTCAACCTCAGATTTTAATAAACAATTTAGTAATATCCCAATATTTTATTTCTAGTAAAGTGCATTATTTAAGATACAAAACTTCATTGCTTTATGTTTGATGAATCTTGCTTTGGTTTTAGTTAGCCCAGGAGGAGCTTGTAAATGTGTTAGTACAAAGATAATATCAGAGTACCATGGTGAGTCTAGATAGGCCTCACTGATCAATGGAGTCGCTATCTCCTCCTAGTCATCTATTTGTGCAATGAAATTAATATCTAAAGCATTGCAATTTGATTCAGCCATCAATCTGGCTAAACCCTATCCTTTAATGAGCTTAGTTGGTTTGATTTCCAGACCATACTCAAGGATAGTGGCTATCCACTTTCCTCTCCTACCATAAAGTCCATCTTGTGTAAAAATATCTTTAATTATTGCATTAGGGACATATGCAATGATGTGTGAATGAAGAATGTAAACTCTGAAATCCTTGATGGCTTTAACCAGGGCCAAAGCCTATTTTTCCATTATATTGTATTTCAGAGGTGCATCTCTGAGGGCTTTACTAAAGAATGCAATTGGCCGTTCAAAACCTTGATTTTTTTTCTACAGAAGAACTGTAGCTATGGTGTGTTCAGATGCAAAGGAAAAGATTATGAAATCTTTTGTATAATCTGGGCTGATGAGGACAGTTGCTTTTGTCAAGGCCTGTTTTATGGATTCGAAAGATTGTTTGGACTTTATTTTCCATTTTATTACAGATTCCTTTTTAAGCATATTGTTGAGATCTTTTATGATTTCAGCCAGATTAGAGATAAATCTTCTTAAAAATTTGATTTTACCCAAGAATGCTTGAAGTTCCTTTATGTTTCTTGGTGGTTGAATGTTCAAAATAGCTTCAATTCTTGCAGGGTCTATTCTAATGCCTTCTTTGGAGATTATGTGACCTAACAATTTTCCTTCTTCTAGTCCGAAAAGAGTCTTTTTAGGATTAAGGGATATACCATATTTTCTACATTTGATAAAGAATTGTCTCAGGTGATCTAAGTGTTCATCATTTGTTTTTGAAAAGATAGTAATATCATCAAGATAGATAACTAAAAATTCATGGATCTCCTTAGCAAAGGCAATATCCATTGCCCTCTGAAAAGTAGCTCCTACATTTTTCAATCCAAAAGGCATTTTCACGTACATGAAAGTGCCCCAAGGAGTGGTAAATGAAGTTTTAGTTTGATCATCTTTATGAACTAGAATTTGATTATAACCAGAGAAACCATCTAGTAAAGAAATTCTTGAAGAACCTATCACCCTCTACAAAATATGATCCATTTTAGGCAAGGGGTAATTGTCTTTCAAGGAAGCTTTATTGAGATTTCTAAAGTCTATACACAGTCGAATTTCTCCTGTTTTCTTTCTGGTGGGCACTAAATTAGATACCCAGTCAGAATATCTGACTGGTGCAATTATTTGTGCATCAAACATTCTTTTAACTTCTTTTTCGATTAAAGGTAACAAGATTGGATTAATCCTTCTTAGTTTTTGTTGAAAATGTTTTTGATTTTCTTTCAAAGGAATCTTATGTTGAATTATGTCTTTGTTGTAAGTTTTCAGATCTTTGTAACTCCATGCAAAGACATCCTGATATTCTTTCAAAAGTTCTATGTATTTAACCTTTTCTTCTGATGATAAGGATTTTGATAGTTTGATCATTTTTTGTTTTTCATTTGTCCCTAAGTTATACTCTTCTATATCAGACTTGACTGGTTCCATTTTTGGCCTTTTGGGCACATCATTGGAATCAAACAAGTCTTCTAGGGGATTTAAACCTCTGGGTAAAATGTTATGTTTTAAATCAATCAAATCTGGTTCATCTTCCATCATTTCCTCTATATCTACTTTTTCCAATTCATCTATGTCACTCTGAGTAAATATAGTAGGTCTATCAAAATTATGTACATCTAAATTATCTAAATCATCTATTTGACAAGAATTTGAATCTATGTTGCAAGGTGAATCTATATTACAATCATTATCGATTTGGCAATGTTGAAACTCCGCTCATTATTCAAAAAGTGATAGATTTGTTCATCTTCTGAGAAAATTTTCCAGTATTTTACATTGTCTGGGACAATAGGTCTGTGTTTGATTTTATCAGTGTATTTTTGTAATGGTGAAAATGGAAATTTGCAAGTACTGGCAAAGGTTGCTAGACAATGGGCCTGTATGTTCTGTTTCCGAGGGATGGTAGCATAATTGCTTTATAACAAATCCTCAACCAAATCATGTGCTGTGTCCCTGTACCTGGCTAGTCTGGGATTGTGAATGGAGTATTCTGCATTTATTTGCTTGATAACTAGCTCTGAATCTCCCATAACTAATATTCGTTTCCCTCCCAATTTTCTAATGATTTGAAGACCTAAGATTAAAGCCTCATATTCAGCCATGTTATTAGTACATTTGAAATTTAATCTGAAGGCATGTCCTTGGAAATGGATTGTTTCAATATTGGTAATCCATACACCAGCTGCAGCTCCTGATTTATTCACTAATCCATCAAAATCTAAATGCCATATAGCCTCATGACCAATGTAATCATCCATTATTTTAAGCTTCTTATCAGTGATTTCAGTTTGGCTATTATTATGATTAGAGTTACTGAGAATAAAGGAATCAAGATCAGTAGGAGTTGAATAGATTGGATAATTGGTAGGTTTGTCAGCAGTACTGATCATAAACTTCATTAAGGTTTCTCTGTAAAGCTTTTTGGGCTGTCCAAATACCGAGATAGTGGCATAACTCATGTCAAGTTGTATATATCCTTGCAAATTTTCTCCCCATGAGCGAGAAAGAAGCATGCCATACTTTGGCGGGATATTAGCTACCACAACATCCATGATCATGCTTTTACCGGGATAGTGGACTAAGTTTACACACAGGTCTTCAATCAATCCTATTCATTGGACTTTGGATGAATCAAATGAAAATAGGTCTTTATATGGTCAGGTTATGTCTATATTCAAGGTTTCCATTATTTCTTTGGGCATTAGGTTATGGGAAGCTCCAGTATCTAGCATAGCATTGTGTAATATCTCATCATGTACAGTAAGACCTAAATAGAATGGGGGTACTGACCCATCTGAATGCTTACCATCTACATTTGGACCAAAGATTAATTCAGGTCTATCCTCACTCATATTAATTGTATCCTCATTTTCATGTACATTCTATGTTTCAGTAATAATAGATCTATACAAGTCATTTTTAGCCAATTCTACTAAGGGAACAACTATATTTAACTTGGATATTTCAGATTGCATGTTAAATGTTGACTGAGATTTGATGGCTTGAATTATTTCATCTTTTGGAACTGTGGTTTGGGATGATTTTTCTTGTGTTTCGACAGTTTTACCTTTGGCTTGAGGTTTTCTTTTGTCTTCTGTTTGAGTTTCTTGGTTTCTGCTATCTTTAATTGTTTTTTCAGGAACAATTTGAGTGTTAGCAGATGCTTTATCAGATTTGGGATTCTCAACAAAAGATTTAGGATTTGATGATTTTGAGTCAGCTGGATTCTTTTTTGGATCATTGATTGTTACTGAATTGGTGGTCTTTATGGTATTAGCCTTTTGGGCCTCTTTTGAGGATTGAGCCACCTCATCAGTAATATCTACAATCTTTGGATTTTGCTGTTTTTTAGGACTGGGTGGGTTTGAATTTTGTTTATTTTCTCTAGGAAGAATCTACAAAAGTTTTGTTTTGGGAGCCTCAATATTCTTTTTGTTTTGGCTTTGTTGGGTTGGAGCATTTTTATTTATAGTAAGCGCATTGGTTTTCTTGCTCCTAAGGTTATATTGGCTGTGAATTTCATTGATTGCGAAATCATAACCTTGCTTATAATCGAAGGATTCACTGGATTCCACTTTGAACTGTTGCGGATCAAAGAGTTCTTGGTCCTCCTGAGTGAGGAAAATTGTATTGTTTTCATCTATCCCCATAACTATGTTGATGTCTTCCTCCTCATCAACATTGTTTTGTGAACTCTCTACAAAGTTTTCTTGGAATGGGGGTCTTATGTTCTGATCTGGGGAGGGTTCCTTACCTTTCCCAGGATTGTTGTTTTTCCTGTAGTTTGGATTCCTAATTTGGGATTTATTCTCCCATTGTGGTTTTCTTTCAATGTGGTCTAGTCTCTCAACTACTTTTTCTAATGTTTTGTTGATAAAATCAAATTTTCCATCTAAGTTTGAAGCCTCTTCTTTGATAGTAACCCTTCTTTCGTTTCTCATTCTAGCTTTTCTGGCAAGGATATTGATTTCTACTCCAACAACATTTAGTTGCATTTGTTCTAGGGTGTCTGCATCCCTTTATCTAAGTTGATAGGCCATGTCTACATCAAAACAATCAGGGAATTTGAGCAGCACAGAATATGGAGTGGGCTTAAGGTCTGCAGGAATAGAATTGTAAATACTGTTGTATCTGGTGCAAAAATCTTGGACAGACTCATTAGGGGCTCTCTTAACAGCATCAAAATCAGATAGTATTTGCATGGGATTCTTTTTCTTTTCCCATTTATTTAGGAAGGCTCTATGGAATGCAGCTAAGTCTACTATAGTACCAGCAGCTAAACTTCTAAACCATGTTTTTACTTCTCCAGTTAAGCTTTGTGAAAATAACATCATTCTGACATCAGACTCATCTATCTCATAAATTTCCCAAAAATCATTCATTCTAGTGATATGTTGTTGTGCAGTGATTTGTGAAAAATTATCAAACAATGGGATGTCCTTTTGGTAATTTTGGGGCATGTCATGGAGATTTTGAGGTAAGACCAAGGGGGCATATATGGCTTCCATGGCTTGGATGCTTGCTAAACTAGGAGGTATAGTAGTAGTGGCAGGGATAGTGCTGATTACAATAGTGGATGTAATTGAAGAGCTTGGTAAAGGGGATGAAAAATAAGTAGTATGGCTAGCGCTTATGTTGCTGGTTGTAATAGATTTGGTGAATGATGGAAATACTACTTTAGGCTGCACAGGCAGCTCAGGGATGAATGGTTCTGTGGATGAACTAGAAGTATATTGAGGATATGATGAATATATGATCCTAGGCTGCAAAGGCAACTCAGGACTAATAGGCTATGGGGGTGAACTGACAGTGGAATATATAAATGAGGTGGCAGCATACAAAGTAGAATCTGATGCTGGGAAGATCGTTGTATATAAATGAGAAACTGGAGGTTTAAATTGAGACAAAAAATTGGCTAACTTTATAGCTTCATTAATGTCTTTAACTTTTGTGACACTTACCCTTTTTACTGGACTTTGAATTTCAGTTTTATCTGATTTAATAGGTGATGAAATAACTTTCTTCTTTTCATTCACAAAGGAAGTAAAAACAAGATCTAAAATAGTTTCTTTTAAATCAGTTTCAGACTTGGTTCTAAATAGTGATTTTCCAAACTTCAAATCAAATTCAATATCTGATAAGCTTACTAATTCTTTGGGTAAAGAATCAACTCTTTTCAGAGGTACTTCAGTTTCTGAACTATCAATTTGTTTTTTCTTTTTTCCTATTTGGTTCAGATTGTCTACTATATTTGCAGGGTTGGGGTCAGGGTTGGATCTAGTATAATAGACTTTCTTGGGATCCAGAATGTTTATTGTGTAAATACCCACAACCTTTAAACTTAATCTTAAAGTAGGAAAGATATGTTTAAAAATCTTCCTTCAAGTTTAAACTTAAAACTGGAGAGTGGTTAGATCCTTAGTATGGTCACCAGTATGTTATCACCCTAGTAATTCTTAGGTCATGGGATTTTGGTTTATAGTTAAAGAAAACTAGGGGTAACCAAGAACCTCTTTTAGAATTCAGGATCTAGCCTTCCTGAGTTCCGGAGAGGGATATCTCCTTAAGATTTAGCTTTGTTTTGTAATGGATTTTAGGCTAGCTATGAGTGGACAATTTGGTTTGATTTTTTGAATGTTGGTAGGAATAAAAGACTACAAAGGAAATCATATAAATATCTACCTAACCATTGGGCAATGGAGTCAAATTTATAGCAAACAAGACGAGAAAAATAAGGTCAAAAGAAAAAATATACTAAGGGCAAGATAGATGATATTCATAGGATTTTAAAAAGGCTATTTTGATGAAGTGGTATGATCTGGACTAAGGGAAGTTAAGAATCCTTAGATCACAGAAAAGGAAGAGGGAAATTGAGGTCAAACGAAACTAAAGAGAAATTAAGAATTCTAAAGTTTGGAAATCAACAGAAAACATAAACATGAAAACTAGTAAAAACAAAGAGCTTTTTACACTGATTCTGTAATACCTTTCCTAGTTATTCATTTAAGATGGAAAATAACACAAGATGTATGAATGAAAATTAAAGAAATAAAAAATGAAAACAGGAAGATACAATACTCATTTGATCAACACAAGGATCATTAGTTATGATGTCTATTAGCTTCATTTTCCAGCCTGCTGCTTCCACTTAACTCACATAAAATCCCAATGTTTTCAACAAAAAAGTCTATAGTAGTCTTGATAATTTTATTCCACACTAAAATAATTCGAAAGATGAAGTATTTATACAAATAAATTTCTTACAAAATATCTCAAAATTTTGAGAGAATATCTCAAGAAAAAATAGGAATTATTACATAAGAAGAGGGACAGCTGCAAAACAGATGGGCAAGTTGTCCTCTTTTACAAGAAAAAATAGAATAGTTTATCTACTCAAACTTATTTTTTGTTTAGCTGGATGTATTGCTGGCACTTGGGACATTATCTTGTGGAAGATGACTTATAGTGTAACTAGCAGTAACTCTTGTTTTTACTGATACACTTTGACCACTGATACTCTTTAACCACTGATTTTTCATCTTGATATACTTTGACTACAAATTTTCATAGTAAATCAGTGAATTCCTGCCATTGCTCCGCGCTGGGAATTTTAATGCTCTTTAAATTCCTGTAACTTTCATCTGCCTCTGTATACTTTACAAAATTGGGCTTTACTATGAAAATATGTTTGATTTCATTTTGAAAAAAGAACAAGTTTTCAAAATATTCCAAAATGAATTTACCAGTAGGAGACCCTTGAGGTAAAGGTTTGTTGACCTGCTCTTTGGCATATGCCCTCATTTTGTTATCATAATATTTTTGTGGCATCAAATTTTCATTCAATGCATGAATATATGGTAAGCCTGCTTCGGATAATACTGTGTATTTAGCCCAAAATCTTGTGATTTCTAAGTTCATATCTTTGCACATGTCCTCCAAATTATTCATCATGTTTCTCTTATTCAAGACCTTGTTGATTTGGAGTATAATTTCAGTTCTATCTTGAATTTTTAACTCTTCAAGTTCTTCTCTGTGTTTGCTATTTAGAAATGTGATAAGTCTCAAGGCTTGAGCAGGCTTATCAGCTAGTTCTTCTTTTGTCTTCTATATTTCTATCTGTGCTGCTTTAAGTAACTCTTTTTGTTCATAAATTATTTGGATTGAGGGCCATTGCAAATGTATGCCCTGAATGATGTTATCCCAAAGATAATTCTTAATGTAAGAAACCTGCTTAGTGAGATTAACCTGTTGTTGAAGAATCTTAACATGTTCCCGCAATCTGTTGGCCCTTTGCTCATGTCCTTTGGAAGTGATTAAGGCATCTCTGTTAGATGTTTCAATATTTTTGATGGTGCCTTTTAAGTTGATTATTTATTTATATTTTATGGACATATCTTCCATAGCCTTGACTATGGTAGATATTTCCCCTGTTGGATTTACCTTTGATGTTGATGAAGAAGTGGCAGAGATGTATTTAGAGGTAATTGACACTTCAATTGCCAATACTCCTTTCGGTGCCAAATGTTCTGCCAATGTTGAGGGAATAACTGTACTTACAATTGGAATAACTGTGGGAATGGAAACTTGTTGGGATTTCTTCAAACTTTCATTTTCTTGCATTAAAGATTCTATTTTATTTTCCATTTCTTTTATCTGGGCAGTCATTTTCAAAACAAGTTGCATAGTTTCCTCTTTCTCTGTCTTTTCATGAAGGACTTATTTTTCCTGAGGGTGCTCACTCTGTGGCAATTTAAGTTGCTTTCTTAAGGCTGCAATATCATCATTCTTTTGCCTTATTAATTTTCTGGCAACTTTAGTGTTAGAAGGATCTGCTCCTGTTTCAATTACCAAATCTTATAAGGATTTTATTCTCAAATCCTTGGCATGTAAAGATGCTTTATCCAACTTCATTTGAGTTTGCAAGTTGGATACAATCTTTTGGAGCATGGTAGCACTCATTGTTTTTCTTACTACCTTTGAATATAACATTTCCGATGCAATTCTGTGGAACTCTATTTGATCTAGTTCATGAATAGTATCAACATTTACTGCAAATTCTGTCTTTCTGTAGTCTGAGGCTGATTTTGGATCTACAACCACTGGTTGGAAAAAAGACATGATAATTTTATTGGTTGAGTAATCAAATGCTGTTACTAGCCTGTCCTTGTCTCCTGGTTTTTCCTTCAGAAGTTTAGAATAAACTTCATTCTTTATTTCTTCATTCTTCTCCCTGATTTGCTTGAACCTCTTCTGAATATCAGAATCATTTTCTTCAGTTGTTTTAGAAGAAGAGGGGACTTTTGTATCCATTTCCATTTCAACCATCTCTTTGCCTTTACCCTGTGCTTGTACCTGTTAATTTTGAATTTCTCTGAGTGTCTCATTCACAATCATGGTGGCTTCATCATCTGTTTGTTGGTCATTAGTATCATCCACATCTATGACTCCTTTTTCTAGAGTAGTCATTTTGGCCTTTTTGCTGTAGACTATTTTAAATTTGTTTTCAATGATTGTCTCGGCCAAATATCCTTCTTCTTTCCTTGGTCTTTTGTTGGATACCTCTGCTGGTTGGTTAACTGTAACCACCTGTGTACTTTCCAAATTATCTGTTTGTATCACCTGATCATCATGAATTAAAGTATTGGCAACCCATTCCAACTGATTGGCATATTTTTCAATTAGTGGCTTAGATTCATGGAGGAATGGGGGCAATTTTCATTTGACCCCGAGATTTCTAAGAATATTCTAAGGGTCATAGTTCCAGTAAAAGCTTTCTTGAAACTTGAATGCTGATAGTTTGCTGGTTACTTCCTTCAAGGCATCTCTGCTATTAAATATGAAAGAGCCAATTTGAATTGTGCCTTCTTTTTGGATGCAATAAAGTTTACTGCATCTGCATTCAAAATCTGCCTTATGTATTCCAAAGCAAAGATCCTGGTAGTTAGAAACTTTGCAAATTTATATGGGGCCAAGATTGCACCATACACTCTAATCTCAATTTGATTTTTATACAAATACCAATCACCCACTTTACAGTTTTCAGACAACTGTAAAATCCTTTTGATCTCATCATTTATTCTTGGTAGTTTGGCTTTATCCAACAAACTGATAGTAGGTCTGATAAATAAGTCATTGAAATCACTGTAACTGTACTCACTGCTATTCTTTCTAAGAAGAGAGGTCCAAAATATTATTGAAAATGGTTTGCCCTCCATATCCATCTTCTGTAATGCAAAGGGAAAATTATCTTCTTGAGAGAAAAGGAAAAGATGTAACAGATATGAAGTATATTTGAACACTCCTTCATCAGGTAACTTTATTAGCTGATAATGAATATTGTCAATAATAAATTTGGCAACGTCAAAGACCAACTCTGGCTGCTGTCCAGGAGACAAAGTGGAGAGGAACCCTAAAATGGAGGCATCTGTGAACTCATCATTAACATAGCCTAAAATAAATGACAACGTGGAAATGACCTGTCTGGAGCCTTCAGGAAAATCAAAGGTATCATAAGGAGGATTCACCTTGGGAAGTTTGACATGATTGGGCATAAAGTTTTGAAGGATTTCAAACTTCCTGGGGAAATCTAGGTCTAAATACATCTGAGTTAAGTCTTCAATTGACAATGACACTACTCATGGATCATGGCTTAGCTGGAGCATGTCCTTGATTGATTCAAAAGTTATATAAAATAAGAGCTCACTATCTTTATTAACCATGCACCTTTGATCAGGAATATAATGCATCTGACACAACCTAATGAAATCCTAAGCAGGATGGGTGATGGGAACCACATATTTGGGAAAATTGGAATCCCATACAAGTATATCATTGGCCACTTTCTTCTCAATTTTTTCCTGACACCAGCTATGTATTTCCAGAAGATCAAATTCAAGAGCAGCATCAACAATTATGTAATCTAAGTCAATCAAAGGATTGATTTCTTCAGTAGTGACAGGAGGTTGTAAAGGTCTGACTACTTCAGTAGAATTAGCAGTTAAAACAGGAGTAGGTTTATCTATTCTGGGAGGTTTGGGATTTGGAAGCTTGCTGGAGGCAAGCTTCTGAGGTTTAGGACCTCCAGTTTTAGGGATTACCTGCTTTTTAGTCATTTTTGAAGAAACTGAACAAGATTAAATTGTTTGTTCAACTTTTTATGGAAGCAGAAGGTCAATTAAGCTGATTTGGGAAAAACTTGGAATCTGGGTGAGGGTTTATGAGAAAAAAGCAGATTTGTACAATGCAGAAGGTGAGAAAGGGGTTTTCAATGGTTTCGTTTGCAATTCTAAGGTATTTCAACTGCAGGAATATCTTTTGGATGGTTAAAAATTTTACTTAGGAAGCAGCAAGTTTTGGAAAAATTTTGACAGGGTTTCCCCTGTTTCTTCAAGGTTTAAGTACTCTTAGATGAGTACTTTTTGGATTTTAATTTTAAATTGATTTGATTTTTCTCTTAAAAATATGAAATTTGCAGGTTTGGATTGCTGATAAATACCTTTGGACAGGTATTGTTGCGGTCGAATAGGATTGCAGGTGATACCAGTCTTCAAACTGGTTGCATTAGTTTGATATCAGGCACTGGGAGTCGTTGGTAGTAATTGTTCAGAGTGGGAATGACTTTAGGATGGAAAATTGGTTCAAATTTAGCTCGTCAATGGTGTCAGCAATTGTTTCTCAAAGGGATAGGGTGCACAAATATGAAAAATGATAAATAACTAAGGTTAAAACCTTAGTTTTTATGGATTAAGTGAGTATTAATTGCAGGTCAAGTTGACATGGCAGGAGCGGTTTTTCATTTGAAAACAAAACCAGTAATGGTTTTCGCATAGATTTCGAGTAGTAAGTGGTTTTTAGCTTTAGCAATGCGATCCAATATAATTTGGACACGTAGCGGGCGGCGGTTTCACGAAACAACTTTTTTTCGCAAAATTTTTTGGGAGCTTTGGCTGATCACTTTGAAAATGCGATATGGGATCTACGCCATCGGATGTGGTGGAGTGGAGCGAATGGTCGGGATTTGATTGAAAGTTGTAGGGTAATAAGGTGTGACCAGGTACTAAGATCCGCGCCGTTGATTCGGTAAGTGGAGATCGACGGCTTAGAATTAACCCGATAGGAAAAGGTAGGGATGGGAAGGATTTGTCGGGTTTATTTCGGATCGTCGGATGAAAGGGATTAAGATGATCGGACGGTTGGGGTTCAACGTGATAGGGAATGACGCGAGCTTGGGGATAGGATTATCGCGTATATTTTAAACCGTTAGATATAAAAGCCATGGAAGATCAGATGGTTGAAATTAACTCCGATGGAACTATGGATATGGGAAGGTTTATATATATAAAGGATTTATGTATTAAATAAAGTGGACAGGGAGGAGTTTAAAAAGGGTTTAACTTAGGTAACAATTGTGGTAAAGGAATATTTATCAGGAAAGTGGAAAATGTTAAGGTTTTAACCTTAGGGTTAAGGGTAATCGGGAAAGGGAATGTATTTAAACAAAGGGATGGGTTTTGCGAAGTTTGGTTTAAATTAAAATTCTAGAATTTTTGTTTTTGTTTTAAACAGATATGAAACATTTTTAATGCTTTTTTTGTGTATTTTTATTATATAGTTTCAGATTTTTTAAAGGTCTAAAACTGTAGGGGAGAGGGGAAATATTTTTATGGGTAGTCTTGTGTCACAGGGGTAACTTCAGGATGTTTTTCAACATGTGTTTAATATCTTTGACACAAAATTATATATTAAATAGGTTTTTGGGATATTAGATAAAAGGGAACTATATTAATAGGACTAGGATAATTGATAGGGAGTTAATAAAATATGTTAGATGTTAATATGACAAGGGAATAGTGAATACTCAAAACACATTAATATAATTAAGATAAGTGAATATTAAAGGCAAATTTGCATTATAATAACTTTATCACTCAAACTTTCGATAAAATTTCATTTTGAGCGTTTTATACTTCATAAGATGTAGGAAGTTAATCAAATGGGGATTGGAACATCATTAAGTAAAAAATGAGGTTTTTACTTATGATTTTTCCCGGTAAATGAATGCATGAATGGAAAATGATGTGATTTGTGGGATTAATACAAACATTTAACATTTTCGACTAATCAGCCATAGAGCCTTGGGTCCAGTCCCAACAGAAGTCAAGGAAATGCCTTGAGCCTTTCTGACTGATAGTTTAGGATGATAAATGGCTATGGGGAAGGGAAGTTAGTTATTTGTAGCCTGGTGAATAATATTTACAATGATGCTTCTCACCTTCTTCTACCTACCCAATTTTAATTGCTAACATTTTTTCTTCCATTTTGATTAGGTGCATTTGAGCTAGCAACCTTTACAACATTTATTCTTTCTGAAAGCAATAAAACTATCTAATTCTACACTTATTTCATCCATGAATCCAGATTAAACTGTTGGATTCACTATTTCTTTACCTAACTACTGAATTGTCATGGTTAAACTGTATGACACTTCTTATTTTATATCTACAAGAAATAAAATTGAAACATGACAAGTCAAGATTAAACTGTTTAACTCATCATGGATTATGGCATTTATTGACACTCTGCCATAATCAACTACAAAAGGTAAAAGTAGTGGCATTTAGACTCGCACACTTTCATGTTTTATTCATTTTTTTCTTTTGGGGTCTACTATTTTTTCTAAGTCCTTTGATTGTTCTTCTAGGAATTTTTACCCTCTTTTTGATTTTTTGATTTTTTACAAAATATGGGAATACAACTTGCAGAAGGAAAAGTATGTACATATTTACAAGATTACCATCAGTCAAGTCAAAATTATGAATCCTATATTTATAGATCACTAACAAACCCTGTACAAAAAATTATCTGTAAACGAATCTTAAAGATAGAAAATAAAAAGTAGCGAGAGCATAAAACATAAAACAGATAAACACAGAGATTTTCCCCTGGATCCCAAATCAGGACGACTAGCTTGATTTTTCATTATATTCCTTTTAGTGTTACAACACATATATATACATGCCGAAACATACATAATCCCCAATCCATTAACCCTAGATTAGAACATAGCCATAGTTCCCTTGACTGGATCTACAAAATACTAGGGGCCGAAAACTGTCATGCCCCAAAACCATGTGAAAACCCATGCACAAAAACATGGGCGAGTTCACCCACCAGAAAATAAGGACCAAAAAATTTTTCCGGGGCGCTGCCCCGGACCTCAACAGGGGGGGTTACCGCCTCCCCTGTGAACCCCTCATATGTTGCGTCCAACACAACGTACAGGGGAGCTATCGCCTCCCTTGTTACCCCCTCATGGACGCAACATACAGGGGGTGATATCGCCCCCCTGTTACCCCCCTGCGCATGATTAGTCGTGGAAAGAATATAACACAAGGCCAACATTGTTTGACTCAAATTACATGGTTGTCAAGCCCATAGTTATTCCAAGTGATGGAGAGATGGAAGATTATAATTTAGGGACTGGAAATATTCCAAAATGGTCATGGTTTCTAACACTTTGAAAACATAACAGAAGTCGAGGTATGCCAAGTTGTTGAAGGAGTTTTCGGATGTATTTGCATGGAGGTGTGAGGATTTAAAATTTTATGACAAGACTGCTATCCAACACACCATTCCAATCAAAGAAAATGAAAATCCCTTCAAATATAAGTTAAGAATAATTAATCCTAAGTTGTTGCCACTGATTGAAAAGGAGGTTAGGGGACTTTTGGTTGCAAATATAATTATCCCTCTAAGGTTTTCAAATTGGATAGCTAATTTGGTACCGGTGAGGAAAAAGAGTGGGGAGATTAGGCTCTGCATAAAGTTCATGAATTTATATAAAGTTTCATTGCAAGGATAATTATCATTTACCCAAGATGGACCACATTTTGTTGAAGGTAGTTGGGACTGAAAGGATTTATATGCTTGATGGTTTCTCCAGATACATTCAGATACTGCTTAATCCAAAACATTGGAATAAGACTGCTTTCACGACACCGTGGGGTACATTTTTGTACTCAAAGATGCCCATTGGGCTTATGAATTTCGAGCCACCTTATAGAGGGAGATGTATATAAATTTTGCTAATGAAAGATATATTTTTGCTGTAATATAGTTAGATGATATTACAATCTTTTCAAAATATGATTCTACTCATTTAAAACATTTGACGACAATTTTCACTAATTTCAGAAAGTGCAGAGTTTCATTAAATATGAAGAAAAATTATTTTTCCATAAATGAAAGGAAGTTGCTGGGCCATATAATATCAAGGGAAGGAATTCTGATTGACCCTACCCGAGTAAAAACCATACAAAATATAAAACAACCAAGAAACAAGAAAGAAGTATAGTCATTTCTAGGTAAGATAAACTTTTCACGTAGGTTTATTCCTAGTATTGCTGAAATTATGAAGGTGATATCAAGCATGCGAAAGAAAGGAAATGAAATTAAATGGAATGAACAGACGAGGAAATCCTTTGATGACATTAATAGGGATTTGGGTCAGGATCCTTTACTCACTAGTCTTTATTTTTCTAAAGAATTTGTCATTCTTTGTTTGCTTCCGAACACACCATCTCTGGTGTTTTACTTCAGAGGAATGCAAAAGGCCAGGAACAACCCATTTATTTTTTTAGAAAATAATTAAGAGATGTTGAACTAAAATATAACTAAATAGATTAAGATGCATATGCATTTATTAATTCACTCAAGGATTTCAGAGTTTCCATACTTCATTCTCACATAATTTCCTATGTACCATATGCTGCAATAAAAAATATTTTGATCCAGACCGACATTGATGGTAGGAGGGGAAAGTGGATTTACAAAATGATGGAATTTGATTTAGAAATTAAGCCCACCAAACTAATAAAAGGACAAGGCTTAACTATATTGATGGCTGAAACCAATCTTGAGACTTTTGGTATCACTCTGATTATGGATTTATCAGACCTGACACAGGATGAATCAGATGTAGCAGTGGTTGATCACTTCAAATATTCTTCATGGCATGCTGATATAGTTTACATACTAAAAAATATGCAAGTGCCACTAGGGAAAAATACAACTCAGTCCAGGTTTTTGAAGCAAAAATATGTTCAATACTGTCTCTTAGATGGTTATTTGTTCTGGAAATATCCATAAGGTATTTTACTGAATTTTTTACTAGAATACAAAGCCAAGAAAATGATCAAGGAATTCCATGAAGGAGCATGTCGCAGTCACCATTACTGGAAAGGAACTGTTGAAAAATATTAAGAGCAAGGTTTTATTGCATATATATATATATATATATATATATATATATATATATATTGTTATGTTCGTAAAGAAGTTGGAGCATGCCATAAATGTAAATTGTTCGAGGGCAAAGATAAGTTGATATATTTACCCTTAAAGCATATTTCCGTAGAAGAACCATTTCATCAATGGGGCCTTGACTTTATAGGCGATATTAATCTCACATCTTCAACAAAGCACAAATGGATCTTAATAGGGACAAATTATTTTACCAAATGGATTGAGGCTCTCCCAAGTAGGCAAGTTACTAATCTCGTTCTTATACAATTTTTAGAAAACATCCTATCCAAATTTGGTAGTCTAAAAAGAATCATAACTGATAATTCTCAGTGTTTTAAATCCAAAATACCAATAAAGTTATGTGATCAATATCATATAAATATCAGTCAATATACAACCTATTACCCTCTATTGGGAAAAATACTGAGCCGGGGGGGGAGGGGGGGATTGAATCAATATTTTAAAACTCACTTAAGCCTTTCAATTTATTATTCATATTTATGTATGCTAATGTAGCGAAGTAAACCAACATATGTATGTGACTCCGTGAAGACAAGTAACATATATCCAATTAAATATATTTTCATTTAATTAATATTATGTTAAACTTGAATCAGTGCATCGGTACAGTAAGAACAAAATAAACCATTACACATAAGAAACACATCAACACACATGTACCTAAGGGTTTTTAGGTGCAAAACCAATGTGGGAGAAAACCACCGCTGTTTTCATCTATGTATTCACCTTTTATTATAAATAAAACATCTTACAATATTGTACTGGCATAGACTCGTACCGATATGCAGGCACCCACCTGCAGAAGGCTATAACCTTCTCTCGTTCTCTAGCACCCATTGGAAGGGAGCTCCAACCTCCTGATCTCGTTTACTGACAACCACCAGAATGGAGCTCCAACCTCTTGATCTCTTTTACCGACACCCACCACAAGGGAGCTCCAACCCCCCTCATCAGATATACCAGCTACCACTAGAAGTAAGCTTGGAATCCATTACTAAATGATCCAACCCTCACAATCTCAAGCAACTGAAAAAAATATATAACCTCATGTCACTATATACCTTTCATCACAATATCAAAACATATATTATACATCACAAAAAATAGATCCTATCACTGCAAACCATGATTAAGCACATATCAGAATATATACACTACTGTTATTAAGTATACTTGCGTATATACATGCTTTCCCTTAAGAATACCTATTTACAGATATCAAAACACTAATATTTGAATTTGAATCATTGTCATACTAAAATATTCATTGAAACACATATTGACCCCATCACATATCTCTGAACCACTTAAAAATCATCACATAACAACACCATTACTATTCAACATTTCATTCCACAATCACTTCAACCCAACTAGTATTGTAAAACATAGATTATCATGAAAGGCTTCATCGAAAAACAACAAAAAACATAACAAAACTAATCAAACACATTAACAATAGTATTGCAAAATCATATCATATTTACTCAAATATTATGAATAAATTCCACGTATGTACACGCCTTTCATACTTGACACCCACGTACAAATATGTTCATACTACAAAATATATACATGACTATGTAGAAGAATATCCACATAAGTTTGTGATATTTCTGAAGAAAACCTGCGTAAATATATGTAATTAATGAGTCATTCCTTTGCTGAAAAACATGACATCTATCAAACCCAAATCTCGATATACACTGTAACATAAACACATAATATCATCATCACCTTAGATCTATCAAACCATAAACATATTATTCAATATGTAGTCATTTCAGATCTATTAGATCTGATCCATCTCCATGCTCTTAGTGCACACTTATCTCAGATCAAATCATTCATCAATAACCCATTACTTGCACACCAAACAATTTGATCTTCATCTCCTTTTATAGATTAGGCCTTAGCCAATACCTTCGGTCAAACCCTTAGTAATTCTGATGGTATTCTTTGAAGGGATCAAATATATGTTGTCATGCTCATTAATATGGGTCCATACCATGGTATTTAGAATACCATGGTGTAGAAACTATACACAAATTTTCTTCACCTTACTCGCGTATGTCCGTGACCTTTGTCCATAGGACCCGCATATACTTTCCCAAACAACACCTTTATCATTCCTCTGTCTCTGAACTAAAATTCCTTTGTCCAATCTCTCTGTCACTTCTGTAATGGCCTGAATACTCATCTTTCTACCATCATGTTGACAAATTTATTAAGTTGGTTTCCATCAAGGACAACACATTAGTCATAATTCCAACAATCTCCCCCTTTGGACTTGATGGCAACCACTTTGGTGTTTGGTCACCATCACTTGTAGATACCTGTAAATAAAACTGTAGAAATACCAATATTATCTTCCAATTCACTAGGAATTCTCCAAACACCAAGTTTATCTCCCCATTTGACATCAAGGGAAAAGGGATAACCAATTCTGAATGAAGGCTTTCGATCTACTGCTTTTTCAAGATGAGCACTGTAGATTTGATATGCTGAATATGAACAAAATATACTAACCATGCTCCCCCTGAGCACATGCTGAATCTTTAGAAGATATGCAAAGAAGTACATGACATTATGACTCAAATAATTATGACCTCACCTATCACCAATGACTCATGCTTACATTGTTCAGCTAACATAATGGGGTTACATATTTGACTCAACATTACATCAAATGCCCAAAATGGGATTACATACTTAATTGAGTTGACCCCAATAGTCCATACGCGATTGAATTTTGCAATGATTACATCATGGATCTTTACATGACCTTTACATCAAGAGACAAATATGAAATTTATAACCAAATACCTCTATAGTGAGGTATCAAGACCAAGATAGTCTTCAACAACCATCATATACCATATAGGATCTGTACCATAATAATTTGACAACATCATCATGAAAATCATCAAGAAGCTATGTAATATCATCAACCTGTGACCAAGTATGCAACACCAACAACATAATATTGCTCCTTTGAACTCATCCCTTTGACCTCATCAATGTCAAATTGCTATTTCCATTAGTAGGAAGAGCCTCAATCCATGTTCATCAAAGAAATATAGATCTTTTGTAACACAAAAACATATATTTTCATGCATCAACAACATATGCAAGAACCAAGAATATCATGATAAATTGAGATAGGTTAATGTAGCATCATCCTTCAACGTCATAAATATGTGAATAAATATGCCATGTCTCCAAGTACTATCTTGCAGTAACATCATTCTCTTGACCCATTATCTTCATACAAGAATAATTATCACACCAAAAACCACTTTACCAATATGCAACTCAAGTAATCATCCATAATATCCCTATCTTCATTTTATTGATATCCCATGACGTATGGATAACAATATGTATGAAATCATCACCATCAACCAATAATAGTATGATATTGTACAACCCAAATCTATTAGTAACCCATATTCTTGATCTCATATTAATAATATCAACATGCTCTCCTCAAGTTACACATCATATGTATCATATAAATGCATAATCACAAATATGATCAACACATACGAAACATCCATAACTTTATCATAAGAAACTCATGCATAATGCCATGAACATGATATAATGGATAGTCATCATTCAAAACTTCAACAACATATGTGTCTTCAACAAAATCACTAATATACTTATCATGAACACCATTATGAAACAAGGAACGTTAAAGAAATCATAATACCAATAATGCGCTATTAGAAGCATAGAAAATTACCCCCCTAAACATGTGCCAATTGTTCAGTGTCAGGTCTGATCACATCAACTCATCCATCACTCAGGTCATCAAATCAACTTTATTAATCAGTAAATCCATCAAAGAAGTAATGTCATATTGCAACAACTCATAAAACATCACAATCTGATACCACTTCTAAGTAGCATCAACAGACTGTAACCAACCAAAATCAGAACAAGAAATCCAAATAATAATTGTCTAGATCATATCAAAAACTCTCCTCGAGTCTTTCCCACTATTTATTCATCTCTGAGAAACATACGCAATTTTCTAGATGAAAAATATCGTATATACATGACTATCCTTCATAGGATCTGCGTACAGAAAGTAAAATGTTGAATTTTCATAACCACAAATTCCCGTGAGCCTGTACTAGTACCTATTCACTGTCACTACATCATATGCACTGTTATTAATATAAGAAACATGAATATAAAAGAAACCATGGGAATCATCATCAAGATAACATATGTATTGCTCCTACTGAGATCATAATCGCTGATTCCGAGGACCTAAAAATAATCACCTACTTTTTAAGAGGTCATGTACCTCACATTACTTATACAGTCACTATTATAAATATTATTTAAAGAATAATGGAATGCAATCAGAACCATATTATTTTACTCTTAATCTGAATAAGAGGATCTATCCTCATCATACCTGTGATAATTCATTTATTTAAACACGTATAATTTGTCTGGATTTCTATATCCTCTTGCTATGACCTTTCCATTTTCTTCATCTATAACCTTGCATTTGGTTGACGCAAACACAATTACGTTTCCTTTATCCCCCATTTGAGCTAAACTTAGAATATTATGCTTTAGCCCATGAAGTAATAAAGTATTCACTACTCTTCTATGTTTATTAATTATGGCTCTACCTTTTCCTAGAAATTTTGTTGGAGTACTATTTCTAAGAATAACCTTACCATATTGGTTTTTCTAGAGAGAATCCATCTTAATATTATCTCCAATCATGTTATGAGAGCATCCAATATCTATGTACCATTTTTATTCATCTTCAAATGAGCAGAGAGAAATACCACATGTTATATTTTCTATTTATTTCTGAGGAATGTTGGTGGATCCATCAAAATTCTTATTTGATTGCTTGTCATGTTGTTTGTAGTGATCCATTGACTTGGTCCTGCATTCCTTTGCTACATGCCCACACTTATTATAAACTGGTTCAATAAGACTTCCCACCCTTCAGGAAAGGTCTATGTGTTGTTGATCGTAGATTCTACAAGCTAGGATAACCAAGAGCTGAAAGGCCCTCCCGAGAGAATTTGTTTTGTATGTATTGATGGGTGTTTGTCAAAACTTTGATGTTTCTTTCACCCAACCTTTAACAATGTCCTTCGTGATCAAATAACTATTGGTGGAATAAAATTATGAATCCATGATTGTTTTTGGCTTGGGAAAATGGTAAATAAGATGGAAATCTTCTGCCAGAAAAGTAGTAAGATTATGTTCGTTGGCGCTATTCAAAGTCATGGTATTCACATCATTATATGAAATGATCCAGTGGATAACATCTACACCAGGGAAGGTAGGATATCTACATGCAACCCTGTGTAATCTCGGTTGCTGAACACTAACATATACCTGCCGGTCCTCTTGATCTTCCTTCAAGCTCTTTTCTGAAAAATATTCGTTCATTTTCTGCCATGTTAGATACGATTCCTTTACCACAAGTAGTTGAGTATCTAAATACATTGGAAAATTTACTGGTGTAATCTAAACTACTTCCCTGATATTTCTTTCTATGGTGTCTTTTGAAGCAAATCTCTTAGGTTCCATGGTAAGAGTGATTGTTGGGGAGAGGTGCTCAATAAGTGTGATACCCATTGGAGGGAAAAGACACTAATGGAAAGAATAAATTAGAATTTTTGCAAATCCACTTTCAAATAAATATAAGGAAACAAACACATGGAATGATGGTAAAATTTGCACAATTTTCATGATCAAGTGAGGGATATTAGCTGAGGGAACTACGCATTGAACAACCTCAATAGCTAGTGATGCAACCTGAGGCTTGATACTACACAATGCACGGTTCAGCCTGGGCATTGACATGGAGAGACTATGCATTGCACAATCTTAGTGGACAAGGTGGAATTATGAGCCTTGCAACTACGAAATGCGTAGTTAAGCAAGCATGCAATACACATTGTGTAGTCTCAGAGGCCAAGCTCTTATCTTGAGCCTCAGACTTGCATAATGCCCAGCTGGGCAAGTCATTGCGTGGCCAAGTGAAGTGTAGATCTTCCCTGTGAGGGTGTGGGAAACATGAAAATATAAGTGATAATGTAAATTAAAGTGGATATATGACTAAGTATGGATGAATCAGTGTGAATCAAGTGCATAAACTCAACAAATGGAAGGAAAATGAAATATGTAAGGAGATTCGTCGAAACGATGATCACTGGTGTGCAAAAACAAGAAAATGATACAAGATAAGCTCCCTTGGACAAAAAGGAAGGCTCCAAAATCAAAGCATAAGCAAAATTTTGGGGGGTGGTTGTAGCAGCTACAAAAACCTCTTTACAAAACTATGCATGCACCAACTATACTATGATATTTTATGCTCCTTTATTCTTGTTGCTCCTGTTGTTTCTTTGTTGCTCCTTTTCCATCACATCTTTTTCTTCTCTTTTGTTGCTTCTTTTCCTTGTCGCTACTCCTTTGCCATCAATGCCAACAATGCCATAATAGTTTCATTATATAATTGATATATATATATATATATATATATATATATATATATATATATATATATATATATATATATATATATATATATATACACATAACAAGATGGTGAGAAATGATGAATTACAGGACAACATTAACAGTTATAGGGATGAATTCAATAGCGTGCTTTATCGTTTCAGTAACAGAGAAAAATAAAAAACATAATTTAGGGAAGAACACACAAATTTAATGTCGAAATTGGAGAAAATACTACAGAAAGACTTCAAAATTGACGAAACAACAAAAATACTAGAGAACCATAGTGAAAAACTTAATGAATTAATGAAAAAAATGGAAATGCTAACAGTTCAACCTTTTCAAGGATCATATTCCAGCCCGAAAAATAGAAATGTGCATGAACCCGTTGATCCGCATGAGATATGCATTTCAGGTAGCCAATATTACACTATATTTCCAGAAAAATACTATCAACAGATTAAAAAAAGGCTACCCAAGTACGATAGTAAAAACCATAGATGAATTATTGTTTGGGTTAATCAAATGGAAGCCATTTTTGAATCAAACCCACCATTAGGTGAACGTGAGAAAATCATGATGAAATCCAACAATTTGGAAGCATAAGAATATGATTGGTTCCTATGGTGGTTTGGAAAATGTGATGCCCGTTCTTTTCATTGGAAGAATTTCGTGGATGCCTTGCTAAAAATATTCTACGACGAAGAAGAAGACGATGTCTACAACAATTTTTTTCATCTCAAGATGCAGAAATTTGATAACTGATATGTTATACACCGAGATTCTCCTAATCACACACTATTTTAACTTCATGCACACTACAGAATCTCTTCTACCATTGATCATTAATTGCGGAAATAAAAATAATCGCATGCACACATTAAAACCATAAAAAATCACACATATGAACACAGTATTTATGGGAAATATTAAAGCTGAAAACCCCCAACTATCTGTATATTATATGTCATAGAGATCATGTAACAATAATTATACAAAGCTCCTCACAAATCTCTCAGTACAATCTCCAATTTCTACACACTAATCAGGTCCGATCTGGCAAAAAACATGCTCCAATCTCTGCCACCTGCTAGCTTGCCTCTACTGCGCAATCACTGCTAAAGAATGGCTCTGAATGAACTCGAATTGGTCCAGCCTTGCTCACACAATCCTCATTGGCATCTCCAATCACTGGTTGTTGCAAATCGTAGCTGCTCGCCGTCCTAAAGCCGATAGTCACCTTTGCTCTTTTCACCTACCTCTTCTTTGGTCTCTTGAAAGCGTCACATGCACTGAAGTTAACTGATGCATTCTTTAGTTGATTAATGAGTTTATAATTAGTGAATTAATTAATAATTAGTTCACACCACTCTCACTAATTGTATCAATTAGTTAAACTGAATACAAATAGCTCAACTATGTTTAGATTAGTTAAACTGAATACAACTCCACTAACTTCCTCAATCAACTCCACCAAACTCTGTCACATGAGTTCTAACTGAAGTATCCATGCAATAGCTCCACTTAACCCTCAGGAATAGCATAATTCCTTCTGTCAGCTTCTGTGCCACATCTGTGCACTTAACTGAAGTGCTCCAAGAGAATAAGATAATGTTTATAGTCTAAATATTATTAAGAGCTAATAATATTTGACATATCTATTTTTAGACTGGCAATCTAAAAATAGATTCCGCCCAATATGTCTAAAACTAGAAGTCCATCTATTTTTCCAACTTGACCAACCATCCACAATTAGCATCCTGCAACTCATAGAATATGATCGACATGTCTAAAAATAGACATAGTCTAAAAATAGACTTGCGCCAAAAATAGCCTACGGGCCCACTTAGTGAAGGCGTCTTCTTTCCACTAAGCTCATCATATTGTTGCAATCTCAACACAAGAAAAGGGGGTTTGTAAGCGAATATACCCATGAATGTGAAGTATTGACTACATGACAAAGATGGTTTACTGATGAACACCTACTTAACGTAGAAATATCTAAATAGATTCAAATGATCTTGTAATGTACTAAAAAAAAATATTGAATCAATTCTACAAATTGTAGAAACTAATTTCGATCACACAATAGCATAAACAAGTAAGAGAAATAAATATCAATCGAATAACACAAGATGTATCTAAGGAAAGCCTCAGCTAAAAACCCCGCTATCTGTATATTGCATAAAGTCAAGAACATAAAACAATAGAATGATATTTCTCTTCCTAAGAAACCTCTACACTCTGTTGACTATATCACTTTGATCCTGCTCTGATCTGATAATGATCTAAGAAATTTTGGTCCAATATTTAACCACTTTCTTGCCTCTGCTTGACCATCCTTGCTTACACATTCATGAGAGAATTGATCCCCTAATATATTAGGAAATTCCAACTAATTTATTGCACAGTACATCCAAGGCATCTTGGTGACCTCATGCATGGATTGTATAATTTTCTAATTATACAACTGATAGTTTTATTCCATTTAACTCCAATGTCAACTGGGCCTTCCTAGAACTGGCATGAAGTAACTATTTATAGTGAATTATCAATTAACTGATTGATCACTACATGTGAATTAAATCAGATTTAATTCACTAGACCTATCACTAGCTCATCTCTCAGTTAGAACTACTTAAAGTAATTTTAACTCAAATACTTGAGTTAACTAGTTACAACTCATAAATAACTCAACCAGGGCTCCTAAAAAGTAGGAGACACCCTACATGCCTCTAGTTTGAACCTCCAAGTCGAATTGAATTAGATAAATAGGCCTTCCTAACTCAGTTAACAATTACAAGATGTCATGTGAGGTGGAATTAAAATTTACTTCTAATTTAATTAAGGGAAAATTAAATCAAAAGCCTCATGGGTGCCATTTTCAATATTTATTGTTGCCGTTTTCAACACTCCCTCTCACCAAGAAAGGAATTAAACTCTATATCAATTCGATACCTTTGGAATGCACTGCATGCGATGCTTATCTACTGTTGTTTTCTACTGCAACTTATGAAATTGAAAAAACATCCAAACTGAATTAGTATGATGCATTTGTCTCTAGAGTCTCTGACTGCTGCTAGCTACTGCACTGTCTACTAAAAACTCTGCGCTGCTGCTGAATCTACATCTCTACCATTTGCACTACTGCCAACTTTGATATGCACTCCAATATCCGAAATATGTCACTTTGACATATGACTGCATCAATCGCCACTTCTCCATCCCGCTATTGTGTACTATAGGCCCTCGTAGCCAGGTACTGATCCATGAGACAAGTCATCTTAATGGACACTGCCAAAATTTCTTCTCTTGGGATTAAGTCTTCACATCACTCCACCTATCACCTGGAGGTATGCCTGCATGTTCTCCCTCTTCCCACCTTGCTCGAAATTCCCCGCTACTGGTGGTCTCTTCTTGAGTGGATCCCTCCACTCGGTCTCCTCTCCGCTTCTCCAATTGTGGCTACTCCACAACCTTATGAGACTGCTTCTAAGGCTGCATGTTGAGAAGTAATTCATGCTCCCTCTCAACCACCAAGTCTCTAACCTTTTCCTTGATCCTCAAGGCTTTACATGCATCTTGTACCTCAAGTGCATACAAGTTATTGAGATGCACTGATATGTTTCACCTATCTCATGGTGATGTGTCTAAGGTAAACCTTTTCTTTTCTAAATATCACATCATATCCACAATCTTCTGATATCGCTACAAAAAGTAGATTCTCCTTTAGTCCTAGAAGAAAAAAACATCTGTTAGTTTGAGAGGGGAGCCAGACTCCCTCAGAAAGGTAACTTTACCTATGTCAGTCGCGCTAAACCTCCCATCATCTCCAAACTCTATGTTCGGTTGAAGGTCCTTCTCCTCAAAGTCACTAAAGATATATCTATTCCCCGTCATATGAAACGAGGCACTGTTGTCGAGATACCACATGCATCCCATTGCAGTGCTGACCACGCATGAAATGAGAGTAAAATCAAGCTCGAACTGTGAAGCTAGAGCTTCAGCTACTGCTACAAATTCAGGCTCATTCTTGCTTGCCTTCTTTGGAAATTTCCAGGCATAGTTACCGTACTCGTAATAGTGAAAAAACTTGATCTTGGACAAGTGCCTCTTGCCATTTTCACCTTGGGAATTATTTCCCTTGGATTTATTTCCTTTTCTGAATAATGAAAAATATTCTTCTTTGCCTTTGGAAGAGGTCCAGTCTCTGGTGCCCCGCCTTATATGTTCTTGTACCAAGTCAGACCGTAATTGCTCCCACTCTGGTAATTTCTCCCTCCCATTCACCGAGTCCTAGTAGCTATGCCAACCCTTGGGAAGGCCTAGAAGTGATAGGCTCACCAAATCGTCCTGGGTCACTGTCACACAAACACTTCCTAGCTCATCTCGACATTGAGTGAACTTCGTCAAGTATTTTGGTATCGTCTTTCCCTCCTCCATCTTGATATTTTTGAGTTTTCCTTTAGCGCCAACTTCCTATGGTTGATGCTATTCTGAAATAGATATGTTAAGGCTTTCCACATAGCATACGAAGTTTCCTTTCCATGGAGGTTTGAGACAATATGATCTCGAACCCCTTCTAACAAGATCCTTCTCGCCTTTGCTACATTATTCTTCCATTCATCAAGATTTTGAGCATCTGTTGTCGCAGGATTGGGAATATCAATATCTATGAATTAATTCATACTGTTGTCCTCCAAAACTGCCTCCATCCTGTCCTTCCATTCTATGTATTTTGAATTACCCTCAAGGGCATATTCGAATCTCTGTTAGGTTCCTGTGATTTAGAAGATTGGTAGACCAAATGCATAGGGTAACATCAGACCAATATTTGGAGTCCTAGGACATAGCCTTCCTGGACTCAGAGAGGACTCTCTCTATTTGTGCAAAGGATGTGAACTTGTTTGCTTCTAGGGTTTTTATTTTAGGCTAGTTGTTAAGTGTAGGGTTTGTTTGATTGTTTTGGTTGGGTAAGATGATCGAGAAGAATAGATGGAATGAGGAAATATTCAATTCATTGGGCTATGTAGTCTATAAAATTCATGGAAAGTTCAGCAATGGATCGGGGAGCTTCACAGGGTAAATCTATAATGGTCAATGGATTTTTAAGGTTTATGGAAAATGAGATGGATATCAAGTTTGGGAACAAAGGTAGGGAAAAGGGCAATCAAGAATCCTTTATCATGTACCTTTTTAAAAATAAGGGACTTAAATACATAAGCATAAAGAAGCAATCAATAGACAAGGCAAACTAGTAACTCTTTGATTCAATTTAAGCAAATAAGCATTCAAGATAGACATTCCAATGAAATATAGAAGGCGAGAAACTCATTTAACCTCTAGCGATTTCACCTTCAAGGTTAGAAAACATTCAAGATACACATATGACTTTAATAAAAGAAGAGGGAATTCCTAAACATCATTGATCATAGTTATGAAGATCTCAAAATTTTTTTTCAAGCATGGAAAAAGGGTATGATCAAAACATAGCCTCTTTGGCACACCTAATTAATGGTACTTTAGAGAGAGACCTCAAGAAAAATGTTTAGTGACATAAAACAAGCAAGGTTAGGCATAAATCATATTTTATACCTACTGTATTAAATGATTCATGAAATAAACAAACTTAGGGGGTCTAGAGAGAAATTAAGAATTCTCTAAAATGTCCTAGCAGAAGAAAACATAGAGGCAATGAAGAACAAATAGAGCTAAGGTGCCTTTGAAGAACATTTATTAGTCTAAATCCTTTGTTCTATTGCAACATAGAAAGATGGAAACATAATGAAACATGAGAAAAAAATAATTGAAATAGAAGCACTTCACCATTAACCAAGCTCAGGGATCCTGCAAGCAAGCCTCCTCCATCAACAAGCAAAACAAGCCATTCACAAGCTCCACAACCCCAAATTTCTCTTCAACCTCCAAAAGACTATGTATTGCTCCAAAGAGTCATCAAATGCTAAATTTAAAATGAAGCACTCATGCTCTATTGATTTAGAAAAGGAGGGAGAAAACCCTAGATAGGGTTGGAAAATGTCAAAATCACTCATAAATGTCATTAATGCCCAAGAGACCATGCAAGACCCAAGGCACAAAATATCCTATGAAATAAATGCCAAAATAACTCCTAGAACCTAATTTTAGGGTGATTTTCCTCAAAAAACACTAAAATACAAATTTGCAATTAATGAGTGTGTTTGTTGACTTTTGGCCAAAACTGCCCAATTTGGTTTGAACGCACAACACCTTCCCGGGCAGAAAATAGGTCCACTTACAACCAAGTTTTGGTGACCTTCTCGATGTTAACATTTTCCCCGTGATGGCCCGTTGGAAATATGGCTGAGTCTAATTTCCAAATATACCATTGGGTTTCTGATTGAGCTCCTGTAACCTGTCCAAAAATCCAAATTCCCAAAACTGCTCTGAGCGCAATGCCAAGCCTAAAAATGAGGCAGAAAGGTAGAAAATGCGGTGTTTTTTGACCTTTTGAGGGGTAAAAAATGCTCCAAATACTTTGAAATTTGGTGAACATAATGTACTAGGCATGAGGAATAAAAAAATGTAAAGTTATCCCTTTGAGGATGTATGAGGAAAAAGCGTAGCGCCAGGGGTGCTACGCTTATAGGCCTCCAAATTCACAAAAAACCAAAATTTGTCAAAATTTCTTCAAAATTGGTGGTTGTCTCCCTCATGGGGTTTGAGAGACCTGCAGAGAATCTTGTGGCAAAATTCCAAGGTTAACTTGGACTTTTCCCTCTTTTAGTTCCTGGATCTTGGTTCGGGCCTTCTTAAGTTTAGTCCTTGCAACTTGGTTTCTTCGGGCATAATGCTTGGTCATCCTCCTTTGGAGATCAAGATCCTAATTTTCCTTCTTCAACTTAGCCTCCAGGTGTATGTTGGATCTTTCTAACCAAGGCTCCCGATCATGTGCTATCTCCATGGTCAACAACTCATCCAGAGGGAGCTGTTCTGCTAGGGCTGATTCTTGTTCTCTTTGCTTTTCCAATGCCTTCTTCAACCCCATGGTTCTAGGTCTCCTCCTAGATTGTCCTTCCTCATCCTCACTCTCTTCATAAGTTCCCATGAACTCTTCTAGTTTTACCTGTACCCTTTGGGCTTATTTCCGTGTCTGAATGGTTCTAGCCTCATAAATAGCGATTTTTGCCCCTAGCTGCTTGTTCTCCAAGTCAAGGGCATCATTTACACTCTTGGCCCTATTCAGATTTTCTTGGAGGTCTTCAATGAGTGCATTTTTTTTCTTCTGGATGAGCAAGTTTGAGATCCTTGCTTCATTCTCCTCATCACTGTCCACCTGAATGATGTCAAACTCCTTTTCCACCTCATGATCTTCTTTTTCTTCCTTTACCTTTTGTTTATCTTTGTCTAGTGGCTAAGCTTAGGTGGATGGCATGGTACCTTGCCTTTTAGAGGCAAAAAACACAAGCCTTGGCCCACTTTTATAGGTCAATGAAAGAGGTGTGATTGTGGTTTTGTTTGTGTCTTGATCATGGCTGTGATCCTTAATTTTGCCATCACACTCTTCATTTTCATCATTAGTATCATCAGTCATCATGTTTTATGCTTCATCATTGTCGTCTTTGTTCTCAACACCATCACCACTCTCAAACTCTTCACTGTTTTCTGCATTGTCATTTTGTTCTTCATTAAAGCTTCTTGCCTCTCCACTGCTGTGATATTCATTTTTATCATCACCCTCTTCACATTTTTCACTGTCAGCATGACTGTCATGACTATCATGATTGTTTTCCTACTTGCTGTCTTGTCCATCACTGAGGCTTGCTTCTTAGGTGTCATTGTTGCCTTTAGTTTCTGCATTTTCCTCACTGTTATCATATTTATCATTATCATCCTCTTTCATATCTTCTACATTATTAGCCTCTTCCTCTGTTTCCATTTTCTCTGCCTCTTGCTCGGTCAGCTCATTATTTTATGTCTCTTCATTTTATGTTCCTTCATCATCATCTTCCTCTTCTTCATCATTTTCTGTCTTTGCCTCATCATTTGTGTTATCACCCAAAAAATTTTCAAAACATCATTGTGTCAAGTTTGTTTTTGGTCATGGTTCAAAATTGAGTTTAGAAGTCAAATTAGGATTGATCAAGGGTAGGTTAGATTTTTATAAGCTCAAAGCCCATACTTAAGTTCAACTAAAGTCTTTGTTAAGGTCCATTCATTGTCAAATATCCATAATTTCCATTTGTGATTCATTTCATAAAGTTTCGGGTCAAAATTATGCAATTAGCCAAGAAACCTCGTTTTCATAGCGCCACTAGTTCAAAAAAGTTGATTTGCAGTATAAAAGCACTAATAGTTTCATAGCGCAAACTGGGAAAAATACACTGCCGACGCTACGAAAGCATGATTTCTAAATTATCTTGTCATTTGAGCTGAAATTTGTTAGAATCCGTTGGGAAATGGTAGGTCAGTGGTATGATGAGTCAGTTACTGATGAGAATTAGTGTACTTACCCACGTTGTAGTCATCATAGTCATGATAGGTTATGAATGAGGCATAATTCAATTATGAGATGAAATTTCAAATTCAAAATCTTGCTTAATTGGTCATTCTCGTTTCCTTTGCCTCCATTTGAGTGTCTAGGTTTTGAAGTGTCAAGCCAAACCTGTGGCTATTCCATACAAATTTTCTACATCTTAATCAAGCGAGGCTGTTGTTTCACATATTCAAGCGAGGATGATTCAATTTATCAAGCGAGGCTGATAGGTTTTCTGTGAAGCATGGTAGAGGAAAACAAAGTCCACAGAGGGGAACACTACTTGAGACATGACCCTGAAGATATGAAGGCCATAATTGAAGACCCAACAGTGATGGAGGTGTTCAGAAGAGTAGGTTGTCTTTGTTTTGTGAAAATTTGCAGGGGTGCCACACACAGGTTTCCAAAGAATTTTCCTTGAACTTCAATGGAACAACTACCAAGGTTGGGATGATAAATGTTTCAATTTCACCAGAGGTTATTGCTGCTGTGACAGAGATACTAAGGGTTCAAGAAAATTGGTTTAAAGGTTTCAAATTTATATGGAGCCATGCAAAGAATTCATGAAACCTGAGTATGCAGATATGGACCTCAATAATGCTATCCATAGAAGCTGCATAAAAAACACTTATGCAACGCTATTGTTCAACATTCAGAGGTATTTTACATGTGAAGGCAGATATCATAAGGTTTACACATATCATTTCAAGTTGATTCTGCATTTCACAGGTAATATTTCACTTGATTTTCCCTTTTATTTGCATAGGAGTCTTGCTAAAATGACTGATAAAGTACAAGCCAAATCTGAAGGTGGTGAAACATCTTTGTTTCATCATGGTTTGATGAAGTTATTGATTTTGAATGAGTTTTAGAAGATAGGTAGGGATTGGTCATCCTTTTTGTTTATAAATGGTTTTGAGTTGGAAAAACTAACTCCTGCTAGAAACCCTAAAACTAAAGGAACTCCATCACCACCAATAGTAAATTCTAGACAAACGGTAGTTTCAAAACCAAAGGAATTTTCAAAACTGAAGCCAAGGAAACAAGTTGAGAAAAGGACAGAGTAGACACAAGTGCTTGATACTCCAACTCCATCACCTGCAAAACAGAGGTCAAATATTGTTAAAGAGGCAAAACAGAAACAAGATGTCAGTAGGAAGGAAATCAAAAGAGTAACAAGAAGCCAAGCAATGGCATTAAAGGGAAAAAAAATTGCTACAGATACAGAGGAAAACCCAGTGATAAAGGGAAACTTAGATGACATCTTGCATGCAATTGACATAGAGGAGACACCCATTGTTCAAGCTAAGTTCATTGGAGTAGATGAGCATAAAAAAAAAAAAGCTAAGTCTGCAAAGAAGCTTGAGTTTGAGGGTGAAAATGAAGCCTTCATCTTTCAAGCAAGGAAACCTAAAAATAGACATGCAAAGAAGCTTAGTGAAAGAATCAAGGAATTTCAAGAACCTATTGAGACATCTAAGCCCCTGAAGAAGTTTTTGATTTATCAACACCTGCAGTGAAGCATACAACCAGTAGAGAAAAGAAGGGAAAAGAAGAAATGACAGGGTTTAAACATATTGAGGAGAAATTGAGGTTGGAAAACCAAGAAATTGCTGTGATGAGAAAGAGGGATAGAAAGCACAGTATTGAGAAAGCATAGTTCAAAATAATGAAGGCACTATGGGAAGGTAAAAATGGTGCTATTTATGAAACTCCAAGAAGTGCAGAGCAATTTTTCACATGGACAGTTCTAGCCATCAAGGAAGCTAAATTTTTTAGAGTAATAAATACTCACTTGAGAGCTAATAGCATGAGGCTTAAATATCAAGTGGAGGAATTGGAGAAGCATCTGAAATTGACTCAGGATGAGTTAAAGAACAAAGGTGTTAAAATGACAATCATTAAAGAGTCAAAAGCTAAATTAAGTGAAAATGAAGAAAGGACCTCATGAAGGCTGAAATGACTGTGTTTTGAGTTCATATGACTTTTTGATATGATGGAATCATTTTTATTTTTAGTTTTGGTACATTTGCAATTTTCATTTTGGAAAATTTTGGACAAAACTACTCACTCAGCAGTTTCGTAGCGCAGACAGTGTAAAAAGGGAGAAAAGCACTACGAAACTGTTGTAGCAACTTTTCTTGCCCTTTTTCTTCAAATTTTGCGGGGTAAAAACATGAATCGAGAACTGAAAATGCTGAGGAGGATGTATTTAAAGATAATGAAGTTAGTTTTGGAGGAAAGATGTCAATATTTTGAAGAAAACGGGGTAAAATAGCAGTGCTACAAAACTGTGTTGTTTTTGTAGCACAGTCTATTACAACCCTTTTGAACGGTTTGGAGATGGTTTTGGACAACTAGAGCTTAAGGAGGAGGTTTGGCATGTGTTAATGAAATTTCTAACAGCTAAGGAGCTCGAAATAATGAGTTCATGGTGGTCAGAATGTTCCAAGAGTGCAAAGGACCCTATGCCTAGAAAACAGGGGATTGTTTCCTACTTTGATGGAGGTCAACATTATGGTCATAAAGATTTGAAGCCTATCATCTAGATGTGACCATGTGTGAATAAAATTGGAAAATGATGTAATTTAGTTTAGATAAGGTTCTTATGGATAGAGATAAGGAGTTTGAATCCTATTTGTAATAGGACTGTTTAGTAGATTAGCTGTCTTTTTGTAATAAATACCATGTCATATGGTTATGCAAGGTGTCAAGAGTCAGCAATTCGATGTATCTAGCACAAGTTTAGATTATCTCATGTTGTAAATGGTCTACAAAGGATCAATAAGTCGAAAATACCAGGGTTGGATATTTTTAGCAAAAAACTATGCTTATTGTAATTGACTGGTTTTCAGCTAATACAGAGATTTCAACTTAGCCAAATTGGGATTCAGAAGGAGTTCTACTATGTTCTTGTTCAATTGCATATTTTGTTTTCCTATTGTAGTGATGTTTTTCTATGTTACTCAGAATTCATCTTTGATGCTCTAAATTCCTATATAGATAAATTGACTATGTTTCTTACAATTTCACATGTGTATCTCTTGACTAGAACTCTGATATTCCTCAACTTCCATGTTTAGTAGGTTTATTGGTTTACTGAAACTATTTTGATTCCATAAGCCCAATGTGTACTTTCTGATGTGATTTTCAACCTATATTTATCATTTATCTGATTATTACCCCACATAGAGTTAGCCATCTATATTTTTATCAAAAATCATTAACCCTTTAAGAGAGCCCTCTCAGGTTGAGGAGGCTAAGCCTCAATCAAAAGATTGGTTTGAAACAGTTACATGAGATTTATTTGATTAGCAGCCTATCAGGTCCAATTTTGTGATAAAAAATTGTCTCTTCATTTTTTGTTCCTTCTTCATCATCTCCCTTTGCCTCTTCATTTCTCAACTCATCATCTCCCTCATCTTCATTTGGGCTTGACTCTTGGTCATCTTCACCTTTATTTTCACTTGATTCTTCACTACCACTTCCTTCTTCATCCGATGCATCAAGAGAAGGGGAGGAAGGGAGGTTACCTTGAGGAGGGGATATATATGTAAAGGATGAGGTATGGTCAGTAGGAGGTGATGGAGGAGTAGAAGGAGGAGGATGAGATGATGAGGGAAAGTTTGGTTGATGATGGGGTTGTGGGCTTGTGAATATCTCATGAGCTATGAACACATCCCAAGGAATGCATTTTTTCTCTAGCTGATGTAATACCACCATCTTGATCAAGGAGTGGTGGAAAAAACTATGCATTTTCTAGGTATAAGTCCTCCTCCGGACAACATAAGACATCTTGTCAATACTTCTATACAAGTAGTAAGGAAAATGAAGCAATTTAACTCTGGTAAAATGCATGAGGAGTCTAACATGGTAGGAATAAATTATGGAGTATCTCCCATCACAGGTGAAGTACTTCATGATAACCCTCATCAAGGGTGAAAACCTCTGTTTTAGGTGTGAGAAAGGGAAAATAGACCTGCAGCCTTCTCTGTACCGAGTTTTGACAAATGTCTTATAATAGCTCATGTTTAATCTTGATTTATTGAACCAATTTTCACCAATAGCAAGTATACCTGTAGCATTAGAGATGGCATCTGATAATAGTTCAAAGTCTATACCTGCAAGATTTACTTGTTCATTGTGTAAGTTGAGGATAAACAACCTAGTGTGTTCAGGGTGACTATGCACTTATTTGACTTTCTCACAAAACTGAAAACAACCCACATTCTGAAAGCATGAGAGAATCATGGGAGATGAAGTAATATCTGTTGATATTGCAACAAGATGATGAGCTTAGTGGAAAGAAGTTGCCTTCACTAAGTGGGCCCGCATGCTATTTTTGGCGCAAAGTCTATTTTTAGACATATGGATCATGTTCTATGAGTTGCAGGATGCTATTTGTGGATGGTTGGTCAAGTCGGAAAAAATAGATGGACCTCTATTTTTAGACATACTGGGCGAAATCTATTTTTAGATTGCCAGTCTAAAAATAGATATGTCGAATATTATTAGCTCTTAATAATATTCCACCTTGGGGTCAAAAGAACTCGGATAATCCACTAGGGCCCATCCTAGAGGTGGTTTTATGTCAGAAGGTATTGCATGATATACCTTATTGAACCTGGCTGAAAATTCTTGTACTGACTCACCTGGCTGCCTTTTCAAATTTTGATACTCTTTTAGGATGAGGAGAGCACTCTTTGGGGCTGCCCACTTATCAAGGAAAACTTGAGAAAATTGATGAAAGCTGCAAATTCTTGCCTCTGGCAGGCCTTTGAACCAACTCTTAACATTTCCTTGTAATGACAAGGCAAACATTCTGATGCACACATCATCTTATTCTATTTCATACAGTTCAAGTAAATCCTCAAGGTTTTGAACATGTTCTTCAGCAGTGGTCCTTTTATTTTCTCCATCGAAAAGAGGCAGCTGGTTTATAAGTTCTGCAGGAAGGGGTTGGAAGAGAAGAGGTAAAACTAGAGGCTTGTATCTTTCTATGACCTTTGTGGGTGTGGGTAGTGCAACAGGAGGCTCATGGCTGCTTGCAGTTTCTTTAGGAGTGGGAGATATTACATGAGGCTCTTGTTCCACCAGGTCTTTCATAGGAGTACAAGTCTCCTCATGGTCTGAAGACTGAGACTTGAGATCTTTCCCACATTCATTGTGGGTCTCATCTTTGTACACCTTATTAGGCTTAAAGTAGGATAGAACATAGTGGTAGACAAAGATAATGAATTCTTTAAACCAAATCCAACCCATGTGTTCTATCCTTCTATGAGGTTTGGCCATATTTTAGGTTCTTCCTCCAGTGGAGTATTTGAGAGTTATGGAGTGTGGAGTCGCCAGGTGGATGTATATGAATGTTGAAGTAGGATGTTGTCCACCATCAGAAATAGAATGCAAATATAACCAGAGATCTTGGGTCTTTGAGTGCCTAAGAATGTTTAAGGTGAAATGCACTCAATTTCCCAGTGGAGTTGCCATTATGTTGGGGTTCCCATGTTTTGGCCAGATTGGCAAGGCCAAAATATGAGACAACATCAGAACCACTTTGGGGCCCTAGGATCTAGCCCTCCTGGACCCGGAGAGGGATCTCTCCAAATAAAAAAGAATGGTATATATCTTTGAAGCTTAAATGAGATGTTAGGCTAAGTATGAAGCACAGAGGTAGGTTTAAAATGATTTGGTTGGTTGGTTGCTGGGTTGGTCATGAGATCATAGACTGAGAAAGTAATGGAAGGAAAGGAACAAAACAGGAGGATGTTTTAGCAAAGGGGATAGGTCAATAAAGTGCCATCCATTGGGCTATGGAGTCATGAAAGGGAATTAATTGCAACAACTAGCCAAGGCTTTCAAAGGGAAAGTCATCTACACTAAAGGATCTTTTAGATAGATGGTGGGATGGAACATTAAGGATTGAAAGTGAAAGAAGGAAAGACACCCAATTTCTGTCTATAGATCAGGTTAGAGGTCATTTAAATCCAGACCTACTTGGACATACTCAGAGGCAACTTTCGATGGAGGGACAAAGGGGAATCTTATAGATCGGACCAGAGGTCATTTAACTCCAGGTCAGCTTTAGCATGCTCCAAGGGAAAAATAGAGATAATTTAACAAAGCTAGAATATATAGATCAGAGAAGGACTTTGAACCTTCACTGCTTTGACACCAGCAGGAAACATCCAAGCAAGAAACTCCAAATTCATACATCAGCTAGCAGCATATGGAACCACTACACTGGTTAAACTTACTGAATTTACTCTTAGATAACACATACATCAGAAAACATTAAGGCAAGGAGAGCAGAAACATAGGGTACCTAACAAGGGTAAATCCTATGCCAATATTTTGATGCAAGCCTAGAAGACCAATGAACAACATGAAAATATAACAAACAGTTTTAGAAAAACATCACCAATAGTAATAGAATAGGTTCCTGTGAAATGTTCTTTGATTAATTGATGCAAACCAGTCACATACTCTGAGCTCAATGGCTGTTACAGTCCAGACTTTCTCCTCCCAGCCTATTACAATACAACTACTCTGCTACTCTCTCTCAAACTGTTCTAACAGTCAAAACTGAATCCCTCTAACTACAACAACAACAACTGGACAAAAACCTTTACAAAGAGTTTTCTTATGAGTTTTATAACAGAAGATGAGTCGAGGAGGTAGGTGGAAACTAAATGCAGCATTAAAACTTGGAAAAGAAAGAGGGGTCCGAAGCCCATTCTGCTTTAAACTCTGAGCATCTATCTTTGGCACTCTTTGGGAAAGAAGAATGGTCTTCTTCAGTCTTCCAATTAATCCGATGTGACTCTAGTGTACCCTGGCTGCGGAACCCTATGGTACCTTTGGTGCATAAACAAAATGGTGAATAAATGCCTGAATGGTCTGCCATACTTGTGAAACAAATGCTCTGGTAGCTTTGGACTGTGGTCTGGGCAGAAATTTCTTCAGGAACACAGTAGATACAGGGAACAGTATGGGCGCTTGGTCCTTAAGAACAATCTGCTGATGCGGAACCTTGATGACTTAGTTTTATGTGCATTGAACTCTCTGCCGCTTCATTTATATCTCTGTCTGCGAAATATGCATTTTAAATGGCCTTAAGAATACTTTACAGAGTTTTCAACCCTGTTCTTGAATGCAAGTCCTGTCAAACTCCTTCCTGTCTCTGTCGGTGAGAAAATGCCACTGTATTAAAACTGTGTAATCATGGCAGCGTTCACCATTGACAACCCTGCAAAACACACCACTTGGTCATGAAATCCATGCATGGGAGGGATGATGGATATGGAGGGCGGAGGAAATGATAGCGCGGCGGTGGTGAAATGAAATAATGGTGAAAATTCATTGATATGGTGTATAATAGGGCTTGGTGGAGAAAATGCTTAAGGGCCGTTCGATCATGACTCAGAGGCGTAGATCAACGACGGAAATAAAACAGTGGAATGACACATGGACATTGGCGAAATACATATGAAACATTAGATTTTAATGCAAAATTCGAAACTTCAAACTTTGGTGGAAATGCAAAGGAAATGCATGAAATGAAATGGAAATGCGATGGAATGACCGTACGAGGTGGGACCCATATGGAAATCGCAATCGGAAATCGGAGTGGGGTGCAGATACATATATATGAAACGATATTTCCGATGCGATCGGGAACAACCCTTTGTATTTTGAAATAAAACCAAAATTCGGGTTCAACAAAGGGAAACCCTTTATTATATGGATGAGCGAAAGAGTTAAGTGGTGGGACTGGGGGTCACAATCAGAGATCAGAATCGGGAGAGGGAGGCGAATTGCATTCGCAATCGGAGGCGGGAGTAGGGCAGAGTGAAAAACACAGGATTTCTGACGCGATTGGGAAAACCCTTTGTAAAAATGAAAATATAACAAATTTCCCATTTACAAAGGAAAAACCCCTTATTTTATGAACTGACGGAGGTATGGTACGGCGGGCGGTGTCAATCGCAATCGGAGATTAGGAGCGGGGACTAATCGAAATCGCAATAGGGAATGTGTGATGCGATCAATCGGAGGGGAAAACGATCGGAAGGGGGTTGCAATTGCAATGATCGGAGGAGGGAATGCGATCAGGAGATCGGGAAAAGGAATTGCGATTGCAATGATCAGAGGAGGGCGCGATCGGGCAATCGGAAGACAGAGCAATCGGAGGGAATATGCAATGCGATCAATCACATCACAAACATTTGCGATGAACCGATCGGGGGACGCAACATAAATGTTGCGATTGCGAAGACTTGCGATTAGCGCGGGCCATCCGATCTTTGTGGTAGATCAACGGTGCGGATCACCTCGTAGGACTTATAGACCAAAGCAATCGCATCGGAGTTTTTTAAGCCTTTCAAAGGAATTTTAACGCTTCGCTCCGGTCTTCTGATGCGATTAGCGCCTAGGCTATAAGCACTTGGTCTTTGGGTATCGGGCATATGTGGGGAAGTGTTTAAGGGGTTGGCGAGAAAAGGCTAAGCCCTATCATAAGGTTGAAAAGTGGGTTTTTAACCCATTTTAATGAATTTTAAAGCCATAGGAGGGTAACGATAAGAGGATAAAGGGGAGATTTGGCTTAACAAAGGGCGAGGGTGGGATTTAAAGGGGATTTTGGGTATGATTTTGAGGGTAAAGGGGGACTTAGAGGGGAAAAGGAGGACTTTGTCAAAGGGGGAAAAAGGGGTTAAAAAGGGACATTTTTCAGAGGTACAAGGGGCATCTCTTCACAAACAGAGAGGCTTTATAATCAAAACCAGCAGAGGGGATTTTATCAAAGGAAAAAGGCACAAGGAGGCTTCAAGGATGATGCGTTTTTAGGGGAAATGAATTCCTTGAAGGCTCAACAACATTTTAGTCCCCTGTTTGCTTGTCAAAAATTTATGGGGGGCTAACAATTTTAATGTGCGCATGAAATTGATTTTATTTCTGCATGTAATGATCAATGGTAGAAGAGATTCTATATTGTGCATGAAGATAAAATAGTGTGTGATCAGGAGAATCTATGTGGATAACATATCAGTTATTCAAATTTATACACTATCCACTGTGATTTGGGGTTCAAACCTATTTACCTTCCCTCCCTTGTGCTTTGGCCTCATAGAAATTTGGCCTCCTTCACTGTTGACACTGTCTTCTGCTCTTGACATGGTGTTTAGAGTTGTTTTTGGACAAACTTGGGTTTGCTTGTGAAACTTAGGTAGGAGGAGTGAAATGAAAATGATGGTGAGGGAAACTTTTGCAAATGAGTGATATGGATATGGGTTTATGACTGATTTTTTTTTAGTTTTATGGAGGGTTTCTCTTGAACTTTGCAGTTACCCTAGTTCACACTCCTTTAAATGAAAATGATTTTCTTGGAGGTAAAAGACATAGGTTTTTTTTTCATGAAGACCTAGGGTTTGAAGGCACTAGGGTTTAGTCAATTTCTTTACCATTAGATGATCAAAACCACTTGAGGAGGAAGGAAGAAGACCACCTCCCAATTTAAACTTGCTTCCAGGTCTTGAAGGAAATGTGGAGGTCCTTTCCTTGAGTCTTTTGGAAACTTTCTTGCAACTTGGAGGATTTTTGGCATAAGCGTAGCCCCTGGTATAATATGGGCGAGTTGGGTCTTGTGTGTGTAGCGCTAGGCAGAAACTGGGTGAGTCGGGCCTCTGTGCGCAGCGCTGGGTAGGAACTGAGTGAGTCGGGCCTCTATGTGCAGTGCTGGGCCTGTCGGGTCGACCCCTGAGCACAACGCTGAGCTCTTGGGTGTGTCGGGTCTGCCTGGGCACAACTCTGGGCTGTATGCATAGCACGTGCAACTATAAGCACAGCGCAGTGAAAAAAATGCACTGTGGAGACCCCTATTCGCGCAACGCTGGGTCGTGTGAGCGCAGTGTCGGGTTATGAGCGTAGCGCCAGTGACCTTGCCAAGAAACTGTCAAAAACTTAGAAATGTTCTCCTTGAGTGTTTTTATCTTTTTTTCAAATGCACAATGAGTCAAGTGATAAGTGAATGACCCTTATTAGTCTTGGGCACACAAATTTATTTTCGCCCAAACCCACTTTGTAATGTTCCTTAACCTTTTTTTCATTTCACTGATATTCCTTTTTTCCCTTTGCAGTGGGTGACTTTAAAAACACAAAAATGGTACCTTTTCCCTCCTGATCATTTTATTCATTGCTCTTTAGGTAGCTGACATGGTGAATTTTGATTTCCCTTGAACCATTGATGCTTTTAAAACTTGTTTTACACATGCCTTTTGGAGTTATATGATTCACTGTGTTTTAGCCATGTTCATGTATTCCAATCTCTTTCGTAAATTTTTATGCACTTTGCATGATGGCAGCCTCTTTAAAACCTATCTATTCTTACCTAGGAGTTTAAATTGCCTCCTGCTTGCTGGGTGACTGAGGAACTAGTTTTCATTACTCTCACTGATTTTCTAGGCATGATAAATCCATCTTGTACTGTCACCATAGTCTTTACAATCATGTAGGCTGTCTCCTCTTGGCCACTCTTGATTTGTTGCAGGTGCCATGACACACTTATTTTTGCCCCCTTTCTCATTCTTGGAGTTTTACAACTTTATTCACACAACAGCAACCTCGTGATCATGTTGGTTTTTCACCTTGTAACTCAAACCTATGCCTTTATTCCTTTGACCATTTGGGGGAAATTGACTATACTTGAAGGCTTGATCTCCCTCACACTGATACTATTTTCATTTTTTCCCTTTGAGGTAGTGAAACAATTTACCTTGAAAAACCCTAGAATGGCACACACAACATGCCCCTTGAAATCTTCTTTTGCTAGCATGATGGAGGCCTATCATCTTCACTTCATCTCCCTTTACCATATTTCCAAAACCTTAGGCTTGTGGGCTGCTTGAGAAGAATTTTTAGTGTTGTCTTCTAAGTTCTATATAACCCTTTCAAGTTCATTCTTTTCTATCCTATTCACCTCACCATTTTCCCCTTTTCATTTATAACTTCTAAAAATATTCAATTCATGCTTGTTTGTGTTGATGTGCCTCTCTCCTTATGGTTTTATGCATTGGATCCTTGCTTGGAACATTGCTGTCTAATCAGTCTTAGAAACCCTAATTTTCTTTGAACATAGGCTGCTTCCTCCATATTTGTTTTGGATGTCCTTTAGTGAGGATTTGGCCTCTTACCTTACCTAATTTTTTGTTGATAACCACCTTGACACTCCTATAGAAATGTCAAAATGGACAACTGTCCTTTTGCAGATTTTGAACTTTGACAAGGAGGTCTTATTTGAAGGTTTTCCTGATCTATCTTGGAACAACATGATGCTAAATTTATTTTCCATTTGATTCACCTTCTTGGCACATGAAAAACAGTGATATAGAACACCAAAGACAACCCTACAACCTATGAAACCCTAGTGACCTAGTGAGAGGCTCTTTGACTTGGTTTTTGACTGAAAGCTTGGATAAGGGTCTTCATGATCCAGATTTATGCAGGAATGCAACAGAATAAACACATAACCATAAATACAGAGATGCAGTGGAAATAACACTTCATTTCATTAATATCAAAGAACTGAAATTTGCTTACAGACAGAATGGAAATAAAACTAGCTAGGGTGCTGGTAGCTATCTCTGAAAAGAGATGTGGAGGCTACATGCCTCTGAACTGAGTTAAAATGAGGCTCAAGGGCCTATTTATTATTTAGAAATAATGGGAAATCATAAACAGCCAAAACCCTAACCCTAAGAGATGAAGCGCCAAAAATATGGGTCCCGTTTGGGTAAATTGGTGTTTCAACTTCCCAGGGGCGTAACTTTGGCATACGATCTCCGTTTGATGAGTACCATACCTCGTTAGAAATATCTATCTGAGGAATACAAATTTTCAACAAGAAACATCGATCCATGGACCCATGTTGCTCTCTATTTTCCCAAAAAACGTCATTTAGGGCCTCAAAACGGCTCCGGAAGTTCAGGACCCGAAAAAATGCTAAAAATAGTAAGTTGTGTCGAAACTGAAAAACTGAAGGAGACAATGGTGGGGCCCCAAGTGGAATAGGAGGGTGGCCACCAATATCCACCTGGATCATTCCTCCCCCCTTAGGAAGCAATGGTCCCCATTGCGTTAAGTTCCTCCATGAGATGAGGAAATTTCTGCTGAACTTGGTCCCTGGTGAACCACTTTCCTTGGTGCAGGAGTTTGCCAGCTTTGACAACCCGATATAGTTGGATCTTCTGTTGGCGAGTGTTATTAATTTTCATGTCCATAATAAAATCTGTGGTGGCCTGTTCCATGCAGTCTGGGTTTAACTCTATTGGTGTGAGTTTTTCTGCAATTTCTGAGGTGTCCAGTAGAGGTGGGAAGTAAGGACGAAGGCGATCCACATTGAAGACTGGGTGCAGACCAAGGAATGGTGGAATACTGAGCTCAAAGGAATTGTTCCCTACAGCCTTGGTGATTGTGTACGACCTATAGCGGAGCGGGCGAAGCTTGCGGTGGGGTCCAGTGAGGCACTCCTTCTGTAAATGTAGCCATACTTTGTCGCCCACCTGGAAGTTGTGTGGCACCCGGTGTTGATCATGGCATTGCTTGTACTTGACATTGGCTCTGTCCAATATATCATGAACCTATTGGCAGATGCGTTGAATGCACTCGATGAAGCTACTTGCTTTGTCAACTTCAGACTAGACATGAGTTGAATCGGCCTGAGCAGCTGCAAATGGCATGTCTATGTCAATGGGACATAGTGGTTGGAATTCCAAGCCCACCTGAAAGGGGCTATGTCCGATTGAACTGTGGAGAGCCCGATTATAACTATGTTGTACATAAGGGAGGCTCTCGTCCCATGTGTGTGGATGCTTTGAATTGTACATGCGCAGAAGGTGTACAATCATTCTGTTGACGACCTCTGTCGGGCCATCTGTTTGGGGATGGAAAGCTGTGGACTTGGTGATGTTGGTATCCAACATTGACCAGAGGCTGTACCTGTTAGCCCCCCTATAAAACTTTTGGCAAGAAAAATAGGGGGCTAAGATGTTCCCGAGTTTTCAAGGAATGCATTTCCTTTGAAAACACAGTCTCCTTGAAGCCTCCATGTGTCTTTTATCCTTTGATAAATTCCCCTCTGCTGATTCCTATTATAAAGCCTCTCTGTTTGTGAAGAAATGCCTAAAAGCCCCTTTCTCCTCTTATTTCACCCCCCTCTTAGCTCCTATTTTTATCCCCCTTGTTTCCCCTTCTATTTCCCTTCATTACCCTTCAAATTCCCCCAAAATTCCCTTTGAATTCCACCCATATCCCTCCTTTGGGCTAATTTACCCTTATCCCTCTATCGTTCCCCTTTCTAACCTTTAAATCACATTGGAATGGGCCAAACCCACTTCCGACCTTATACTAAGGCTTAGCCCCTCTCCGCCCGATCGCATCTATCGCACATCGCATTCTCGCACGTTATGATCGTTAGATCCATCGCGAATATTTGCGATGCGATCGCAGATCGCTCCATCGCAATATCGCAAGCGCAAGTTTTCTGTTTGGTGCTGATTTCCGTCGTCGCACTTTCTCCATTTGTGATTTTGCGATCAGACCCCCAGGTCCCACATCCACGACTCCCCTCATTATATTTTGTTCATTTCCTTTGCATTTCCTCCGTTAGTTATACCTTTGCATTTTACATTAAATTTTAATGAATCGCCCTCTGCCCCATCGCAACATCGCAAGCGCAGATTTCTGTTTGGTGCCACTCTCCGCCATCTCACTTTCCGCTCTTGCGATTTGCGATCTCCGTACCGGGTCCCACCTCCGTGGCTCCACTTCAGTGTTTTTCTCCGTTTCCCTGTGTTATTCGCCCAAATGTTTAAACTTTGGGTTTTTACACTATCAACCACTTCTTCCGCCGCTCTCCATTATTTTCATTGCCCTCAACTGCTCCACCGCCATTCCTCCGGCCTCCGCAACATTTCTCCACTACCACTGCCTCGGTTCACGACTGGTTTATTGTATTGAGCAGATAGCACAGAGAGGTCATTTCAGCATTCACCAACGGACCAGCAGCAGAGATGAAAAGGGGGTTAATGCTCATTATTGATGTGAATAATGTTTAACCCCGCATTCAAAGGAAAAGGATCAGTTTGAAGACTAATGAGCACACCAGCAAATCATAACTGCGCTACCAAACGATAGAGTACTCTTTTCTCAGAAGGACACCTTCCTACAAGAAATCTCCATGCCTCCTCGAGCCCTGAAACGATTAATTACACTGACTAAAGCTCATTCAAGATAGTCAGGCAGTAGTTATGGAGGTATGGAGCAGCCTTGCAGATTTTCCACCCAGTTCATTTATTCCAGAAGGCTAGCACAAATTTCCAGACCGCCGTAAGGACTTAAAGAACATATCAAAGGTCAATCTCGACCTGACAACGATCTCCAACCAATCTACAAAGTACACATAGCGCTGCATATAGCCATTAAGCAGAATGGACTCGGCTTCCTCCACCATTCCGTCTTAATGAGATTCATTTAATTGTTCACGTACTTTTGTTTCCTCCTCTTCTCCTATAAGAATCCCCAAGAACACATTGTAAAAGGTTGTTGTTCAGTTGTTCGGCTGTTGCTGTTAGAGGGATTCAGTTTGACTGTTGGAACAGTCTTGGGAGGGATTTACATAGTAGTTTGTATGTAATAGGCTGGGAGGAGAAAGTTTTGATTGTATTAGCCATTGAGCTTATTGTACATGACTGGTTTTGCATCAATTAATCAAAGCACATTTCACAGGATCCTGGTCTATTACTATTGGTGATGTTTTTCCTAACTCTGTTTATTTCATTTTCATACTGTTTCATGTTCTTCTGGTAGGCAACAGAAGTATAACATAGGATTCACCCTTGTTAGGTGCCTTATGTTCCTACTCTCCCTACCTATAATGTTTTCTACCTTATGTGCTATCTAAGAGTTGATTTCAGTTGATTTAACCAATGTAGTGGAATGTTATTGCCTACTCTTTGATGTATGAATTGGTTGAATAAGTTCTTAGATGTTCTTGCTGGGTTTGAGCTGGAAGGTTTGGGAGCTCTGGGGATGAGTGTTATCCCTGTCCACTAGGATCCTTGCGCGAACAGCTGGCCTTTTCAGGATCCCTTTGTAATCTTATCTCTGTCTTCCCTTGGAGTTGCTAAAGCAGACCTGGAGTTAAATGACCTCTGGTCTGATCTATAAGCTGCCCCTTTGTCCACCTTTGAGAGCCGCCTTTGAGTATGTCCAAGCAGGTCTGGAGTTAAATGACCTCTGACCTGATCTATAGACAGAAATTGGGTGCCTCTCCTTCTTCCACTTTCTCTCCTTAATGTTCCATTCCACCATCTGCCTAAAAGATCCTTTAGTGTAGATGACTTGCCCTTTGAAAGCCTTGGCTAGTTGTTGCATGTAATTTCCTTTCATGACTCCATAGCCCAATGAATGGCACTTTATCGGCCTATCCTCTCAGCTGAAACTTCCTGTTGCTTTGTTCCTTCCCTCCCATTACTTCCTCAATCTATGATCTCATAACCAACCCAGCAACCAACCAACCAAATCATTTAAAACTCCCCTTTGTGCTTCATACCTAGCCTAATATCTCATTTCGAGCTTAAAAGACATATCATTCTTTGATCTATTTGGAGAGATCCCTCTCCGGGTCTAGGAGGGCAAGATCCTAGATGTTGTCTCATATTTTGGTCTTTCCATTCTGGCCAAAACATGGGAACTCCAACATTACCAAAATGTGTTGAGGAACCTGCTATCCCGATCTGATATGATAGACTGTGGGATCCCAAAGTGCACCCACACTCGTTCAAATAAGAGTGGCTTCTATTGTGATATTCTTCTTGCAGGCTACCATAATGGCCATCTTCGAGAATCTGTCGATGACCACGAAAACATAGTCATTTCCCTGCTTAGTAGAAGGCAGGCCCGACATGTAATCCATGGAGATGGATTCCCAAGGTCGACTAGGGGTAGGTAGCAGAGTATATAGGCCTTGCTTCTTGATGGTCGGTTTGGTAATGGCACAAACAGTGCAGGATCTGATGTGCTTCTCGACATCCTTTCGAAGGTTCGGCCAATAGAAATACTTCTGTAGGATTTCTACTGTTTTCTCAACCCCGAAATGCCCAACGACTCGACTGTAGTGTGCTTCCCATATCATCTTGGCACGCTTGCTTGAAGGAACACAAAGGTGTCCCAGGTGACATAAAAGTGCATATTGGAGGTGAAAATTTGGAACTTGCATACCCCCTAAGAGTGCTTTGTAAGTGTGGCCGAATTCTGGGTCACTCTCATAGAGAAGTGACCAATCAAAAGTTTTGTGCCCACCAGAGTTGAGCATGGTGGTGAGCACCACGGTCGGTGGTCAGCTGAGGTAGTCTGCAAAATTATTGGTGCTACCCTTATTGTACTTGATGTTCAAATGAAACTATTGCAGATATGTGGACCACTTCTGATGGCGATCATTCTGCAACTTCCCCTGTGTCTGTATGAACTACAGGGGCCGGTGGTCTGTGTGGATGATTGTTTCCTTCCCCAAAATGTAATGCTTCCATTGTCGACAAGCTTGCACACCAGTCATATTCTTTCGCTTTGCTAACCGTACATTTATGAATCGTGCTCTATTAACATCACTGTGATATGCCACTGGATGTCCCCGTTGAGTAAGAACTGCCCCAATAGCAGAGTCAGAGGCATCTGTCTCGATCGCAAATGGCTGCTGCAAGTCTGGTAAGGTGAGTACTGGGGCAGAACATAGGTGATTTTTCACCCCGTGAATGCCTTCTTTATGTTCCGACCAAAAGAATTTTGGCTTTTGGCCCTCTCTGGTGACCACCACCCCCTCTCCAAGTGATATGGAGAGAATCTCATCACTCTAACCTCCGTAGAAATTAGGAAAACCTTAAAGCCGCGAAGCTCATTCACATTTATGGGTTGTAGCTAATCCCGAATGGCAGACCAGCAGATCCACATGCACTCTTTCATCACAATTTATCCCGATATTGGAACTGGGCTGCGTTAAAAGTGCATCTTCAAAATTGAAAAGAATCGAAAGTTGCCGCAGTGTTTGGAGGACTTGCCGGATGTGGTGAAGGTGCTCTTCCCAAGTCTGGCTGAAGATCAGAATGTCATCCAAGTACACCACTACAAATGAGTTGGTGAATGGCCGCAAGATGTCTTCCATCATCCTCATGAAGGTTGCGGGAGCATTCGTCAACCCGAAAGGCATGACCAGCCATTCGAAAAGGCCTTCCTTGGCTTTGAAGGCAGTCTTCCACACATCGGAGGGTTCAATCGATACCTGGTGATACCCCGACTTCAAGTCAATCTTACTGAAATATTTTGCACCTTTGAGTTGGTCCATAAGGTCATCAATCCATGGGATTGGGTACCTATTCCGGACAGTGATCTTGTTCAGTGCCCGATAGTCAATACAGAGTCTTCACGTCCCATCCTTCTTCTGTACCAACACGATTAGGCTCCCAAAGGGTGATGAACTTGGTCGGATGTGACCTTTCTGCAGCAGCTCCTGAATCTGCCTCTTGATTTCATCATTCTATAGAACAGAGCGCCGATATATCGGTCCATTTGGTAGCAACTCACCTGGGGTCAGATCAATCGGGTGCTTGACCTGACAGTGCAGAGGAACCCCTGTGGGTGAGGTGAAGATGTCCCCATACTCCTCCAAAACCTTATCCATTTGTTGTTATCGTGCAGAGGAGCGTTGTCTGGAGGTCGTGGCCATAGTCTTCTTCTTGCCCTGGGGGCAGATCATCAGGAAAACGAATTTCCTGGTTTGGGAAATGAGCTTACTGCATTGTTTTGCAGTAACCAAAGAGATAGCGGCAGGAGGTGGTACCTCTGGTATCCTGTACAGCTTATTTCGCAAAGTAAAAATAACAGCGCGAGGCCGAGACTCATACACAACATGACGCTTCCACAAGTATGGTTGTCCTAATAATACATCAAAAACATCAATAGGAGCAATGTCACATAATACCTCATCTGTGAAGGGCTTGATGCTATAGGGAAGACTGCATTGCTAGCTGACGCGAAGATCTCGTTCTTGGTGAAGCCACCCGATGGTGTATGGATGTGGGTGAGCTGTGGTCAGCAAGCCCAACCAATTCACGACGTCTACTGAAATGAGGTTCTTTTGGCTCCCGTTGTCGACAATGAACTATACCGGGGAGCCCTTTACCCACATCTGGGAGTGGAAGAGACGTTCCTCCTCTGGATCTTCTGGTTCCTCCTTCTCGGTCTTTGTAGTGGCAACAGTGGCATTGGGCTTCGCATCAATAATCTGTTTCCCTTTGCCATTACCTTTGTCAGGTTCTGATTTAGAGTTGGAGCATGCATCTAACTTAGAAGCCCGCATCTCGTCCACCAGCGACTGCTTGGCTCGACACTCACTTGTGTTGTGAGTGGAGCTCTTATGGAACTCACACCACTTTCCCATGTCCTTCTTTGGCTTTGCGGTGTTGTTATTTTCTTGTGGTTTTGGTAGGTTTTCCTGGGCCGACATGCCTTGTCTTTGTCCTTTGTTCTACGGTTTGGGGAAACCTTTCCCTTGCTTTTGATTCACAGATCCAAAGTCTCGCTTCTTCTATTTGAATTTCTGCTCAATCTTGGCAGCATACCGGTATGCCGTACCAAGAGAGGAGATGTCGAGGAACTCCATTTCCTCCTGAATGTATCTGTGGAAACAACTGCGATAATTTAGCACCAGATGTTTCTCTGAATCTTTGATACCCAACTTGGTGCGCAGGGTATGGAACAAATTCGTCAGCTCATGCACATCTTGATCCCTTTTTTGTTGCAGCATGGTCCATTTTATGTACTTGTCCTCATAGCTCCCCACGGGATAGTATTGTTCCTTGATGGCATCTCGGAAATAATTCCAAGTGGGTACAAATGAGAACAAAGAGGGTTCTGTCTCGTCCTTTTTCTCACAGTGGGTTTCCCACTAGTCCTTGACATGGGGGGCAGCTTTGAGGAGTGCAAAAACAATCTTCTCCCTATCGAAAAAGTCATGAAACGAGAAATATCCTTCTAATAGATTCAACCATATATCTATGGCATCTGCATCTATTTGACCCTCAAATATGGGAATGTCAAAATTTACTTGTACCAAAAAAGGAGTTGCACCTCCAGAGTGGCTGCTGGATGCAAATGCACCGTCGGTGGGCAGCCGTTGAAGGATTTGGGCAAAGTTATCCATCATTGCGTTTGTTTTTCAAGGGCCTCCTCGAGCAATATTTTGATAGGATCTCCTGCTCCCTCATATTTCTTTTCGTCCCCCATGGGCGTTCGTCGGGGTTTGCAAGACTGATCTTGCAAAGGTTCCACCAGATCGAGCCCTAACTCCTTATACCCTGACGTCGTTGGGGACATGCAAAGAAGGATGGAGAAAAAGCAGACCGCTCTGATACCACTAATCTAGATTTATGCAGGAACGCAATAGAATAAACACATAACGATAAATACAGAGATGCAGTGGAAATAAAACTTCATTTCATTAATATCAAAGAACTGAAATTTTCTTACAGATAGAATGGAAATAAAACTAGCTAGGGCACTGGTAGTTATCTTTGAGAAGAGATGTGGCGGCTACAGGCCTCTAAACTAAGTTACAATGAGGCTCGAGGGGCTATTTATTATTTATAAACAATGGGAAATCCTAAACAGCCAAAACCCTAACCCTAGGAGATGAAGCGCCAAAACTATGGGCCCTGTTTGGGCAAATTGGTGTTTCAACTTCCCAGGGGTGTAACTTTGGCATATGATCTCTGTTTGACGCGTACCATACCTCGTTAGAAAGATCTATCCGAGGACTAAAAATTTTGAACAAGCAACATCTGTCCATGGACCCATGTTGCTCTCCGTTTTCCCAAAAAACTTCGTTTAGGGCCTCAAAACGGCTTCGGAAGTTCAGGACCCGAAAAAATGCTAAAAATAGTAAGTTGTGCCGAAACTGAAAAATTGAAAGAGACAATGGTGGGGCCCCAAGTGGAATAGGCAGGTGACCACCAATATCCACCTAGATCACTTCAAGTATGGAAAAATAGAGTTTTTTGACAATTTTGATGTATTGAAGATCCAAAATCCAATGTACTTGATTTATCTAAAGAGCATACAGAGATAGTTTTGAGACCGTCAATGCTTGAGGCATTTGATGAACATGGGAAAGGGTAGGTTGTTTGGCAATCCTAGATGGAAAGTGGAAGGGTGAAACATAGGAAAAATAGATTATTGAGGTTATGGGTGTGAAAATGGGACAGAGATGAGTGTCATAAGTCTATGATGGGTCTTTTGGGAGTGATAGGCTAACCAGGGAATGGCATAATAGTGAGATAGTAAAAAATTTATCCTAAGGATAATGAAGGCAGTGAGATTTCTAAAACTCACAATATTCATGAAATTTTGTTTTTAGAAATCTAGGATAAGAATTTGGTCATCTACAAAAAGAAAAATTACTGATGACTAACAGTGGCTCCACTTTGGGAGGGTAGCTCCTTTTTAGGAGGTGTCCAGAATTTTAGATCTCTAGGTTTATGAAGACTAGTGCCTCATTCTTTGGGCAGATTTTTCTTCTTTTTATTTGATGATACTTCTTTTTGAAGTTAGGATCTCAAGAATTTGAAAAACATAAATACTTCAACTTCATCTCTACCTACCCATATTACTTGGCCTAGCATTTTTTCTTCCTTGGGTGCACTTGAACTGGCAAACCCTCGACATTTTTTTATTTTGAAAACAAAAATAAACTATCTACTTCTACCCTTATTACTTCCAAGATTTTAGATTATGCTAGTGAACTCTTTTTATTCTCTACCTAGACTACTGACTGTCAAGATTAAGCTGTATGACAGACTTCATTCTCTAAACTATTGACATGAAATTGAAAACATGGTTTGAACCAGGATTAAGCAGTTTGATTCACCATGGGTTGTGGCATTGGTACAAGCTGCACACAAACATTATTTTTATACAAACAAAACTAAAAAGTATGAGGGTTGTGTTTCATCATTTGTTAATCATCCCTATCTTTCTCTTTGGTTCAGATTTGATCATGGAGAACCAGTATCTTTTCTTCCTAATCTATTCCTACTGATAAGTCAAGTTTAGATGTTTTGACAAGTTTTATTTCATTAACCTATCAACAATAAATTGAAAACATGTTCAGCCATGATTAGGCTAGATGACTGAACAAGACTCCTTTTTGAACAAGTAGTGGCATTTAGGCTTGCACACTTTCAATATTACTATTTTTTGGGGATGGGGCTATACCTGTTTTCAAATCTACCCTCTTTTTCCTTCTTTCTTTGTTTTTGTGTTTTTTGTTTTTTATGGTCTCTCATCATGCAATGTTATGTACAATGGATGGAAGTTTCAAACTAGGAATCTTGACAATGATGGTGCTTGAGCATCGTGTCCTTGATAGGATCTCACACTAACTCTTCTCCATTTAGCTCTTGTAAACAAAAAACATTGTTACCTCCATTTGAGTGCATGGTGTAAGGATTTTTCCAAAAATTTTCAAACAGACCATGCTCTCCTTTGCATTTTCCCCTTGAGTCTTGCTTCCAAAATTTGCTTCTGTCAAAGGTCCTTCTTAGGTGAAAAAGGTATTATTCATTGGTTTCAAAACATACAATGATGTCATCAATGTATACCATAGTGAAGTAGTTGAAAATAGGAGCCATGACCCTTTGGAAAGTAGCTTCCGCACTTCTTAACCTAGGAGACATTTAATCAAACATGTAGGTGCCCCAAGGTACTTTGAAAGTGGCTTTATGTTGATTGATTGGAAGTGTAATTACCTGTTTGTAACCTGAAATACTACCATGCAATGACATCTTGTCAAAAGCTCCTACCCTTTGTAGAGTATGATTTATCTTGGGAAAAGGGTATTTTCCCTTTAGGGAGGGTTTGTTTAGGTACCTATAGTCTAAACATAGTCTAAACCCCTTTTTTTTATTTGTTAGTGACACAATTTGATAGAAAGGTTCATGGTCTTTCTTGAAAGGAAAACTTCTTTGAATAATGTTTGTGTCACAAGGTTTTGAGCTTTCATCACCATATACAAAAGCATCCTGAAACTTTTTGCACAACCTTATGTATTTTAGTTTGGTGTGAAATGGTAAAGTCTTGGATAAATTAATCATTTTGGATCTTTCTGGGCTACCTACATTATACTCCTCTATATCAGTCTCGGTAGATACTCCTTTAGGGTCCCTAGCAACATTTTTGGGATTCAACAACTCTTCTGAAGTAAAAATTTCTTTTGATGATGAGTTGTCTATGTATGGAAAAAACTTAAGACTTTTTTGATCCAGATTCCTAAAAATTTCTGTCATTTGAAAGTATTCCAACATTTTAAGATTGGAAAAAGGGAATGGTTCTATTTTTGAGATTTGTACTTCATTTGAGCAACCTGGTTCAGAGTCTAAAATTGTTTTTGGTTTTGCAATTTCATTTTCAGTTTGCAGAAATTTAAGTTCAGCTTTGCCATCATGTTGTTGTTTAGGGCTGTTATAGTTTTTTCTGTGGAGTTCTTCATGCAGTTTTTTGTTTGGCTGTTGAGGTATGTCCAGCTCTGTCTCAATTTCATTTAAATTTTCATCAATGTATTCTTCATTATATAAAATGAATGAGTCAGGATCCAAATGGATGGAATAAAGAGGTGTGTTGTTTGGCATTTCTTGGATGCTAACCATAAAACTCATGTGTGATTCCCAGTACAATCTCCTTGTTTGGTTGAAAATAGGGATGGTAGCATATGAATGTCAAGTTGGAGGTTCCCCTGAAGCTTGGCTCCCCAAGATCTGGATAAAAGAATGCCATAATTATGGGGAATGTCAGCTACTACTATGTCCATGACCAGGATCTTAGCTGGGATTTGTGCCAGATTGACACATAAACCCTTGATTAGGCCCAAACACTTGACTCTACTTGAATCGAAGGAATACAGGTCTTTGTAAGGCTTGGTTATTTCTAGGCCTAATCTCTCCATCACTACCTTTTCCATGAGGTTGTGAGAGGCACCAGAGCCTAGCATGGAATTATGTAAGATTTTGTCATATATGTTTAAGCTAATATAGAAAGGGGGAATGGCTCCCTCTTGGTATTTTCCTTCTACTTCAGGTCCAAACAACAACTCAGGTTTGTCATCTTTCAAGTAAGTATCAGTATCATTTCCCATGTTTAAGACTTTTAGAACTTGGGACCTGTACATATCTTGGGTTATCAGTTCAGTGAGAGGCATGGTGATCTTGATTTTAGCAATCTCTCCCTCAAAATTGAAAGGCACTTGTGTTTTGGACATATTTACATCAGTCTTATCAGCCATAATTTTTTCTACAAGTTTAATTTTTTGATTCTGTTTTGGGACTTTGGACAAAAGAGTTTTCTTAGGGCCGCTAGTAGAGGCACTAGGGTAGCATATGTCACCACTTGGTTGGCTAGTTTTTCCTCTGTTTGGATCAATTTTCTTAGCCATGGTGTTGGTATTTTCTGCTGTCTTCTTAGGAGTGTTTTCAGGTGTCTTCCTAACAACAATGTCTTCTTTGTTCTTTTTTGAGTTTTCTTGGTTCTTTCTGCTCCTAAGGTCATATTTCCTATGGACGTCCATTATGGAATTTTCAAATCCCAATTCGTAATCTTCAGATTCATCATAGTTTTTTTCAGTTTGATTTGAGGAAAGGAAACCTTGTTCTTCTTCAGTGAGAAAAAAATCACCCTCATTGTCAAAACCTATTAATTTTACATGATTTTCTTCAGGTTCTTCAGAATCTCTTCCCTCTTCATCTACATAATTGTCTTGGAAAGGGGGCCTGATTTGTTGGTCATTGTCTCTTGGTTTGTTTTGGGGAGGGTCTCTTTTGAAGTTTGGATTCCTATTTCTATTTTCGGGATTTGCCTGGTTTTCGCTAGGAGGTGTCCTTTCACTCATGTTTATTCTTTCCATTACCCTAACTAAATTGTTAATCTTGGCATCAGATGAGGAGGTTGAGGCCATAGTTTCATCTTTGTAGGTGAATCTCTTTTCTGATCTCATCCTAGCCCTCTTTTCAATCAGGTTTGCCTCTACACTTATAGCTCCCTTTTGCATGTCTTCTATGTTGAGATTGCAACAAGATGATGAGCTTAGTGGAAAGAAGTTGCCTTCACTAAATGGGCCCGTAGGCTATTTTTGGCGCAAAGTATATTTGTAGACTATGTCTATTTTTAGACATATGGATCATGTTCTATGAGTTGCAGGATGCTATTTTTGGATGGTTGGTCAAGTCGGAAAAAATAGATGGAATTTTATTTTTAGACATACTAGGCAGAATCTATTTTTAGATTGCCAGTCTAAAAATAGATATGTCGAATATTATTAGCTCTTAATAATATTTAGACTTTAAACATTATATTATTCTCTTGGAGCACTTCAATTAAGTGCACAAATGTGGCACAGGAGCTGACAGAAGGAATTACGCTATTCCTAAGGGTTAAGTGGAGCTATTGCATGGATACTTAAGTTAGAACTCATGTGACAGAGTTTGGTGGAGTTGATTAAGGAAGTTAATGGAGTTGTGTTCAGTTTAACTAATCTAAACATAGTTGAGCTATTTGTATCCAGTTTAACTAATTGATACAATTAGTGAGAGTGATGTGAATTAATTATTAATTAATTCACTAATTATAAACTCATTAATCAACTAAAGAATGCATCAGTTAACTTCAGTGCATGGACAGTTTCAGTGGAGACCAGTGCAGAGATAGGTGAAAGAGAAGGTTAACTATCAGTTGTGACTATACTGTTGCTATTTGCAACACACAGATAGGTGGAGAAGCCCATGAGGATTGCGCAGTACAAGCCAGGTGGTTTATCTATTTAATGAAGCCATCCCATAGCATTGATTACACAATAGAGGCTGGCTATCAAGTGGAAAAAGATTGGAGCATGTGTTTTGCTAGATCTAGCTTGATAGTGTGTAGCAATTGGAGGTGGTGCTGAGAGCTTGTGAGGAGCTTTGTACTATGATTGTTACATGATCTCCATGAAATATAATATACAGATAGTTGGGGGTTTTCAGCTTTAAGCTTTCCCATGAAATACTGTGTTCATATGTGTGATTGTTTATGGTTTTAATGTGTGCATGCAATTGATTTTATTTCCGCATGTGATGATCAATGGTAGAAGAGATTCTATATTGTGCATGAAGTTAAAATAGTGTGTGATCAGGAGAATATCGGTGAATAATATATCAGTTATTCAAATTTCTACATGGTATCGGAGCGATATTGATCATTGGAGCAATTGCAAAACATTGAAGCGGTTGAGTTTTGTGCTGGTGGAATTCGAATTTGCAGCAATGTTTTCTTGGTGTCGAAGTTGAGATGTCTTTCAACGGATTGCGATTGGAGTATGCCCTTGAGGGCAGCTCGAATTATATTGCATGGAAGGACAGGATGGAGGTGGTGCTGGATGACAATGGGTTGAAGGAGTTCATAGATGCAAAAAATCCAAAACCTACTTCTACCGACGTTGCCGCACTTGACGCATGGAAAAATAAGACAACAAAGTGTCAAAGAATTTTGTTGGAAGGTGTGAAGGATCACATAGTATCTAGCCTTCATGGTAAGGCTTCTTCATTCTTGATGTGGAAAGCTTTGACATATTTATTTCAAAGAAAGAGCGACCAGAGGAAGTTGGCGCTCAAGGATAAACTCAGAAACATAAAAATGGAGAAAGGCGATAGTATGCCCAAGTACCTCACGAAGTTCATCCAATGCAGGGATGAGCTGGGAAGTGTGGGAGTGACTGTTGATGATGAGGACTTGGTGAGCTTGGCTCTCCTTGGGCTTCTAAAGATTTGGCATTCCTATCAGGACTCTGTCAATGGTCGGGAGAAATTGCCAGGATGGGAGCGACTTTGGTCGGATCTTGTGCAAGAGGAGATAAGGCGGAGTACCAGGGACGGATCTTCATCAAAGAAATCTGATGAAGAGAATTGCGCTTTGGCTGCCAAAGCAAAGAAGGGGAAGAGCAAGAAATCTTCTCATTCCGGTGCGAAAGGCAAGAAGTAGGACATGTCTAAGGTGAAGTGCTTTCACTGTCACCAACACGGACATTACGCCACTAGTTGTCCACAGAAGAAGAAAAATAAGCAGGCTGCTGGATCTGCAGCTGGAGAGGCCTTAGCGTTACAGTTTGAGCTGGATTTTTTGCTGATCGCATGCTTGGTCTCAAGTATGACGGAATCAGTGTGGTTTCTTGACAGTGGTGTGTCTTTTCACATGACAGGAGATCGAGATTTGTTTACTGATATGGATGAGAAAGATCTTGGAGTGCACATCGAGATGGGAGATGATGGTAGATACAATGCGACCGGTATCGGTACCATTTCCTTTGAGAGGGAGTCTGGTAAACCCTTCGTATTGAAGGAAGTGATGCATGTTCCAAGATTGAAGAAGAATCTTATCTTTGTGGCGATGTTAGAAGACAAGGGATATGATGTTGTCTTTAGCGAGGGAAAGGCTTTCCTGCGCAGTAAGGCAACTGGTGAGACCCGGAGGATAGGGGTTCAAATTAAGAACCTTTATCAATTGCAGGTAGATGGTTGCGCAGAAATGGCAGGCAAGGCAGAAGGAGTGGTGAGCCGGGATGATGGTGAGTTGTGGCATCGGAGATTGGGCCACCTTCACCATGGAGCTTTGAAGATACTGCAGCAGATTTCTACTGGGCTTCCTAAGGGTACTCTTGTAACGATCGGATGGTGGATGTACCATGAAGGAGATTTGTGTGCCTTTCTTGAGAAGGATAGTCGCGCCACGACAATCCTTGGGGGAGAATTCACATAGACGTGTGTGGACCTTTCTCGGTAAGCAGTAAGCACGGGTACTATGTGATATTTGTTGATGATTTTTTTTTATCGGAAGTCTCTCAAGAGACCACATGGGGAAGAAGGCGAGACATAAATTTACGTGAGTTCAAGGCACGGTTGAGAAAGAATCGGGAAGCAAGTGAAGGCTCTTAGGAGCGACAATGGTGGTGAATTCATCTCTTTGGCGGAATTCAAGGACTTTTGCGGCGCGAAGGGTCGAAGAGAACTCATAGCGCCTCATAACCCACAGCAAAATGGGGTCGCGGAGAGGAAGAATAGAATGATCGTGGGTGCTGCATAGGCGATGTTGCATGATCAGGGCCTTCCCACTTTGCCATGGGTGAGGCATGCAATGCGCGAGTATATATGTGGCTTGTTGTCCTCACAGGATACTTGGCATGAGTACACCCGAGGAGGCGTTTTCTGGTAAGAGGCCTGATATTTCCCATTTGAGGATTTTTGGTTCACCTGTTTACATTCATGTGACTAAGGATGCCAAGAAGAAGCTGGAGCCGACTGCAGAGGTTTGGATATTTGTGGGGTACACTGATACACCCCACAACTATCGTATGTAGTTGCCAGACAGTCGCAAGACTGTTGTGTGACGGGATATCAAATTTCATGAGGAGAAAGCCATGAAGTGTTCGCTTGAGAGGGAGCCACACTTGCATGCAGATGAGGAGATATTAGTTCCTACGGATGAGCCTCAGGATGTGGATCAACCACAAGAGGGGGTTCATGGAGTGGAAGAGACCACTCAGGCAGCACCAACCATCAAAGGGCAGAAGCGCACTACAGAAGCTGAGCGACTGGCTCAAGATGCAGAGAAGGTTGTAGGAGCACCTACATCATAGCACAGACAGAGACAGTCACCTGACCGGTATACTGGATACATGGCTCTTATGAGCAAGTGTATCGTGACAGAGCCATCCTCTTTCGAGGAAGCTATGGAGGACCCCGAATGGGTAGATGCCATGGTGGAAGAGTATGATTCGATTGTCAGAAACAGTGCATGGGAGATTGTCCTGAGGTCGGAGGGGAAATCAGTGGTGGGTTCAAGATGGATCTACAAAGTGAAGCAGGCAACTGATGGGAGTGTGGAGAAGTATAAGGAAATATTTTTTTCCCGAGGCTTTTCACAGATTGAGGGGATCGATTATGAGGATACCTTTGCACCTGTCGCAAGGTATTCTTCCATACAGACGATTCTTGCTCTCTCAGCGCAGATGGGGTGGCACATTCATCAGATGGATGTGAAGACTGTGTTCCTCAATGGAGTCATTGAGGAGGAGGTGTACATAGAGCAGCCTGAAGGTTTCGAGATCTTCAACAGCGATTCGCATGTGTGCATGCTCAAGAGAGCGCTGTATGGGTTGAATCAAGCACCTCGTGCTTGGTACACACGGATAGACAGTTATTTCACCGGACTTGGATTCTCCAAGAGTGAGGCGGATCTGAACCTATACCAGATAGTGGTGGAGGTAAGTTGCTAATCATTGTACTTTATGTAGATGATTTTATTTTGACAGGTGATGAGCTGTTGATACTCTCATGCAAGGATGATATTGCAAAATAGTTTGAGATGAAGGACTTGGGCCTCCTTCATTATTTCCTGGGATTGGAAATTTGGCAGCGCAGTGATGGAGTATTTGTTTCTTAAGGCAAGTATGCCTGGGAGATACTGGAGAAGTTCAACATGCATGGCTGCAAGCCTGTTGATACTCCTCTTCCTGGTGGATGGAGGAAGGAGGATGCTACTTCGGCGGAGGTAGTGGATGCCACTGTTTATCGACAGTTGGTGGGATCGCTTATGTATCTAGTCAATACACGACCCGACATATGCTATGCTGTGAACTAGCTTTCACAAGCTATGGTTAAGCCTACCAAGCTCTACTGGAAGGCAGTAAAGCATGTATTGAGATATCTCAAAGGCACATCGGGATATGGATTATGGTACAGACAGTCGGATGAGGTGAAGCTGTGTGGCTTCATGGATGTAGATTGGGCAGGGAGCCCAATGGACAGAAAGAGCACATCTGGAGGGATTTTCAGTATCGGGTCGACATCAGTTTCTTGGTACAGCAGGAAGCAGAGATCCGTGGCACTCAGTTCAACAGAGGCCAAGTATATGGCAGCAAGTTTGGCTGCATGCGAGGCTATACAGATGAGGAAGATCCTGGTCAGGTTGTTCGGTTCACACTTGGATCCTACTGTGATTTATTGTGATAATCAAAGTTGCATCAAACTCTCAGTTAATCCAGTATTTCATGATAGATCTAAACACATTGACATGCGGTATCATCATATTATAGATTGTGTGCAACAGAAGATCAAGTTACTTTCATACATTCCCACGGAGGATCAGGATGCTGATATCTTGACGAAGGCGCTCACCAGGAGAAAATTCGAATACCACAGGGGCAGGATAGGGGTTGCAGATAATCCTTATCTTGATGAGAGGGAGTGTTGAGATTGCAACAAGATGATGAGCTTAGTGGAAAGAAGTCGCCTTCACTAAGTGGGCCCGCAGGCTATTTTTAGCTCAAAGTCTATTTTTAGACTATGCCTATTTTTAGACATATGGATCATGTTCTATGAGTTGCAGGATGCTATTTGTGGATGGTTGGTCAAGTCAGAAAAAATAGATGGAATTCTATTTTTAGACATACTGGGCAGAATCTATTTTTGGATTGCCAGTCTAAAAATAGATATGTCGAATATTATTAGCTCTTAATAATATTTAGACTCCAAACATTATCTTCCTTGTTGGTGTCTGATGATCGTGATTAAGTGCCTGAGATGTGCTTAGGTATGAGAGGAATTACGCTATTCCTAAGGGTTAAGTGGAGCTATTTCATGGATATGATTCTAGAACTCATGTAGCCCGAGTTTGGTGGAGTTGATTGAAGTTAATGGAGTTGGTATTTGATTTAACTAATCTAAACATAGTTGAGCTATTTGTATCCAGTTTAACTAATTGATACAATTAGTGAGAGTGGTGTGAATTGATTATTAATCAATTCAATAATTATAAAATCATTAATAAACTAAATAATGCATCAGTTAACTTCAGTGCATGGACAGTTTCAGTGGAGACTAGTGCAGAAATAGGTGAAAGAGCAGGTTAACTATCAGTTGTGACTATGCTGTTGCATATTTACAACAACCAGTGATTGGATGAGCCCATGAGAATTGCGCAGTACAAGCCAGGTGTTTTATGTTATTTAATGAGCCATACCATAGCATTGATTACGCAGTAAAGGCTGGCTATCAAGTAGCAGAGATTGGAGCATGTGTTTTGCTAGATCTAGCTTGATAGTGTGTAGCAATGAGAGGTTGTGCTGAGAGCTTGTGAGGAGCTTTGTACAATGATTGTTACATGATCTCCATGACATATAATATACAGATAGTTGGGGTTTTCAGCTTTAATATTTCCCATGAAATACTGTGTTCATATGTGTGATTGTTTATGGTTTTAATGTGCACATGCAATTGATTTTATTTCCGCATGTAATGATCAATGGTAGAAGAGATTCTGTATTTTTCATGAAGATAAAATAGTGTGTGATAAGGAGAATCTCGGTGGATAACATATCAGTTATTTAAATTTCTCCATTCTAAAGTTAGGGGCTCTCTCTCTCTTAGTTGATAGGCCATGTCTGGATCTAAACCTTCCGAAATTTTTTCTAAAGCTAAGCCTTGAGGGGGTTTCATATCTGGTGGGAGGGCATTGTAAACACTATTGAACCAGGTAAAATAGTCTTGGACACTTTCCCCTACATTTATCTTAAGGTTGTTATATTCTGAGAGGATTTGGAGAGGCTTTTTCTTGATTTTCCACTTGTTTATAAATGTCTGGTAAAGGGAAGGAAGATCATGTATGGTGTTAGGAGTCAAGATTTTGAACCATTTTTTGGCTTCTCCTCCTAAGATTTGTGCAAATATCCTCATTTTAATGGTTTCCTCTTCTATTTCCATGTAATCAAAGGAATCATTTATCCTATCTACATGATGTTGGGTAGTGATGGATTCAACTCTAGTAAAGTGAGGGATTTTGGATTGGTAATCATGTGGAAAATGTAACAAAGGTTGTGGGAGTGCCAGGGGGGCATACCATGCTGCCATGATGGGAGTGAATGGGATCCAAGGATTATTTACATGGGGAGGATTTGTGAGAGGGGGTGGGGGATGAAGTGGAGTGGTTTGAATAGTGGATGTGTGGATGGGGGTGGTAGAGGTACCTGGACTAGCAAACTGGTTTTGAGCAGACTTGGTATGAAAAGAGCTAAAGTGATGAAGAAGCTGGAGGTCAGGAGGAGTAGAAGGAGAGGCTTCTCTGCTTGAACTTTGTTGCAAATCTAAGGGCTCAAGGTCAGTCTGGTTAATCCCACTTTGTGACTTGGTTTTGAAAAGGTTTCTTGTATGGTGCAATTCAAACTGGGGATCTTGCAAAGCTGTAAGGTGTTTGTTGGGTATGTGTTATATTATTTCCACGACTAGCCCCACGCGCTGTATGTTGCGCGGGGTGCAGCAGGGGGGTCACAAGGGGGAAGGCAGCCCCCATTGTTGGGGTCTGGGGCAGCGCCCCAACGAAAATTGTTTTGGTGTGCGGACCCACTCATAGGAGGACCCACCCATGTTTTGTGCGTGAGTTTGCACATGGTTTTGGGGTACGATGGCTTTCGGCCCCTGGTATTTTGTAGATCCGGTCAAGGGAAATACGGTTATGTTCTAATCCAGGGTTAATGGATTGGGGTTTATGTATGCTTCGGCATGTATATATATGTGTTGTAACACTAAAAGGAATATAATGAAAAATCAAGCTGATCGTCCCGATTTGGGATCCAGGGGAAAATCTCTGTGTTTATCTGTTTTATGTTTTATGCTCTCGCTATTGTTTATTTTCTGTTATAAGATTCGTGTGTAGATAATTTATGTGCGGGGTTAAAACCTACATTTGGTATCAAAGCTATTTCAGCTTCAAGGGGACGCCTTTTTTGTTGAGGGTTTTTGCTTAGGTTTGAGGTGTGACCTATTTAGTGGGGAGATCTGGGATCGATTCTTGAGTGAAAAGATAGCGAAGCGGTATGAGAAGCTAGAGATCAAGAAATTTAATGGTCATAGTTTTGAGTTGTGGAAGCTCAAGATGGAGGATCTTTCTAGCTGGTGGATAAAGATCGAGTGGACCATGGCGATCCGGTACTAAACCAACGGAAATGTGGGATGAAAGTGGAAGAGGCGATCGGAAGGCTAAGAGCACAATGCGGTTGTGTGTAGTTGATGTTGTTGAATCATGTCTGGAGGATTCGAGGCGAAGAATTTGTGGGAAAAACTTGGGACTTTGTACCAATCTGATCTCTGGTGAATAAGTTTGTTCCTGAGAAAAAAGGCTATCAAACACGAGGGATGAAGGATGGAGACTACGATGACGAGCATCGACGCCTTCAATACTGTGGTAAGTCAGCTGTCATCTGTTGATATTAAAATCTCAGATGAAGATAAGTGCATCAGTTTGTTGTGTTCTCTACCAGACTCGTGGGATAGTCTGGTTATTGAAATAGGTAGCAATACAACTACCTTGAATTTTTATGACATTGTCTTAGCCTTGCTGTCGGAGGAAATGAGACAGAGAAATATGGAGGGCCAAAATGGAGATGCCTTATCTGTACGAGGAAGGTCCCAAAACAGAAACAAAAATAAGGTTTCAAGTGGGAGAACCAAATCTAGAGGGAGATCTAAATCTCCTGGAAAGTTTGTAAAGGTATGATGGAAATGTGGAAAGGAAGGGCACTACAAAAAGGATTGCAGATCTAAAGCTCTTGAGAAAGGAAAGGGATCTGATGATGCTCCTTCTGCAGAGGAAAAAACCACCTCGGATGAAGGTGGGGATGTGTATTTGGCTTCTTCTTCAAATATACATGTAGATCATGAGTCATGGTTGATTGACTCAGGTGCATCCTTTCACTTCACTCCCCATAGGGAATGGTTCTGCGAGTATGAGAAATATTATGGTGGTGATGTCTTCCTAGGGGATGATAGGAAGGCTAGAGTCAACAGACGTGGAAAGGTAAAGTTGAAGCTGCAAGGTGGAAGGATTAGAACACTTCCTGGTGTTACGCATATTCCTGCATTGGCCAAAAATTTGATTTCTGTAAGCAATATGGATGATGCAGGTGTAAGCAGTGTTAGTCTGCAAGATGGTTCAGGGATCACTGGTATTAATGTGGGGAGTTAGGACTGGAACTCTATACAAGCTGCAAGGTAGCACTGTTATTGATGGGTGTAACAGTTCTGTGGTTCTTGAAAGTGGAGCGGAAAGCCTAGTTGTCTTCGGATAAATGACCATGCTATGGCATCAAAGGCTTGGACATATTGGAGAGAAGGGCCTTCGGATACTACCATAGAAATGGTATGGTTGAAGGTATGTCTAATTTCTCTCTGGATTTCGATTTCTGTGAACATTGTGTATATGGGAAGCAGAATCGGGTGAGTTTTCCTTCTGGTGCTAAGAGGGCAAACAAGATATTAGAGCTTGTGCACAGTGATGTGTTTGGACCTGTGTCGGTTCCATCATTGGGTAAGTTTGTGTACTATGTTTCATTCATATATGACTGCTCAAGGAATACATGGATATATTTCTTGATGAAGAAATCTGAAGTATTTATTAGATTTAAAGAATTTAGGCTCACAGTGACAGGCAGAAGAATATAAAGGCACTGAGGACAGATAATGGTGGGGAGTTCTGCAAGAAGGAATTTGAAGAGTTCTGTAAGAAGTGTGGTATAGCACGGCAAAAGACTACTCCATACACACCTCAACAAAACGGAGTTGCAGAAAGAATGAACATAACGTTGATGGAAAAGGCAAGAATCATGCTCAGTGGTATCGGGTTAGGACAAGAATTCTGGGCAGAGGTAGTGGAGATTGCATGTTACTTAGTTAATAGATCACCTTCATCAGCGTTGGAGGATAAGACTCCACATGAGGTATGGACTGGTAAGAAACCCTCTCTTTCACCTCTACGAGTATTTGGATGTGATGCATATGTACATGTTCCAAAGGAGAAAAGGACCAAGTTGGATAATAAATCTGAAAGGTGCATCTTTATTGGGTATAAGGATGGTTTAAAAGGTTACAAGATTTGGAACTCGGAAACAAGGAAGGTTGTGTAAAGCCGAGACGTGGTGTTTAGAGAGGTGAAATATGTTGTTAAACATGAAATCATACCAAAGGAACCTGAGAAGATAGAGTTTGAGCTAAAGGAGGATGAATCAGACTCTACAACAGACGAAGATTCAGAAGAGGAAGAGCCACAAACTCCAGCTTTGAGAAGATCAGCTCGGGAAAGAAGGCAACCAGAAAGGTATATTCCATCTGCTTTCTGTTTAGGTTTTTCCTTAACTATAACTGATGATGATCTTATAAATTTCAGGGAGGCAGTAGATTCTGAGGATGGAAAACTCTGGAAGGAGGCCATGGTTGATGAAATGGCATCCTTGCACAAAAATTAGGCATGGGATCTGGTGGAGTTTCCGGCTGGAAGGATGCCCATTGGGAGAAAATGGGTGTTTAAGAAGAAGATGAATGTAGAAGGCAAAGTGGAGAAATAAAAAGCTCGGTTGGTAGCAAAAGGTTATTCCCAAGTGCTGGGAATTGATTTTGGTGATATTTTTTCTCCTATTTCCAAAGTTACTTCTATTAGATTACTTTTATCTGTTGCTGCTGCATTTGATTTTGAGATAGAACAGATGGATGTGAAGGAAACATTTTTTCATGGGGATCTAGAAGAGGAGATCTACATGAAGCAACTTGAAGGCTTTATGGTGAAGGGTAAGAAATAACTGGTATGTAGGTTGAAGAAGTCTCTGTATGGGTTAAAACAGTCACCAAGGATGTGGTATCAGAAATTTGATACCTATATACGGGGACTTGGCTTCACCAGAAGCAAGGAGGATCACTGTGTTTATTTTAAATTAATTGATGACCGTGTTATTTATTTGGTCTTGTATGTGGATGATATGTTTTTGATTGGAAATGACAAAGAAATTATCCAAGATTTGAAGACCCAACTGTTCTCCAAATTCGACATGAAGGATCTTGGTGCTGCAAACTATATTTTGGGCATGGAAATTAAGAGAGATCGGGCAAAGAGGAAGCTCTGGTTAAAACAGAGGAAGTATGTCGAGACTATATTGCAGAGGTTCAATATGCAGGATAGTAAACCGGTGAGTGTTCCTATTCCTGTAGGTGCAAAGCTGTCTGCTGAACAGTGTCCCAAAACACAAGAAGAAGAGGAGGATATGTCCCGTGTTCCATATGCAAGTGCAGTGGGTAGCCTGATGTATGCAATGGTCTGTACTAGACCAGACATTGCACATGCAGTGGGAGTATTGAGCAGGTTTATGTCAAACCCAGGGAAGGAGCATTGGACAATAGTGAAGCGGGTTTTCAGATATTTACGTGGAACTAGTGATTATGGCTTGTGCTACCAGGGAAGACCAGGATTGGAAAGAATGTTGGACATTCGTGGTTTTGTTGATGCAGACTGGGCTGGAGATCTGGACCAAAGAAGATCTACAAGTGGGTATGTGTTTAGCCTATTTGGAGGTGCAGTGAGTTGGATGAGTAAAAGACAGTCTGTAGTGGCGCTTTCAACTACAGAGGCAGAATACATAGCAGCCACTCATGCAAGCAAGGAAGAAGTTTGGTTGCAGAGATTGTGTTCAAGTATGGGGTTGGTACAACAAGCTATAAGGATAGACTGTGATAGCCAAAGTGCAATTTTCTTGGCTAAGAACCCTGCTTATCATTCAAAGACAAAGCACATTGATGTTGAATATCACTTTGTTAGAGATATGGTTGAGGCTAAAAGGGTGTTGCTGGTAAAGGTGGACACTTTGAAGAATGTTGCAGATGCATTGACGAAGTCTGTGAGCACTCAGAAGTTCTCTTGGTGTAGAGAAAAAATGGGTGTTGAAGAATTTTCCCAATGACTAAGCTCTCCTGTGGCCCCCTGTGAAAAGAAAACAACAAGTGGGAGAATGTTGGGTATGTGTTATATTCTTTCCATGACTAGCCCCATGCGCTGTACATTGCGTCGGGTGCAGCAGGGGGGTCACAAGGGGGGAGGCAACCCCCACCGTTTGGGTTCATGGCAGCGCCTCGACAAAAATTGTTTTGGTGTGCGGACCCACTCATAGGAGGATCCACCCATGTTTTGTGCGTGAGTTTGCACATGGTTTTGGGGTACGATGGCTTTCGACCCCTGGTATTTTGTAGATCTGGTCAAGGGAACTACGGTTATGTTCTAATCCAGGGTTAATGGATTGGGGTTTATGTATGCTTCAGAATGTATATATATGTGTTGTAACACTGAAAGAAATATATTGAAAAATCAAGCTGGTCATCCTGATTTGGGATCCAGGGGAAAATCTCTGTGTTTATCTGTTTTATGTTTTATGCTCTTGCTATTGTTTATTTTATGTTATAAGATTCGTGTGTAGATAATTTTTGTTCAAGGTTAAAACCTACAGTGTTCAGGGACAAATATTGTTCTATGAATGGTCATAACAGTAGTTGAGTTTCCAGTTTTAGAATTTTTCCACAAAATATTTTCTGGGCCATCAACTATGGTGGGAGGGTTTGGGTCTGGGTGAGATTTGGTACTGATACTTTGTGAAGCCAGATTTCAAACCCAAGGTATAGAGAGGCTGAAATTTTAGACTATTTTCAGAAATTTTACCTCTCTTGATTTTTTCTAAACTCACACAGTGTGTGACTAGGCTTCTAAACTTATCAGGGTTGATTTGACACAATCCTAAGGAAATATAAGAACACTAGTAAAGTTAGAAGGGCTATTGGAGGCTTGTGGAGTCGCCAAGTGGATATTTTTTATTGTTTTAAGGATGTATGTTTATGGTCCACCACCAATAACTGACAAAAAACCAATCTAGAGATGTTTTGGGGTTTTCTGAGTTCCTTTATGTAGCCCTAAGGTTTCTAGAGTGTTCTACAGCTGAGTCATCATTTTGCTAGGATTGTGAAACAACCAGATTCTACTCTTTGGATAACAGTTTGAGTTCTCTATGATTTGATAAGGGTTTCTGAAGTTCTAAGGAGTGCTTATATTGTCACTAATCTCAGAAAGCCTCTCACCTTGATTTCCAATTCTGTTTGGCTATGAATTGGTGATAAATAAATAGATGTTGTGTAATAAGGGTTTCTAAAGTCCTAAGTAATACTTATATGGTTATTGACTCAGAAGGTCCCACCGTGATTGCCAGTATGTTAGGTTCCCGTGATTTAGCATATTGGTAGACCAAATGCATAGGGTAACATCAGACCAGTATTTGGAGTCCTAGGACCTAGCCTTACTGGACTCAGAGAGGGCTCTCTCTATTTGTGCAAAGGATGTGAACTTGTTTGCTTCTAGGGTTTTGATTTTAGGCTAGTTGTTAAGTGTAGGGTTTTTTTGTTTGTTTTGGTTGGGTAAGATGATCAAGAAGAATAGATGGAATGAGGAAATATTCAAGTTATTGGGCTATGGAGTCTATAAAAGTCATGGAAAGTTCAACAATGGATCGAGGAGCATCACAGGGAAATCTAGCATGGTCAATGGGTTTTCAAGGTTTATGGGGAATGAGATGGACATCAAGTTTGGGAACAAAGGTAGGGAAAAGGTAAATCAAGAATCCTTTATCATGTACCTTTTTAACAAGAAGAGTCTTAAATGCATAAGCATAAAGAAGAAATAAATAGACAGGGCAAACCAGTAACTCTTTGATTCAAATTAATCAAATAAGCATTCAAGACAAACACTCCAATGAAATATAGAAGGAGAGAAACTCATTTAACTTCTAGTGATTTTACCTTCAAGGTTAGAAAACATTCAAGATACACATATAGCTTTAATCAAAGAAGAGGGAACACCTAAACATCATTGATCATAGTTATGAATATCTCCAAAACAATTTTTCAAGCATGGACAAAGGGTATGATCGAAACATAGCCTCTTTGGTAGACCTAATTAATGGTACTTTAGAGAGAGACCTCAAGAACAATGTTTAGTGACATCAAACAAGTAGGGCTAGCCATAAATCATCTTTGATACCTACTATATTAAACCATTCATGAAATAAACAAGATTAGGGGGTCTAGAGAGCAATTAAGAATTCCCTAAAATGTCATCTAAATAATTTTTTATATTGCAACATATAAAGATGGAAACATAATGAAACATGAGAAAACAATAACTAAAATAGAAGCACTTCACCATTAACCAAGTTTCAGGGATCCTACAAGCAAGCCTCCTCCATCAACAAGAAAAACAATCCATTCACAAGCTCCACAACACCAAATTTCTCTTCAACCTCCAAAAGACTATGTATTGCTCCAAAGAGTCATAAAATGCAAACATTTACAATGAAGCCCTAAAGCTCTATTTATTTAGCAAAGGAGGGAAAAAACTGTAGGTTTTAACCCTGAACAGAAATTATCTACACATGAATATTATAACAGAAAATAAAACAATAGTGAGAGCATAAAACATAAAATAGATAAACACAGATATTTTCCCCTGGATCCCAAATCGGGACGACCAAATTGATTTTTCATTATATTCCTTTTAGTGTTACAACACATATATATACATGCTGAAGCATACATAAACCCCAATCCATTAACCCTGGATTAGAACATAACTATAGTTCCCTTGATCGGATCTACAAAATACCAGGGGACGAAAACCATCGTACCCCAAAACCATGTGCAAAATCATGCACAAAACATGGGTGGGTCTATCTATGAGTGAGTTTGCACACCAAAAAAAATTTCGCTGGGGCGCTGCCCTGGACCCCAACATTGGGGGCTGCCTCCCCCCTTGTGACCCCCCTGTTGCGCCCGACGCAACGTACAGTGCGTGGGGCTAGTTGTGGAAAGAATATAACACATACCCAACATTCTCCCACTTGTTGTTTTCTTTCCACAGGGGGCCACAGGAGAGCTTAGTCATTGGGCCAATTCTTCAACACCCATTGTTTATCTAAACCAAGAGAACTTCTGAGTGCTCACAGACTTTGTCAATGCATCTGTAACATTCTTCAAAGTGTCCACCTTTACCAGCAACACCCTTTTAGCCTCAACCATATCTCTAACAAAGTGATATTGAACATCAATGTGCTTTGTCTTTGAATGGTAAGCAGGGTTATTAGACAAGAAAATTTCACTTTGGCTATCACAGTCTATCCTTATAGCTTGATGTACCAACCCCATACTTGAACACAATCTCTGCAACCAAATTGCTTCCTTTCTTGCATGAGTGGTTGCTATGTATTCTGCCTCTGTAGTTGAAAGAGCCACTACAGACTGTATTTTACTCATCCAACTGACTGCGCCTCCAAATAGGCTAAACACATACCCACTTGTAGATCTTCTTTGGTCCAGATCTCCAGCCCAGTCTGCATCAACAAAACCACGAGTGTCCAACATTCTTTCCAATCCTGGTCTTCCCTGGTAGCACAAGCCATACTCACTAGTTCCACGTAAATATCTGAAAACCCCCGCTTCACTGCTATCCAATGCTCCTTCCCTGGGTTTGACATAAACCTGCTCAATACTCCCATTGCATGTGCAATGTCTGCTCTAGTAAAGACCATTGCATACATCAGACTACCCACTACACTTGCATATGGAACACGGGACATATCCTCCTCTTCTTCTTGTGTCTTGGGACACTATTCAACAGACAGATTTACGCCTACAGGAATAGGAACATTCACCGGTTTACTATCCTGCATATTGAACCTCTGCAATATAGTCTCGACATACTTCCTCTGGTTTAACCAGAGCTTCCTCTTTTCTCGATCTCTCTTAATTTCCATGCCCAAAATATAGTTTGCAGCACCAAGATCCTTCATGTCGAATTTGGAGAACAGTTGGGTCTTCAAATCTTGGATAATTTCTTTGTCATTTCCAATCAACAACATATCATCCACATACAAGACCAAATAAATAACACGGTCACCAATTAATTTAAAATAAACACAGTGATCCTCCTTGCTTGTGGTGAAGCCAAGTCCCTGTATATAGGTATCAAATTTCTGATACCACATCCTTGGTGACTGTTTTAACCCATACAGAGACTTCTTCAACCTGCATACTAGTTCTTTCTTACCCTTCACCATAAAGCCTTCAGGTTGCTTCATGTAGATCTCCTCTTCTAGATCCACGTGAAGAAATGTTGTCTTCACATCCATCTGTTCTATCTCAAAATCAAATGCAGCAGCAACAGATAAAAGTAATCTAATAGAAGTAACCTTGGCAACAGGAGAAAAAATATCACCAAAATCAATTCTCGGCACTTGGGAATAACCTTTTGCTACCAACCGAGCTTTGTATTTCTCCACCTTGCCTTCTACATTCATCTTCTTCTTAAACACCCATTTTCTCCCAATGGGCTTCCTTCCAGCCGGAAACTCCACCAGATCCCATGCATCGTTTTTGTGCAAGGATGCCATTTCATCAGCCATGGCCTCCTTCCAGAGTTTTCCATCCTCTGAATCTACTGCCTCCCTGACAGTTCTGGGTTCATCATCAGTTATAGTTAAGGCAAAACCTGAACAGAAAGCAGATGGACTATACCTTTCTGGTTGCCTTCTTTTCCGAACTGATCTTCTCAAAGCTGGAGTTTGTGGCTCTTCATCTTCTGAGTCTTCTTCTGTTGTAGAGTCTGATTCATCCTCCTTTAGCTCAAACTCTATCTTCTCAGGTTCCTTTGGTATGATTTCATGTTTAAAAACATCTTTCACCTCTCTAAACACCACATCTCGGCTGTACACAACCTTCCTTGTTTCCGGGTTCCAAAGCTTGTAACATTTTAAACCATCCTTATACCCAATAAAGATGCACCTTTCAGATTTATTATCCAACTTGGTCCTTTTCTCCTTTGGAACATGTACATATGCATCACATCCAAATACCCTTAGATGTGAAAGAGAGGGTTTCTTACCAGTCCATACCTCATGTGGAGTCTTATCCTCCAACGCTGATGAAGGTGATCTATTAACTAATTAACATGCAGTCTCCACTCCCTCTGCCCAGAACTCTTGTCCAAACCCGATACCACTAAGCATGCTTCTTGCCTTTTCCATCAAAGTTCTGTTCATTCTTTCTACAACTCCATTTTTCTGAGGTGTGTATGGAGTAGTATTTTTCCGTGCTATGCCACACTTCTTACAGAACTCTTCAAATTCCTTCTTGCAGAACTCCCCACCATTATCTGTCCTCAGCGCCTTTATCTTCTTCTCTGTCTGGTTTTCCACCAGAGCCTTAAATTCTTTAAATCTGTCAAAGACTTCAGATTTATTCCTCAAGAAATATATCCCTGTATTCCTTGAGAATTCATCTATGAATGAAACATAGTACACAGACTTTCCCAGTGATGGAACTGACACAAGTCCAAACACATCACTATGCACAAGTTCTAATATCTTGTTCGCCTTCTTAGCACCAGAAGGAAAACTCACCCGATTATGCTTCCCATATACACAATATTCACAGAAATCGAAATCCAGAGAGTAATTAGACATACCTTTTACCATACCATTTCTATGCAGTATCCGAAGGCCCTTCTCTCCAATATGTCCAAGCCTTTGATGCCATAACATGGTCTTTTCTCCAGAGACAGCTAGGCTTTCCGCTCCACTTTCAGGAACCACACAACTATTACACCCATCAATAATAGTGCTACCTTGTAGCTTGTACAGAGTTCTAGTACTAATTCCCCGCATTAATACCAGTGCTCCCCGAACCATCTTGCAGGAATCTTTCTCGAACACTGTTTTTACACCTGCATCATCCATCTTGCTTACAGAAATAAGATTTCTGGTCAATGCAGGAATATGTAGAACACCAAGAAGTGTTCTAATCCTTCCACCTTGCATCTTCAGCTTGACCTTTCCACGTCCGACGATTCTGGCCTTCCTATCATCCCCTAGGAAGACATCACCATCATATTTATCATACTCGCAGAACCATTCCCTATGGGGAGTGAAGTGAAAGGATGCACCTGAGTCAATCAACCATGACTCATGATCTACATGTGTATTTGAAGAAGAAGCCAAATACACATCCCCACCTTCATCCGAGGTGGTTTTTTCCTCTGTAGAAGGAGCATCATCAGATCCCTTTCCTTTCCCAGGAGCTTTAGATTTGCACTCCTTTTTGTAGTGCCCTTCCTTTCCGCATTTCTAGCATACCTTTACAAACTTTCCAGGAGATTTAGATCTCCCTCTAGATTTGGATCTCCCACTTGAAACCTTATTCTTGTTTCTGTTTTGGGACCTTACTCGTACAGATAAGGCATCTCCATTCTGGCCCTCCATATTTCTCCGTCTCATTTCCTCCGACAGCAAGGATGAGACAATGTCATCAAAATTCAAGGTAGTTGTATTGCTACCTATTACAATAAATAGACTATCCCACGAGTCTGGTAGAGAACACAACAAACTGATGCACTTATCTTCATCTGAGATTTTAATATCAACAGATGACAGCTGACTTACCACAGTATTGAAGGCATTCAGATTCTCTGTCACCGAGTCTCCATCCTTCATCCTCAGGTTATACAGCTTTTTCCGCAGGAACAAATTATTCACCAGAGACTTAGATTGGTACAAATTCCCAAGTTTTTCCCACAAATTCTTTGCCGTAGCTTCCCCATATACATTCAACAATACTGAATCTGAGACACACAACCATATTGTGCTCTTAGCCTTCCGATCCAGTTTCTTCCAATCTTCATCTGACATTGCCGTTGGTTTAGTACTTGGATCTACCGCGATCAACTAATCTTTATCCACCAACAGATACTCCATCTTGAGATTCCACAACTCAAAACTCTGACCATTAAATTTCTCGATCTCTATCTTTGCGCCGCTCGCCATCTTCTTTCACTACAAGAATTGATCCCGTAGATCTCCCACTGAACAGGGTCTACCTCAGGGCGCACAAAAAACCCTCGATGTAAAAAAGCGTACCAACAAGCGAAAACACAACTATGATACCAAATGTGGGTTCCATGCAATTCTCGATATCTACACCCGCGAATCTTATGTGAGAAAAATAAAACAATAACGAGAGCATAAAACATAAAACATATAGAAAACGCCGTGTTTTCCACAGATGCGTCAGGATAACGTGGGCTGGTTATATTATATTCTTTATTTATTCTTTCATATATATACACGCTGAAGCATACATAAATGCTAATCCATTAACCCTGGATTAGAACATAACCGTAGTTCCCTTGACCAAATCTACAAAATACCAGGGGCCGAAAACCATCGTACCCCAAAACCATGTGCAAAATCATGCACAAAACATGGGTGGGTCTGCCTATGAGTGGGTCTGCACACCAAAACAATTTTCACCGGGGCGCTGCCCCGGACCCCAACAGTGGGGGCTGCCTCCCCCCTGCTGCGCCCGGCGCAACCTACAACGCATGGGGCTAGTCGTGGAAAGAATATAACACATACCCAACAGAAACCCTAGATAGGGTTGGAAAATGTCAAAATCACTCATAAATGTCATTAATGCCCAAGGGACTTGTTGGAACAGGGTCTCCTAAAGCTGCGAAATTTGTCAATTTTTGTATAGTTTTTGTAATATTTATTCTAACGAAGGGGTTTTGGGGTGGGTCAAAGCCTGTAATGAATTTTAACAGGTCAAGGGTAGACGAAGAGTTCACAAACCACAATTTGCAGACCATTGGATGCGTACGCTAAATCGGTATATATAGATGAACATTTTTGAGTCATAGGTAGAAAAGAATCGAGATTTATGTTAAGCATGAATTGTTAGATCTGTTGTTGGGTTTTTGGGAAGGACTCCTGCTGGTTGTGTGCGCAGAGCTCCTCAGTCCTGCTGTGTGCGGACCTCGCCGGCTGTGTGCGCAGGCGATATTTTGGGATTGTAAGGAGATTCTGGTATTAATATATATGAGAAGTACTATTGATATCTGATGTGATCTAGATCTGTTCTGTTATAATCTATGTGAACTTTGGTTGTATGATTAAGCTGCGAAACTATCTGTTTAATAGCTGCGAAAGTATCTTTGTTTCTACTATATGAATCTATGATCTCTTAATTGCTGCGATTATAGTTGCTGTATTGATAGATTGGTATTACACACGTGGATGCGAAGGTAATCATTAGATCTGAGCTCTGTGATATGATTCTGAAACTAGATCTGTTAAATGTGAAGCCTGATAAGTTGGGAACGCAACTCAGTTTGAATTACCTACTTTCTCTCAGGGTGCGGAAACTTGGTTCTAGCACCCTCCCATATTGCTTCAGGTGAGACTTTGGCCTGTGGAAGCAGGTCACTGCCAAAAGGGCCAGTAGTATAGGGGTTTTTTGGCAAACCTTAAACCTCTAAACATGGGTCAAGATCCCTCAAGCCAAAAAATGGTTCCGTTGCCGGGACCGGGAGCATTTTGAGAGAGAGATCGGGTAATGCTAAGAACACATTGGAGACCTGAGAAGAAAGAGATCGACGAGTGGTTCAAAAAGAAAATTCAGGAATTCACTGTAAGAGAGAATCGCAGTACAAAGCTAACCATAGAGGAGTGGAAGAATAAGATCATCTTCACAGAGATCTACGAGATTTTATTTGTGACATTTGCGATCGATCTTCAGGAGTGGCTCGCAAGGCTTGTAGATTTCCAGAAGTGTTGTAAGGATGAAAGGGTCACACAGTGGACCCCAGGGCTGATTCAACAGTTAGAAAATACAGATAACACCATCACTCACACGGTATAACTGGGTGGATAGTGTGATAGGAGGGTTTGTGACAGAATTTGTAATTGATCAATTGGTGTCCTACTCTGAAGCGAAATGAAGGTTCTTCAAGGGTTTCTGTGGTAAGTTTCTAAAAACTATACCACTACTGATTAAGATCTTATTGTGTGAAAGTAACATTTTGTGTAGTCATACAGAGTGAATGAGCTCCGATTAAAGTGAGGGTACAACAAGCAGTGGTAAATACTACAGAACCAATCAAGAAGGATATCAATCTCTCTACAGTCCAGTAAGAAACTCTGCCGTGCATATCTCTCTATCTACGCCACCTCCGAACCCTCATAGGGGTAAGAACTCACCACCACCACCGCTAGAAGACGATATGGCCTCACACATGAAGCTACCCACCTTCAAAGGAATAGGATATGAAGATATGGATCGGTTCTAGTTTGTCGCAGGATCGGTATGGACTGCGCAGAATGTATCTAGTGATGCGTTAAAAAGAGCGCAACTATCCCTTGCCTTTGAGGGAAGAGCCTTGGACTGGTATATGGGATACATCAACCAAAATGTGAATGCAACCATTAAAGAAATTGAAAATTCCTTGAAACAACAGTTTAAGAAGCCCAACTCCTACTCTCAGATAGTGAACGATCAAAAAGATTTCAAGCAAGGACCATATGAGTCCATATGGGAGGCTGACCAACGATTAAAGAAGGTAATTAGAGAAGGAGGATTCCTATATGATGATAGGCAGCACACGGAGTGGTTCATTGCTATGCTGCTACCCCACCTATGCATGCCAATGGGATGTCAAGCCATTGAATCACAGGAAAAGGCCTTAAAAATTGTGATGAAGCTAGAAGTTGCACCAAGAGATGATACCCAGTTAGGAGTACAATAGATACAAGGCCAACTAGAGAAAATGCACATGGATATCCAGAATCTGCGGAAGGAGAGAGGAGCAGAGGCTAGCCCTGAAAGATGGTGCATTTGATGTAGGGTGAATGGACACACCAAGGAAAATTGTCCTCTGCTAGCAGACTACACATAGGCCAAGGGACCTAGTCTGTTGCATCCTAGGGAAGATGCAGGACCAAGTGGACCGGTGCTTTGGTGCGATGATTGTTGCATTGATGGGCTACATGATACCAACCATTGGCCCCACCTTACCACATATGTCCCAGAAATAAAGCAACAATGGTGCAGGTTCTGCAGATCTGTAGGCCATGATGAACATAACTGCCAGACGTATGATCTAATGGTAGATTGAGGAAATGTATATAGGGTACAGTCGGATCCGTCCTCACCAAGATCCCCCTCGGGCATAAATGGCTCCCCAACTAGGGTCAAGGGAGGAGGCCAGGGTGGAAGCACATGTAGGGGGAGAGGACAACTGATTTTCTATAACTGTGGAGAAATAGGGCACTTTGCAAGGGATTGCATGAACCCTGTGTGAAAATCCTACAGATACTATAGACAACTAGATCATGTGATTGAAGATTGTCCAATTTTGATAGCCAAGATGCAGGAGAAGCAGCAGACACCTACGAATAATGTAAAAAGGGTCAAGGCAGAACCCTGAGATGAAGGACCAAGTATTAATGTTATAATGTGCAGCGGCATGGCCACCGGAGGAGCTGCGGAGAAAGCCGAGGCATAGCCTCTTATTTGTAAAGCAGCCATTAAACAAGAAGGTTTGGACTTACAGAAGGAAAGGGAAACCTTTGTCGCAGCTCACCAAGACTTTGCTAAGGTTGAGGCACCTACTCCTCGAGCCCCTGCGAACCTCAAAGAAGATGATGAGGTTAAACTATTCTTGCAGGCATGTATTAAGCTGCTGCACAACCAAAGGGTTGTAGAAAACCTCCAAGCCTTGATAGACAGCTGTGAAGAAAAGACAACCCCAGCTATGGAAATTAAGGATGTGCACAAACTATATAAGCATAAGAGACACAGTGGTAGGGAGATGCGGTTGACCGTGAAGATCGGTGATTATGAGATGGATCAGGTTATTCTAGACTTTGGATTAGATGTGAACATACTACCCAAACAGACTTGGCAGCTAATGGGTGAACCTAAGTTGGAATGGTCCACTATCCAACTGTGCATGGCCAACCAACAAAAGATCATCCCGTTAGGAAGACTATAAAAAATCGTGGTAGATATCACAGGAGTTAAGGTCCGGGCTGACTTTGAAGTCATTCAGATTTTAGAAGATGTGGATCCTTACATGACACTCCTAGGATTGGACTGGGCCATTGATATGGTCGGTATTATCAATTTGAATAAAAGAAGCATGGTGTTTGAAAGTGAAGGAACACGGGCAATCGTACCACTAGACCTTGCAGAAGGACAAAGGTATACAAAGCCAATGCGTGAGGAAGAAGAGGTGGATCACATCTATAATTTAACTGCAGGGGACGAATATTAGATCAATCCTATGGTTGATGGTGTGCTTTGCTGGGAAATGGATAGCGAATGATTTTCTAACTCAAACGAAGAAATGGAAAATTGGCAAAACCGACTGCAAGATGTCTCTATGTTGCGCTGCCTGCGAACCACTAGGGACTTTCATTGCATATCCTCCGAGGTAAGAGAAATACCCTACTTTGATGGTTATGGTAGTGTAAAATAATTTTTTCGGACATTTGAATATGAGGTTCCCAGAGAATGGAGGCTATGGGCTCTTAATCTAGCTATGCGCACAACTCCTGCAAGATGGTGGGACACACATAAGGAGGCATTCCAGAATTGGGAGGAATGTCAGGACATGATGATCCTGTGATTCGAGCCTCCGGTTCAGGTGTGCATCATGATGTTCCTTGGCCCAGGGGACCCGCTTGAACACTTGTTCGCTTGGATGGAGAAGTGGCATGACCGAACTACGGAGGAATGGGTTCACTTGTTTATTCATGCGTTGGGACCAATCCCTACTGCGTGGTACTTGGATGCGGAGCTACATCAATGCACCCACCACTGGGAAAATTTTAAGGATTAATGCATAGGTACATTTGGACTAACAAGGGGCTCGGAGGTGCTTGACGAAGCTCTGCAGGATATAGATACATTCGTGCTTGGTGAATCTAGCTCCTCTGCAGCATTTGAGGTACAGACATAGGAAACATATATGTAGGAGATTTTAAATTTTCGCAATATAGATATAGAATAATGCGACGAGGATCCGTGCAATATCTCTATCCTAGAATTAGAGGGGGAGTGCGTAGTTTTGGGACCTCCACTGCAGACTGTGGATGTGACAAATCCTCCGAAACTGCGGGAAGTCAACATTGGCACGACAAAGCAGCCTAAGTTGGCTAAAATTGGCAACTACTGGGATGATGAAATTGTAAGAAAGGTTGTTGAATTGCTCACAAAATATCAAGACTTATTCTCGACCAAGTTTTCAAAGGTCAAAGGGATCACGGGGGACCTAGGGGTTATGCGCATCACGCTAAAACTGGATGCACGCCCTGTAAAGAAGTGGCCTTATCGGCTGAACCCTAAGTATAAATAGAAGGTTAAGGAGGAAATCGATAAAATGCTTGCCACAGGTATTATTGAGCTGGTTGAGCAGTCGGATTGGGTAAGTCTGATAGTGGTTCAGGAAAAGAAAATGAAGGGATAAATATGAATCTGTGTGGACTTATGCAAGTTAAATGATGCCTGCGTACACGACCCCTTTCCGACACCATTCTCTGATGAGATCCTGGATAACGTAGGAGGCCAGGAAGCATACTCATTCATTGACGGGTTCTCAAGATACCATCAGATCAGAATCACACCAGAAGATCACAACAAAACTGCATTTTCCACTGAATGGGGATCCTTCCAGTATACTGTCATGCCATTTGGACTCAAGAATGCCCCTGCTATCTTCTTGCGGGTAGTCGTCACAGTGTTCAAAGAATTCATCCAAAAATTCCTAGAGTTGTACTTCGATGATTGGACTGTCTTCGACTTAGTAAAGACGCACGTTTCGAACCTGCGCATGATGTTGGACGCCTGCTGGAAACACCAAATTTCCCTGAATATCAAGAAATGTATCTTTTGCGTACCCTTCAAAATCTTGCTCGGCCATATAGTTTGCCGACAGGGGTTGATGGTGGACCCTGTGAAAGTTGCAGTTATCATTAATCTGGAAGTTCCTATGACTAAGAAACAGCTGCATTCGATCCTTGCACATACGGGCTACTACAGAAAATTCATTCAGGGATACGCACTGATCACAACACCTCTGGAAAAGATGCTTAAGAAGGATGTTTCATTCTTTTGGGATGACGAGTGCCAGAAGAGATTTGAGCTACTCAAGGAAAAGATGGTATCTGCACCTATTCTTATTTTTCCTGATTGGGCGAAGGTCTTTCATGTTCATGTTGATGCTTCAGGAATTTCCCTGGGAGTGGTCCTTACACAACCTGGAGCTAGAGATATTGATCACCCAATCAAATTTGCTAGTCAGAAACTCTCGGGTGTGGAGTGCAATTATGCCACCACGGAGAGGGAAGGGTTGGCCATGGTCTATGCACTACAAAAGTATCAGCACTATCTGTTAGGAGGGCACTTCAAAATGTTCACAGATCATTTAGCTTTGAAGTATCTAGTGAATAACCCTGTGTTGGGGGGGAAAATCTGCCGATGGCTTTTTCTTTTCCAGGAATATGACTTTGAGATCATTTTCAAGCCCGGGAAATTGAACGCTGGGCCATATCACTTTTCTCGAATTAAGATTGGTGAGGAACCGACCAACCTGGAGGAAGGGTTGCCTGACGCACAACTATTTTCTATTAAGGTGGTTGATGCACACTTTGCTGACATCGTTCAGTTCCTGACTACGGGCATGGCACCTGTGGAGTATTCGGTGCAACAAAATAAGGAGTTGGTAGCCCGCGGTGCAAATTTTACCATCATTGTAGGACATTGTATAAGATGGGCACAGATGAAGTGTTGTGTTGGTGCATCCTAGAGCATGAATGACATGATATCTTGGCAGAAGCCCACAACGAGGTAGCAGGAGGTCACTACAAAAGGAAAGAAATGACGCAGAAGATCTTAAGAGCTGGCCTATGGTGGCCTACCCTGCATATTGACTCTCACGACTATTGTAAAGCCTGTGATACATGCCAACAAACAGGAATGCCATTACGTAGAGATGAAATTCCCTTTCAACCACAGATAGCCTTGCAAGCCTTTGAAAAATGGGCCATCGATTTTGTGGGACCTATTAACCCACCCAGAAAAAAGACAGGTGTGCATTACATTATAACTTCTACCGAATTTGTGACTAGGTGGGATGAGGCACAAGTAGTGAAGGATTGCACTGCAGATACCACTGCGCACTTCATCTTTGAGCATATTCTGACCAGATTTGGATGTCCAAAAATATTGATGAGCGACAGAGGTATGCACTTTGTCAATGAAACCATACATGCCTTGACGGAAGAATTTCGGATCCATCATTCGAAAAGCACTCTGTATCATCCTTAGGAAAACGACACAGTCGAAGCTTTTAATAACGTCTTGGAGCATGCACTGACTAAGGTCTGTAACGCCAATCACAGCGACTAGGACGTGCGAATTTCGTTTGTTATATGGGCTTACCGAACCACCTGTAAAAAGTTGAGAGGGAAGACACCGTTTAGGATGATTTATGGTAAGGAGGCTATTATGCCCATGGAATATATTATTCCTAGTCTGCGCATTTCAGCCCTCACAAACATGGCAGAGTCCAATGTTATGGAGGAGCGGTTAGCACAGCTTGTGGCTTTGGAGGAAGACCATTTCATCACCAATTACCATCAGCAGGTATAGAAGGCACGCGTTAAGGCCTGGCACGATCGACACATTCATCAAAAATCCTTTGCAGAGGATGACTTAATCCTGCTGTATGATAGTCAGTTTGCGAAACACCCTTGGAAGTACCAAAAGAACGAGCTTGGGCCCTATACAGTTAAGGAAATCACAGATGGCAGAGTTGTGCGATTAGCCAACCTGCGCGGTGATATGCTACCCGACTACATCAATGGTAGTCGGCTCAAACCATATCGGATCAAATGAATATATGGCCGGAGTAGCTGTATGAAGTGGGCTAGCCCCACCAAGGAAGGTAAGCGCAGTAGGTACCATGCTCCGTGCAGCAAGAAGCCGCAGGATTGGAAGCCCGAGGAAGTGCGTTGATGACATCGAAGTAAATTTGGAAGGAATAGACTCAGAATGCAGCAGGTGCACTGGGGGTGCAGGAGGTATGCTCAAAGCGCAGGGGTGAGCTAGGAGTGTAGGAGGTATGCTCAAAGCATAGGGGTGTGCTGGGAGCGCAGGGGTATGTTGAGTGCACCCAGGGTGCGAAAACTAGCCATTGGAATAGCCAAATCAAGTAAAAAGAAAAAATTACCGTTGGATGGAGCGAGCGACTAACATTTAATGAGGCGATTTCTGGAGATTTTTTAATGTTTACTTGATGGTAAGTTCCATGTGAAGTTTACCCTACCATTGGAAGATTTCCAAAGCTATAAAACAGGCAGGCTAGATCAGACAAGGGTTCTGTATCACTTGAATAGCTCGTACTTGGCATGTTTGTCCTAGAAGAATTTGTACTGTAAGAATTTCTGTGCCAATAAAGTCTCTTTCATGTCTCAGCAACCTGCTCCCTCTAATAGTAACAATCCTGAGTTTTTCTTTCGCGCTAGGCTGACGGCTATGAATCCTGCTGAACCCTCGGAACCAGTAATCTCGGCGGAACAAGGCACTAAGGAAGTGGTGAAGATTGATTATGAGGCTGAAGAAGTTTTCTCCACCCCAGTCACAAAGAAGGGCAAGGAAAAAATGAAGGCTCAGAGAAACCCCCGAAACCCATGAAATGGGTTGGGGGGAAGCCTTGTACTTCTCCGCTGAACATAAAATCCTTGAAGGCGATGCCCTAGGCGCGTGCTGCTCAGGAGGAGGCCTAGCCTGTCGGCCCGATCAACTGGTTACCTCCCTTCGTCCGGCCGCGCAGGACCTCGACGTGCACGCCGAAGAACCTCGACGGCCTAATCACTTATTTGCAGATGTCGCTGACCCCAGGAGAGGTCCCTATCATTGGTGAACATGTTTGGAAGCTTCACGAGATCAAATTTGACGATCATGACTTGGCCAGTTTGGAGGCCTTACCTAAGTTGGAACCTGAATTATACCTTGACACGATTCAGGCAGACGATGGGATCAAAATTGTTCCTCAGCGATGGGTGCATGGATTGGTCGGGTCTGGGTTCTTGAACTTGCTAAGAATTCCACACTTCGGTCACTACAATTTCATGGATTGGCTAGCCCAGCAATTGCTCGCCCTAATTCATGATGGCTTCCTGTGGATCCAGGACATGATCCACATCGATGTTGCGTTGGTTCATAGAATTACTGGCCTTCCCATGCACAGAACAAACCCTCTGGAGCATGTGGGTAAAAATTATGTGGCAAAAATTGTTGAGTATGTGTGCAAAACCTACCATGTGGAGCGCAATACTCGGGGTTTTATAATCAAGTCCATCAGTGACCAAGGCACGCAGTTGGGCATGATGTTTTTGGCGTGAAAAATGATGAGAAAATGTCAGGTCACCTTTGTCCCAGCCTACATAATTATGTTAGAAGGCCAATGCGGGAAGGGGTATGTTTTAACTGGGCCCAATATTTGTGTGATGAGTTTCTGACTAATGTCCATGAGTCCCAGGAGCAGGGCTGTGCCTTTTATTATTCCTGGTTACTGTTCCTTATAGCGTTGGTTTCCTAGGAAGCCCCTGCGGAGTCAGTCCTCTCTGAGCTTACCCCGGACATGTGCGAAGGGGCTCGCTATGCGCACTTATGGGATTCTAAGGATCCGCAACGTCTCGAGGACAACCAAGTTTTCTGGGTCCTCTTTCAGAGTAGCTTGGCCACAGCCATTAAATCTTGACCACGATTGTCCCCTGCCATGTATGATAGATACAAGGGCATTGCAGTATTCCAGATCACTATGCACAACGTCCAGATCAGAGCACACAAGAATAAAACATGGACTTCGATCCCTTATATGGTGGAGGATGAAGAAATTGACAACGTCATTGCGCTCTAGCCTCCTAACTGGAAGATTGGCTTCAAAACTGATGCGAAGGGCATCGAAGGAACCAACACATCAAAAATCACCCCCCCTGTCGTCATCAAGGATACCAGAGGCACGACCAAGAGCATCGAGAAGGAAATGAGCGTCGAAGCACAAAAGGGTGCGCAACAGAAGAAAACCACGAAGAAGGACGCAGAAGAAGAGACCCAGCTTGATTCATCGCCAGACCTGGGTATAGAAGGCTTGAATGCGGGAGGACCTACCTCCCCCCGAGGCACGGAGCGAACAAGCGAGCCTGTCAAAGGACCCCGGAAAAAGCAGCGCTCGCAGCGGGCAGAACGAGATGAAACAGTTACGTTGATCGACGGGGACCTCGAAAAAATCATTGATGCAGTCACTCTGGCCACAGAGGATAGATGGGTAGCCTTAGAGGAACAACAGAAATTCATGGTCGACACAATCCAGGCTAAGCTCAGTGCGCTACAGCTGAAGACAAACACATTGCAGACCAGTGTGACCCAGGTATGCATGCCCTCAGCCACCAGCCGCACAACGCTAGTGACAAACGAAAGCTGCCTCTGTTCTTTACCTAGCACAACCCTTGTGATCAGTCCACCTAAATTGGGAATGCAAGTCCAGGCCAGTACAGAAGTCCAGCTGAATTTAGCCAGGCTACCTCTTGAGGCTTTGCATGGTCTCCACAACTCGTTATATCAGGAAATTCACCATTGGTACCAACAAGTGCACCAACAACTCAGATTGGATGAACATACAATTGATGCAAAGAATGTTGAAGTGTGCCTCTCCACCACGAAGAAAACGAAGCTCAAAAATGTGATTCAACAACTCTGCGCAGATGTTACCGCAGAAATCTCGGCCACAACTACCCCTTAGGCTAAGGTCGAAAGGTTGGTCGCAGCACTGAAGGCCTCCAGGGTAGAAGTTCAGGTGGTCAAGACACAGATGGAGTAGCAGATCGCTGATCTGTAGGCTAAGTTGCAGCCCGAAACACCTCCAGAGGTACTGGCCTAGCGAACTGCGCTAGTCACCACGACTACAAACACCATTACAGGGAAAATCGTGTAGGGTGCCCAATTATTAGAAACAGCCATGCAGCTATGGACCAAGGTCCAGTGCGACCCGATCCTGCAAGGCATCAACCAGGACCTGTGGCAGAAAGAAGAGGAGATCGAGACGTTAGAAGCCACCCAACCCACTTTAGTTCCTGCTCAGTGTTTGGCACGACTATGCACCAGTCATGCCCTCCAAGCTGATATTGATGAACTTCGGTAGTACTTAGTGACCGCCTGAAGCCTTGGGCTGCTGAGGCCCTCAAGCTTTCATAAGACGTTGATGTCATGGTTAAGCAGCTAAACTAGACTCTGGAGAGCGTCACCGCCATGACGGAAGGCCCGATTTTGGAAAATTTGGTCGAAATTGCATAGAATGTTGTTGCTCAAAGTGAAGGCATGTTGCCCCCATTAGCCAAGGTGATCAGATTGTTGCAGGCGCAGGTGGAGACCCCACCATCATAGTGACTCGGGACAAGTCACAAGATTTTTTTGGGGGACTATTGGAACAGGATATCCTAAAGCTGCGAATTTTTTCCATTTTTTTAATATTTAGTCTAACGCAGGGGTTTTGGGGTGGTTCAAAGCCCCTAATGCATTGTAACGGGTCAAGGGTAGACCAAGATTCTATAAACCACAGTTTGCGGACCATTGGATGCATAGGCTAAATCAGTATAAATAGATGAACCTTTGAGTCATAGGCAGAAAAGAATCAGGATTGATTCTAAGCACAAATTTTTAGATCTATTGTTGGGGTTTTGGGAAGGACTCCTGCTGGCTATGTGTGCGGAGCTCCTCAGTCCTGTTGTGTGCGGACCCTACTGGCTGTGTGCGCAGGCAGTATTTTGGGATTGTAAGGAGATTCTGGTATTAATATATATGCGAAGTACTGTTGATATATAATGTGATCTGGATCTGTTCTATTATAATTTATGTGAACTTGGGTCGTATGATTAAGTTGCGAAAGTATCTGTTTAATAGCTGCGAAAGTGTCCTTGTTTCTGTTATATGAATCTATGATCTATTAATTGCTGTGATTATAGTTTTTGTACTGATAGATTGGTATTACACATGTGGATGCGAAGGTAATCATTAGATCTGAGCTCTATGATATAAGTCTACAACTAGATCTATTAAATGTGAAGCCTGATAAGTTGGGAATGCAGCTCTGCTTGACTTAGCTACTCTCTCTCACGGTGCAGAAACCTGGTTCCAGCACCCTCCCATACTGCGTCGAGTGAGACTTTGGCCTGCGCAGGCAGGTCACTTTCGAAAACGCCAGTAGTATAGGGGTTTGTTGGCAAACCTTAAACCTACGAACCTGGGTCAGGACCCCTCGAGCCAACAAGACCATGCAAGGCCCAAGGCATAAAATATCCTATGAAATAAATGCCAAAATAACTCCTAGGACCTAATTTTAGAGTGATTTTCCTCAAAAAACACTAAAATATCAATTTGCAATTAATGAGTGTGGTTTTTTTACTTTTGGCCAAAATTTCTCAATTTTGTCTAAACGCACATCACCTTCCTAGGAAAAAAATAGGTCCACTTGCAGCCAAGTTTTGGTGATGTTCCCGATGTGAAAATTTTCCCCATGATATCCCATTGGAAATTTGGCTGAGTCTAATTTCCAAATATACCATTGGTTTTCTGATTGAGCTCCTCTAACCTGTCCAAAAATCCAAATTCCCTAAACTTCTCTGAGTGGAGTGCTAAGCCTGAAAATGAGGCAGAAAGGTAGAAAATGAGGTGTTTTTTGACCTTTTGAGGGGTAAAAAATGCTCCAAATTCTCTGAAATTTGGTGAGAATAGTGTAATAGGCATCAGAAATCCAAAAATTTAAAGTTCACCCTCTGAGGATGTGTGAGGAAAAAGCGCAGCGCCAGGGGTGTTGTGCTTATAGGCCTCCAAATTCACAAAAAAACCAAAATTAGTCAAAATTTCTTCAAAATTGGTGGATGTCTCCCTCATGGGGTTTGAGAGACCTTTAAAGAATCTTGTGCCAAAATTTCAAGGTTAACTTGGCTTTTTTCCTCTTTTATTTCCTGGATCTTGGTTTGGGCCTTCTTGAGTTTAGCCCTTGCAACTTGTTTTCTCCAGGCATAATGCTTGGTCATCCTCCTTTGGAGGTCAAGATCTTGATTTGCCTTCTTCAAATTAGTTTAATAGGCATGAGAAATCCAAAAATTTAAAGTTCACCCTCTGAGGATGTCTGAGGAAAAAGCGTAGTGCCAGGGGTGTTGTGCTTATAGGCCTCCAAATTCACAAAAAACCAAAATTTGTCAAAATTTCTTCAAAATTGGTGGATGTTTCCCTCATGGGGTTTGAGAGACCTGTAGAGAATATTGTGGCAAAATTCCAAGATTAACTTGGACTTTTCCCTCTTTTAGTGCCTGGATCTTGGTTTGGGCCTTCTTAAGTTTAGTCCTTGCAACTTGGTTTCTCCGGGCATAATGCTTGGTCATCCTCCTTTGGAGATCAAGATCCTCATTTACCTTCTTCAACTTAGCCTCCAGGTGTATGTTGGATCTTTCTAACCAAGGCTCCCGATCATGTGTTATCTCCATGGTCAACAACTCATCTAGAGGGAGCTATTCTGCTAGGGCTGATTCTTGTTCTCTTTGCTTTGCCAACACCTTCTTCAACCCCATGGTTCTAGGTCTCTTCCTAGATTTTCCTTCCTCATCCTCACTCTCTTCATAAGTTCCCATGAAATCTTCTAGTTTTACCTGTGCCCTTTGGGCTTATTTCAGTGCCTGAATGGCTCTAGCCTCATAAATAGCGATTTGTGCCCCTAGCTGCTTGTTCTCCAAGTCAAGGGCATCATTTACACTCTTGGCCCTATTCAGATTTTCTTGGAGGTCTTAAATGAGTGCATTTTTTTTTTCTGGATGAGCAAGTTTGAGATCCTTGCTTCATTCTCCTCATCACTGTCCACCTGAATGATTTCAAACTTATTTTCCATGTCATGATCTTCTTTTTCTTCCTTTACCTTTTTTTTACCTTTGTCTAGTGGTTGAGCTGAGGTGGATGGCATGGTCCCTTGCCTTTACAGGCAGAAAACACAAGCCTTGGCCCTCTTTGATAGGTCAATGAAAGAGGTGTGATTGTGGTCTTGTTGGTGTCTTGATCATGGCTGTGATCCTTGTTTCTTCCATCACACTCTTCATTTTCATCATTAATATCATCAATCATCATGTTTTATGCTTCATCACTATCCTCTTTGTTCTCAACACCATCACCACTCTCAAACTCTTCACTGATTTCTGCATTGTCATTTTGTTCTTCATTAAATCTTCTTACCTCTCCACTGCTGTGATCTTCATTTTTATCATCACCCTCTTCACCTTTTTCAATGTCAGCATGATTGTCATGACTTCTTTCATGACTGTCATGATTGTTTTCCTCCTTGCTATCTTGTCCATCACTGACGCTTGCTTCTTGGGTGTCACTGCCGCCTTTAGTTTCTGTTTTTTCCTCACTGTCATCATCTTTATCATTGTCATCCTCTTCCATATCTTCTGCATTATCAGCCTCTTCCTCTGTTTCCATTTCTCTGCCTCTTGTTGGGTCAGCTCATCATTTTTTGTCTCTTCATTTTTTGTTTCTTCATCATCATCTTCCTCTTCTCCATCATTTTCTGTCTCTACCTCATCATTTGTCTCTTCATTTTCTGTTCCTTCTTCATCATCTACCTCTGCCTCTTCATTGCTCAACTCATCATCTACCTCATCTTCATTTGGTCTTGACTCTTGGTCATCTTCACCTTTATTTTCACTTGATTCTTCACTGCCACTTCCTTCTTCATCTGATGCATCAAGAGAAGGGGAGGAAGGGAGGTTACCTTGAGGAGGGTATATATGTGTAAAGGATGAGGTATGGTCAGTAGGAGGTGATGGAGGAGTAGAGGGAGGAGGATGAGATGATGAGGGAAAGTTTGGTTGATGATGGGGCTGTGGGCTTGTGAATATCTCACGAGCTATGAACACATCCCAAGGAATGCCATTTTTCTCTAGTTGATGTAATACCACCATATTGATCAAGGAGTGGTGGAACAAAATATGCATTTTCTGGGTATAGGTCCTCCTCCGGACAAAAAAATACATCTTGTCAATACTTCTATACAAGTAGTAAGGCAAATGAAGCAATTCAACTCTGGTAAAATGCATGAGGAGTCTAATATGGTAGGAATAAATTATGGAGTATCTCCCCTCATAGGTGAAATACTTCATGATAACCCTCATCAAGGGTGAAAACCTCTGTTTTAGGTGTGAGAAATGGAAAATAGCCCTGTAGCCTTCTCTGTACCTAGTTTTGACAAATGGCTCATAATAGCTCATGTTTAATCTTTCTTTCTTGAACCACTTTTCACCAATAGCAGGTATACCTGTAGCATTAGAGATGACATCTGATGATAGTTCAAAGTCTATACCTACAATATTTACTTGTTCATTGTGTAAGTTGAGGATAAACAACTTAGTGAGTTCAGGGTGACTATGCACTTGTTTGACTTTCTCACAAAACTGAAAACAACCAACATTCTGAAAGCAAGAGAGAATCATGGGAGATGAAGTAATATCCACTGTGATTTGGGGTTCAAACCTATATACCTTCCCTCCCTTTTGCTTTGGCCTCATAGGAATTTGGCCTCCTTCGCTACTGACACTGTCTTCTGCTCCTGACATGGTGTTTAGAGTTATTTTTGGACAAACTTGGGTTTGCTTGTGAAACTTAGGTAGGAGGAGTGAAATGAAAATGATCGCGAGGGAATATTTTGCAAATGAGTGATATGGAGATGGGTTTATGAATGAATTTCTTTGAGCTTGATGGAGGGTTTCTATTGAACTAATTGCAATTACCCTAGTTCACACCCCTTTAAATGACAATTATTTGCTTGGAGGTCAAAAATAGAGGTTTGTTTGTCATGAAGACCTAGGGTTTAGTCAATTTCTTTACCATTATATGATCAAAACCACTTGAGGAGGAAGGAAGAAGACCACCTACTAATTTAAACTTGCTTGCAGGTCTTGAAGGAAATGTGGAGGTGCTTTCCTTGAGTTTTTTGGAAAATTTATTGCAACTTGGAGGATTTTTGGCATAAGTGTAGCGCTTGGTAGAATCTGGGTGAGTCGGGTCCTGTGTGCGCAACACCGGGCAGGAACTGGGCTAGCTGGGCCTTTGTGCGCAACGTTGGGAAGGAACTGGGCGAGTCGGGTCTTTGTGCGCAGCACTGGGCCTGTCGAGTCGGTCCCTGAGTGCAACGTCGAGCTCCTGGGTGTGTCAGGTCTATCTGGGCACAACGCTGGGTTGTATGCGCAGTTTGTGTAGATATAAGCGCAACATAGTGAAAAAAATGCACTGTGGAGACCCCTATTCGTAAAGCGATAGGTCTTGTGAGCACAACGCTAGGTCCTGAGCATAGCGCCAGTGACCTTGCCCAGAAACTGTTCGAAACTCAGAAATTTTATCCTTGAGTGTTTTTAGCTTTTTTTCAAATGCACAATGAGTCAAGTGATAAGTGAATTGACCCTTATTAGTCTTGGGCACACAAATTTATTTTTTCCCAAACCCACTTTGTAATGTTCCTTAACCTTTTTGTCATTTCATTGATATTCCTTTTTTCCCTTTGCAATGGGTGAATTTAAAAACACAAAAATGGTGCCTTTTCCCTCCTAATCATTTTCTTCATTTCTCTTTAGGCAGCTGACATGATGAATTTTGATTTCCCTTGACCCATTGATGATTTTAAAACTTGTTTTGCAGATGCCTGTTGGAGTTATATGATTCACTGTGTTTTAGCCATGTTCATGTCTTCCAATCTCTTTCATAACTTTTTATGCACTTTGCATGATGGAAACCTCTTTAAAACCTCTCTGTTCTTACCTAGGAGTTTAAATTTCCTCCTGCTTGATGGGTGACTGAGGAACTAGTTTTCATTTCTCTCACTGATTTTCTAGGCATGATAAATCCATCTTGTACTATCACCATAGACTTTACAATCATGTAGGCTGTCTCCTCTTGGCCACTCCTGATTTGTTGCAGGTTCCATGACACACTGATTTTTTTCCCCCTTTGTCATTCTTGGAGTTTGAAAAATTTAGTCACACAGCAGCAACCTCATAATCACGTTGGTTTTTCATCTTGTAACTCAAACCTATGCCTTTATTCCTTTGACCATTTGGGGGCAATTGACTGTACTTGAAGGATTGATCTCCCTCACATTGATACTCTTTGCATTTTTCCCCTTTGAGGTAGTGAAACAATTTACCTTGACAAACCCTAGAATGGAACACAAAGCATGTCCCTTGGAATCTTCTTCTGCTGGCATGATGGAGGCCAATCATCTTCACTTCATCTCCCTTTACCATATTTCCAAAACCTTAGGCTTGTGGGCTGCTTGAGAAGAATTTTTAGTGTTTTCTTCTAAGTTCTCTATAGCCCTTTCAAGTTCATTCATTTATGTCCAGTTCACCTCACATTTTTCCCTTTTTCATTATAACTTCTAAAATCTTCAATTCATGCTTGTTTGTGTTGAGGTGCTTCTGTCCTTGTGGTTTTCTGCATTGGATCCTTGCTTGGCACATTGTTGTCTAATCAGTCCTAGAAACCATGATTTTATTTGAACATAAGATGCTTCCTCCTTCTTTGCTGTGGATGTCCTTTAGTGAGGAGCTGGCCTCTTACCTTACCTAATTTTCTGTTGATAACCACCCTGACACTCCTGTAAAAATGTCAAAATGGACAATTGTCCTTTTGCAGATTTTGAACTTTGACAAGGAGGTCTTCTTTGAAGGTTTTCCTGATCTGTCTTGGAACAACAAGATGTTGACTTTATTTTCCATTTGATTCACCTTCTTGGCACATGAAAAACAGTGATCTAGAACACCAAAGACAATCCTACAACCTATGAAACCCTAGTGACCTAGTGAGAGGCTCTTTGACTTGGTTTTTGACTGAAAGCTTGGCTTAGGGTCTTCAAGTATGGAAAAACAGAGTTTTTTGACAATTTTGATGTATTGAAGATCCAAAATCAAATGTACTTGATTTATCTAAAGAGCCTACAGAGATATTTTTGAGACCATCAATGCTTGAGGCATTTGATGAACATGGGAAAGGGTAGGTTGTTTGGAAATCCTAGATGGAAAGTGGAAGGGTTAAGCATAGGAAAAACAGAGTATTGAGGTTATGGGTGTGAAAATGGGACAGATATGAGTTTCATAAGTCCATGATGGGTGTTCTGGGAGTGGTAGGCTAACCAAGGAATGACAGAGTAGTGAGATAGTGAAAAATTTATCCTAAGGATAATGAAGGCAGTGAGATTTCTAAAACTCACAATATTCATAAAATTTTGTTTTTAGAAATATAGGATAAGCATTTAGTCATCTAAAAAAAGAAAAATTATTGATGACTAACAATCTCAATCCATAGAAAGACATCTTGATCTTTTGTTGGTCCTGGAGAATAAATCTGCTAATTCGATGTATTTGTTCAAAAAAAACTCTTGTTCTTCTCTTCTATAGTGATTCCTACTTTGATACCATGTAGAAATATCTAAATATATTCAAGTAATATTTTAATGTACTAAAACAAAACACTGAAGCAATTCTACAAATTGCGGAAACCAATTTGGATTGCACAATCACATAAACAAGTAAGAGAAAGAGATATCAATCGCACAACACAAGATGTATTTGGGGAAAGCCTCAGCTAAAAACCCCACTATCTATATATTGCATAAATTCAAGAACATGAAACAATACAATGCTATTTCTCTTCCCAAGAAACCTTTGCCCTCTACTGACTGTCTCACTCTGATCCTGCTCTCATTCGCCATGATCTAAGTAAGTTTGGTCGAATATTTAACCACTTGCTTGCCTCTTCCTGACCAACCTTGCTTACACATTCATGAGGGAATTGAGCCCCTATTAAATTAGGAAATTTCAACTAATTTATTGCGCAATACATCCAAGGCGTCTTGATGTCCTTATGCATGACATGTACAAATTTATAATTACACAACTGATAGTTCTCTTCCCTTTAACTCTAATCTCAACTGGGCCTTCCTTAGAATTGACATTCAAAAACTATTTATAGCGAATTATCAGTTCACTGATTGTTGACTGCATGCGAATTAAATAAGATTTAATTTACTAGACCTATCACTAACTCATCTCTCAGTTAGAACTAGTTAAACTGATTTTAATTCAAATACTTGAGTTAACTAATTACAACTCACAAATAACTCAACGAGGGCTCCTAAAAAATAGGAGACACCCTACATACCTCTATTTTGATCCTCCAACTCGAATTGACTGAGCTAAATAAGTATTCCTGACTCAGTTAACACTTACACGTTGTCATGTGATGTGGAATTACAATTTACTTCTAATTTAATTAAGGGGAAATTAAATCTGAAGCCTCATGGGTGCCATTTTCAATATTTATTAACGCCATTTTCAACATTTAAAATGTATAGATGTGGAATTAAAGATTACATTCATGAAAAAATGAAATTGTACAAACTGCAAACTATTCAAGAAGCTAGACATGCATCAAGGCTTATTGAACAAAAGCATAAGTTCAACGTGCCATCATTCAAGGAAGACAAAAACCAATAAAAATACTCAGGTAAAAAAAAGATAATTTTTTTTAGATATTGTGGAGACAAATTGACATTAGGACACATATGCCTTAACAAGAAATTAGATACTTATGAATTTGAGAAAGAATCAGACACTTCAAGATATGAGTCAGAGAAAAGGATAAAGAAGAAAAATAATGGTCGCAAGTGTGGAAAACATTGGACACCAGGACATAAATGTGAATACATGTGCTTACATTACTATAAGATAGTAGATGGAAGGAAAATTGAAGCACAAGAACTCGATGAAGAAATCACTATAATGCACAATGCAGATTTAGACATTGAGGAAATATCACAAGAAGAATAATTAGCTGGAATCTCATGTATCTGGAAAAACCACGATGAAGAAATCAATTTTTCAAAAGATCGAAAACAACAAGCAACTGCAAAATATGTTCAACCACACCTTCGAAAGCAGAGAACCAAGTTTCCAAGAAGAAATAACACTAAGCTTACAACACCACCAATAGACATGAAAATGATATTACGCCCTAAAACCTTGAAGCTTAAAGGGATCAAAACAGGAAGAAATGTCAAATTACTTGTATATTTTGGTAGTACTCATAATTGTATAAACATTGATCTTGTTAAACAACTTAATCTTTTTGTATGCCCAATTAAGGACTTGACCATGATTGTCACTACTGGAAAAAAGTTCGAAGAGATATGAGAGTGTCATAAGGTTCCAATCCAGATACATGAACTAGAACTACATACATAATTATTTTCCCTAACGTTCAAAGAAATGGATATAGTGCTAGGTGCATAATGGTTAATACAGTTAGGAAGTTATACTACAAACCTTAAAGAACAATTCATGGAGTTTAATTGGCAAGGACGACACTATAAATTATATGGCGTTGATGCTCCCAACTTCAAGGAATATGCAAATACATATGAGAACTTTACCAACTCACAAGGCACAAACAAAGTCAAAATAAATAGACGCCATTCCATAACAATGTGCTCAACTAAAGAAAACTGTGCTTGTTATGCTTGAGGACAAAGCATCTCTAAGAGGGTGGCAATATTATGAATACAATATTCATAAAAATATTAATTAAATATATAATATTAAAAAATGATAATAATAATAATAATTAAATAGTTAATTAATTAATTAATTAGTAACAACATTAGCTATGAGAATTCGAAGGTAAAACAATGTGACCATTCACCTTCATGGTCAACCAATGCCTATATAGGCAAACAATCGTGAAGACTTGTAACCACCATTCAGTTCTTATTCAATAATAATACAATTACTTATCTACACTTATATACACAATCCACACATAATTATATATTATATACTGGTGTTCTTATTGCTATAGTGATCTTTCATTCATTAATAAAATATTTATTACTTCTAAAGCACATCAATGTCTTTTGTAATTACTTTATGCTTCTAACAGGACCCCAAAAAAATACAAAACAAAAAGAACTGAAATATTACTCGCTTGTGTGTTAGATTTACATTGTAATAGTTATCTCATATATAAAATTAAGTTTTTTTAATAAAAGTTAAAAATAAAGATTATTATTATTTTTTTAATTAAAATAAATAAAAAAAATAAAAAAAATGTCATTGCAATTTTTTTTATTAGCATATTAAAATAAAAATCATAGAAGTTTTGTGGTTTTTTTGTCTTTATATATTGATCATTGAGTTTGGATTTGGAGTATATATCGAAACTATTTCTACTTAGCGAAGAATTCATTTTATTTAAACCTAAAGAAATATATTAATGATCTAAGACCTAGAGGCATTTGGTAGGAGTGAAAAGATGCCCCTCAAGAATCAAGAATAATTCCAAGCGATACGATTTTCCTTGAATAACAATGATGAGTTAACCTACATTTATGAATAACAATCAATGATACTTGTCCATTGTTTATTTGACAACTGAATTATGACATATTTTCTCACTATAAAAAAATATTGTACATTGAGTTAGACAAATTAAACAAGAAACTATTAAAAATAGTCAATTTTTTTTTACTTAAATATTATTGATAACTCTAATTAAGCATGAAGCTATATTATTATAATTTGTAACTAAATAAAATATCAAATTTATTTTAAAAAATGTTTAAAAACACAATATAATAAATACATATTGATGCATTAATATTTTTATAACTTTTTATTTAAAAAATTTACGTATTCTTCATTAATTAGTTAAAATAAGAAATCCATTTTACACTTTTTTACATTCAAGAAATGTCCTGATGATGGATCCCCGTTGGGATTCGAAACGTCGACACTCGTTTTCTAGCAATGTGGATAATCCGGGAAGTTTTTTAATAAATGATCACCACATGAGTCTAAAAACCAAAACTTTTCGAATCGAGAGACGAATTTCTAAATCTAAGTGACACCTTTATAATAAATATGAAAAAAAATTCTAATCATGGATAATTTAAATAAAATAATAAAGAAATGTAAAAAAACCTTCTTTCAACCTAGCTAACTTAAGAGATACTTAACATACAGATTCTTTCTTACAATCCAACTTACTTAGAAGATACTTAATGCAATGATTCTTTCTTATAATTCAACAACTTCGGAGAAATTTACAAATAGATGAATCCATAAGTTGAACAACGTAATAACTTCAAGATTTATAAATCAAATTTTACATTAAAAATACAAGGAAGTAATGAAAATTGAATGTGATTTTATTTATTTATTTTCTTCAGATTAAGAAATTTAGTCAGTTTAAGTTTAAGAAATTGAGTCTAGAGTAATTTTAAGATATATAGTTATATATATAATTTTGTCTGGGATTGGATTACATAATTTTCTCAGATATAAAATTGCATGGCTTTCTCACACTTCTCTATGGTTGGAAGCTCTGTAGAAATCGCATCTACATCAAGTCTATAGAGATTAATATTCACACGAATATCAATATTCTTGACTTGTTTTGTGGCTTTATGCCGAAGGAAGGATTTCCCTTCACTAAAGACCACATCATAGCCTTTATCTTCCAACATTGCGTCTGAAACTAAATTTTTCGTTAAGCCTGGTACATGCATTACATATTTTAAAAAGAAAGGTTTACCTGACTGTCTCTAGAAAGCAACTGTACCAATCCCGGTAGCAGTATAAATTTTGTCATCACCCATTTCGAAATGCATATGAAGGTCCTTCTCCTCTAAGCTACTAAAAATTTCTCTGTCTCCTGTCATGTGGAAAGATACACCACTATCCAAGTACCACACCGAACTCATTGCACTTGACACCATGCGTGCAATAAGAGAGAAGACAAGCTCAAATTGCGAGGCCAAAGCCTCACTTGCTGCAGATCCTGAAGCCTTCTTGTTATTCTTCTTTTGTGGACAATTTGTGGCATAATGTCCAGTGGCTTGTGACAACGAAAACACTTCACTTTGGACATGTCACACTCCTTGCCTTCTTCACCGGTCTCAGATTTGGAATGAAATTTCTTTCCTTTCCCCTTCTTCACCTTGGCGGCCAAAGCACAATCTTCTTCATCTTCATTCTTAGATGAAGATCCATCTCCGGTATTCCGTCTAAACTGCTCTTACACCAAATCCGATCACAATCGTTCCCAATATGGCAATTTTTCCCTTCCATTGACAAAGTCTTCATAACTGTGCCAAATCTTGGGAAGTCCTAGAAGATATAGGCACACCAAATAATCATAAAAAAAAATAATTCCTACACTCACAAGCTCATCTCGACATTGGAAAAACTTTGTTAAATATACGGGAATAGTGTCACCCTTTTCCATTTTTATCTTCATGATTTTGTCTTTCAATGCCAATTTCCTATGGTTATTGCTGCTCTGAAATAGATCCATAAAAGCCTTCCACATCACATATGGAGTCGATTTTCCATGGAGGCTTGAGACAATGTGGTCTCGTTCTCCCTTCAGTAGGATCCTCCTCGCCCTTGAAACCTTCTTTTTCCAGGCATCAAGATTTGCAGCATTTGTCACATCGGGTTTGAGAATGCCATTTTCAATGAATTCCTTCAAGCCATTGTCTTCGAGTACTACCTCCTTCCTATCTTTCCAAGCAATATAGTTAGAGCTACCCTGCAGTGCATACTCCAATATCAAGCCATCGAAAGCCATTTTGATCCTAATTCTCCTGTCGTACCAAGAGTACCTTTACAAATTTTGAATTCTATTCAGTCACAAACTCAACTTGTTCTTTACTACAGTAATTTCCCGTGCTCCGATACCATGTAGAAATTATACAAAATATATGTATATCATGGATTCAAATCGATCTAACAATGTACTAAAGCTAGATACTGAATCACTTCTAAAAATAAATTGCGGAAATTAAACACAATCACAAATCACAACAAGTAAAGAAAGAAGAAAATCAATACACAACATAGATAATTTTCTTGGGGAAAGCTTACTGCTCAAAACCCCTCTATAATATATTGTATATTCCACAAGGAATCATGAAACAATTACAATGAACTCTTCTCACAAGATTCTCCTGCAATCTACCTATCGTCTCACACTTATCCAGAAAAAATCAGGCCAACACTTAGCCAATTCTCAGCCTGTCTTCAGCCTGCCTTGCTCACGTAGTTAATGAGGAATGCAATATCTATTCACAAGGAATTCCAACCTTCCTACACTTTGCTGAGTATCATGGGCATCATGTGGTTTTTTAACTACACCTGGGTAGCCTGCTAATATCACAACTGATAGTTAACCTCCATTTAACATTTGTTTGAACTGGGTCTCCACTGGAACTAACATGCATGCAGCTAATAATAGTAAATCCTCAGTTGCATGTGAGATCACTGATTGTGAATTAAATAATATTTAATTCACTTGAACTCTCACTGGTGTATCAAACAGTTACAACTAGCACACCTGACTTTAACTCACTTAACTGAGTTAATTGATTACAACATGCATTAACTAATGCACCAACTGCAACTTGGACTCAACAACTCAGAGAATCACTCTGCATGTCCCACCAACTACCCTCAAATCGAAATTCAAGAGCTAACTGAGTTTATCACACTCAATTAACTATTACAAGTGATTTTGAGATAATATTACATTTTATTGTCCATCTTAATTAAGGGATAATTAAAATAGACATGCACCATATTTAGCCCACACCAGTGTAGGTATTTCTAATACCTGTGGTCCCACACATGTGTAGGTGCTGCTTGGACCTCTTGGTCCCACACCTAGTGTAGGTGCTGCTTGGACCTCCTGGTCCCACCACTGTGTAGGTATCGCTTGGACCCACGATCCCACATTAGTGTGTGTGTCGGCATGTTGTTTAAGGATGCCACTTTCATTGTTTCTTGTTGCAAACTTCAATATTGGAGACAAATGGACATTAGGACACTGGTTCCTTAACAATAAATTAGATACTTATGAAGTTGAGAAAAAATAAGGCACTTCAAGTAAGGAGTCAGAGAAAAGGATAAAAAAGAAAAATAATGGTCGCAAGTGTGGAGAACATTAGACACCAAGACAAAAATGTGAAGACATGTGCTTACATTACTATAAGATTGTAGATGGAAGGAAAATTGAAGAAAAAGAAACCTGTTAGTGATCAGTAATTTTTACTATATGTAGATGACTAAATATTGGTTCTATATTTCTAAAAACAAAATTCCCTGAATATTGTGATTTTTAGAAATCTCACTACCTTCATTATCCTTATAGAATTTTTTTCACTATTCTACCATTTTTCCATTTCATGGTCACCTTGTCACTCCTACAGATTCCTTATGTACTTATGCCTCCCATCTCCATCCTTTTTCCTACCTATGACCTCATCAATTTTTTTTCCCTTGCCCATAACACCACTTTACAACTAGGGTTACCTATAGCCTTTCCCTTCCCGTGTTCACTAGGTTCCTCAAGCATTGATGGTCTCAAAACTATCTCTGTAGGCTATTTAGATAAATCAAGTACATTGGATTTTGGATCTTCAATACACCAATTTGTCAATACTCTGTTTTCACACTTGAAGACTCCAAACCAAATTTCAGTCAAATACCAGGTCAAAGAATCCTCCCACTAGGTCAATTAGGGTTTCATGTGTTCCAAGGTAAATCATTGATGTTTCAGACATTGTTTTTCTTTGTTAGGAGCTGGTTCAGAGGTATTGAAATGTTGAGACATGGCTATTCAAAGAAGATCTGAAAGTATCCAAAGAAGACTACCTTGTCAAATTCAAGTTTTGCAAAAGGTAAAGGTAGCTTGGCACTTCTGCAGGAGTGTTAAGAGCCCCATCATCAGAAGAAAATGATATGGTAAATGATATGTTCCTAAAAGAAGAAATCTTGCAGCAAGGAAGACAGGAAATCACTTGTTATTGTAGAGAATAAGGTTGTTTGAGCTTGAAGGTCTAGTAGTGTACCAAGCAGTGATCCAATACATAAATAAACATGGAGGAGGTACACCAGAAACCAAACATAAAGAGAAGTCTTTCAGATATTATTGGTGAAAAAGGAAAAATGGTGAGGTGAACTGGACATAAATCAATGAACTCGAAAGGGATATAGAGAACTTATACGACAACACTGATAATTGTCTTCAAGCATTCCAGACACCTAGGGTTTTGAGAAAGTGTTCAAACAAGGTGAAATCATGGTTTTGACTCCATGATGACAGCAAAGGGATTCTGAAGATGTCACTGTTTGTAAAGATTCCAAACTCGTCCCAAAAAAAATTTCATGCCAAAAATGATCAAAAGATAGTTTGAGCTCCATAGTGTAGGTAAAAGGATTGTGAAGGTGCCAGGGTGTGTAAGCATCCTAAAGAGTTTCTAAGCTAAACCTGTTATGCCTCAAGATTAGTGAGAAAGGGAAAATCAATGTTTTCTAGTCACCTACCATTAGAAGTGTCAAAAGGGGTAAAAACATGATCATAACTTCATAGTGCAAGAAAGAGAGGGCTTTGAGGTTAATGCCATAGGAAATCCTCCCAGAGGTGCTTTAATGAGCTTATCATGACAAAATAAGCAAAGGGGAAGTCAAATTCATCCTTTTAGCCAACTTGCATACAAACAATGCAAAATTGTTAGTAAGAAAAGGGAAAAAGATAAATCCAGTATTGTAAAGGAAACCACAGAGGCTTTGAAAATGTAGCTACTGTCTAAACATCCTGAGACTTTCAAAAGAAAATTCATCATGCCTCTCAAAGCAAGAGGAGAAGCCAAGTTAATGTTTTTATCACCTACAGGACAAAAGTATAAAGAAATATCAGTAAAAAGTGAAAGGGGCTTAAAAACATTATGAAAGTGGGTTGTGAAGCTAAAATCAAATCCTTGAGTCTATATAAGGTCATTTTACACTTCAAAAAAATCAGTGTTGCCTTGCAAAGAATTTTAAATTTAGAAAGGAGAAGAAACTGTGAGTTTTTGAGCCAAAATTTGGCTAAGTGTTGAGGCGCTGCGTCTTCAGGTCGACGCTGTGTGCCTGGAGTCAAGCATTGCGCCCCTACCCATTTCTCCAGTGCATTTTATCAAAGCACAGTGCGCTTGTGAGGAGGCACTGCGCACCTACAAAAGCGCTGTGCACTTGTCCGTTTTCACCCGAGCATACCCAACAAGGACTTGGGCGCTGCGCCTTTGCCCGACCCGACTCACCGGTGGCCTAGGCACTGTGCGTTTGGCGAGGAGGGCCTCCTATACCCTGCAGACCCTAAAATCATCTCAAAACATCTTCAAGCTACCACCAAGAGTTTTTCAAGAAAAAAAATAAATGGTAAGTGGATGCCCTACTCTCCTCTCTAAGAATTTTGATGGTTTGCAAATTAAAGGAATGGAGCCCTAAGGAAAAAACCTAAGTTTGAACTTAAAACCACTGTTTAAATACTCCTTCATCTGCCTGCAAAAGAGATTTAGTGACAAACATAGGGTTTCATTGTTGGAGGTTGCCCACTCACCTAAGGTTGTGCCTACACTCACTCCATTCACCAAATCAGTCCCCTGCATTACAAAAAGATTGAAAAATTCATTTCCTTCCTTCATATCAATTTTCCATCAATGCAAGGTGTTGTCAAAGAAGAATTGTAACAAGCGGCTAAGGTTGTCCTTGAGTTTTACCTCTCACTCACCCATCCATATCATTCACTTGCAAAGGTTGCCATTCCTCCATCCCTTCATCTCATTTCTACTGTGCATTCCTAGGGTTTTTCTCAAAACAGAGGGATCAAAATTTCAAGGGAAGGTGAAATTGATAGTGGTGAGGGAGGCCAAATGCTAAGGAGGCATCAACACAAAAGTGGAAAAATTAATAGGTTTGAACCCCTCAACACCTTAGAGCTGATGGCCTCTCCCATGACTGTTTCATGTTTCCAGAATGTGGGATGTTTTGATTTTTGTGAAAGGATACAACAGGTGCAAAATCACCCTGACCTTACTGGACTTTTCATTATTAACTTACATGACAAGCATGTTAACCTTGCAGGAGTGACCTTTGAGGTATCCTCATATGCTATTTCCAATGCCATAGGCATACCTAGTGTAGGGGAGAAATGGTTCAAGCAGGCCAATCTTGACATGAGCTACTATGAACCCTTCCTAAAGCCTAGATACAAAGACAACTGAAAATCCATCTTTCCTTTCTCACATTTGTTGGAGAGATATGCACCTTTGATGATAATTATCATGAAATATTTTACATGTGAGGGAAGGTTCTCTAGGCTTTACTCCTATCACATTAAGCTGCTTATGCACTTTACTAGGGTTAGGATGCTGCACCTACCCTATTACCTCTACAAAAGCATTGACAAGATGTCCTATATTGTACAGAAGAGAAATTTCCCTCAGCAGATGCAAGGCTTATTTCCTCACTCTTTGATTAAGATGGTTGTGTTGCACCAATTACAGTAGAAGGGCATTCCATGGGAGGTTTTCATTCACCATGAAGTGTTCACCAATCCACAAGCCCATCCTTAGAAAAATATGCCTTCATCATCTCATCCTTCTATCCCTAATCCTCCATCATCTCCTGCTGATCATGTTTCACCATCCACACATATTCCTTCACCTCAGGACAACCCTCCTTCATCACCCTCTCACAATGCATCAGACAATGAGGGAAGTGACAATGAGCAATCAAATGTCAATGAGGGAGAGGGTACTGATGAATCAAGAAATAATGAAGAAGAAAGAAAAGAAGAGGAGGTCAGTGAAGAAGAAGCCAATGAAGGAGATGATAATGAAGAATTAAACAGTGAGGAAAATGAGGCTGATAATAGCAGTAAAGAGCACAGTGAGGCTCATAGCAATGAGGCAAACAACAATAAAGAGGAACAAAATAAAGATGCAGAAAGCAACGAGGATGCAGAAGTGAATGAAGACCATGGCAGTGAAACAAAGAGCCATGGTGACAATCAAGACAGTGGGAAAAATGGTGATGAAACACCTAACAGTGAGAATGCAGAAACCAATGAAGAAGATGCCCATGAGTCAGAAAAAAATGAGGCTCATGACAGTGATGAAGGCAGTGAAGAAAACAATGAGGAAGCATAGGACAATGAGGAAAAGATCCATGAAGAAGGAAGTTCAGAAATCAGTGAGGAAGAATCAAACAGTAAAGAGGGAAACCATGATACAGAAAACAATGATGAAGCACCTAACAGTCAAGATAATGAAAATGAGGCTGATGTAAATGAGGCCAATATCAGTGATAATGACAACAAGGATATCAGTGATAAGCAGAGAGCATGGAGACAGATGACAACAGCCATGAAAGCAACAAGGAAATGAGCCATGATGTAAATAGGTCAGAAATCCAACAAATCAGTGGATCAAATGAGGAAAAGAGACAGAAAGCAACAATGTTGATGAGAGCCATAAGGAAAATGAGGATACCAATGATGATGATAGTCACGATGGAAGCAATAGTGAAGGCACTGAAATGATCAAAATTGAACCTTTTCCTTTAAATTACCAAAGGGGAAGTAGGCATGTGTTTGCTGCCCTAAAGAGGCAAGGGGCCATGCCTTCCACTTCAACCAAGCAGCTTGAAAAAGGAAAAGAGAAGGTCATGGAGGAAAAGGAAGAAGACCATAATGAGATTGAACAAGAATTTGAACTCATTCATGTTGACAATGATGGTGAAAATGAGGCAAGGATCTCAAGCATGCTGCTCAAAGGTAAATATGCCCAAATCAAAGATTTACAAGCCAATCTAGCTAGGGCTACGAGTGTCATCCACTATTATGAGATTGAAAACAAGCAACTGGAGGCACACAAGGCCATTTATGAGGTTAGGGCTATCAGAGCCTGGAAAGAGGCTGAAAGGACCAAGGTTAGGCTAGATGAGGTCTTGGGTGTTTTTGATGAAAGTGAAGATGAAGAAGGGCAGTTGTCTAGGAGAGGACTAAGAATAATGGGCTTGAGGAAGGCCTTAACCAAGGAGAAGGAGCAAGAAACAACATTGGCAGAGCAACTCACTCTGAGTGAGCTGCTTGACATGGAGATAGAGTATGATTGGGAAGCTTGGTTAGAGAGGGCTAATATTTACTTGGAGGATCACCTGGAAAAGACACAAAGAGACCTTGGCCTTCAGAAGAAAATGGCAAAGCACTATGCCTTAAGAAATCAAATTGCAAGGGCTAAGCTCAAAAGAGCCCTTGCTAAAATTCAAGCCCTCAAGGAGGAAAAAAGAAAAGAAAACCTTGAAATCTTTGCTGATGCTTCCCTATAGGCATCCCAAACACCATGAGGAAGACAATTTCAAATTTTGGCAAGTTTTTAGAAATTTTGGTTTTTGACTGATTTAAAGTGCCAAGGTCGCAGCGCCAGGGGCATTGCGCTATCTTTTGGGGCACTTTCTTGAGGAGTGGTTTACATTTTTGGGTTCATATTTCCAAGTACATCACACACACAAAATTTCAGATGATTTGGAGATTTGGTCCTCCAAAAGGGTAAAAAACATGCAAAAATTCACCATTCTGCCCTATTTTCATAGCTGGCGCTACTCCCTGAACAGTCTTGGGAGATTTAGTTTCTGGGCAGGAAAATGGACACCAAATGAAAAACTAAATTTAGTTTTGGAAATTAGACTTGATAAAATTTCCAACAAGCTATCACGGAGATCATTCGGACACTGGGAAGGCCTTCAAAACTCAGCTGCAATGTGACCTATTTTTTCTAGTGCAGCTGTTGCACTCTTGGACCTCAATGTTGCACCCTTGCCTACAAAGTCAAAAAAAGACACAAATTTATTGCAAATAGATGTTTTTTGGGAAAATCACACCAAAGTTAGGTGTTAGAAGTTATTTTGCATTTATTTCATTAGATATTTTGTGCCTTGGGCCTTGCATGGTCTCTTTGCACAAAAATGACATTTATGATGTATTTATGAAATTTTGGAAACCCTAGCTAGGGTTTTGGTCCTCCTTGCTTGTTAAACACAACATTGAGGCCTCATTTTAGATGTTGGATGTTTATTAAGAAGGAAATCATAGATTTGAGATTGGAGAGAAATTGGCTTTGGTTTTTGTGGATGGATATATTTGCTTGACCATGGAGCAGGCTCACTTCCTTGATTCATGAGGATATTTAATGGTGATGTGTTCCAGATTCAATACTTTTTTTCTTATGTTATCATTTTGTCTCATCTTTCTCATGCAATAGGATAGAGATTTTAGGATAAGAATGTTGTTTAGAGGCACCTTAGCACTGTCTTCTTCCTATTGTTTGTATGTTTTCCTCTGCTAGGTCAGATTAGGGAATTATTGAATGCTCTGTAGTCCCACTTAGTTTTTTTATCTTGAGAATGATTCAATGAAGCAAATGTCAAAGTAGTTTTATGGTTAGCCCTACTCTTTGATATTACTTAAACATTGTTTTTAAGGTCTTTTACTTTGAAGTATTGTTGATTAGGTTTAGCAAAAAAGGTTTATGACTTGCCATGCCCTTTTGTTTATCATAAATAGTTTCTTTGGAGGTCTTTATAGCTTGATTTTAATGAAGTAGGAGTTCCCTATTCTTTGATCTCTGCTATAAGTTTATCTTAAATGTTTTCTTAGCTTGAAGGTGAAATCACTAGAATATTTACAGGTTTCTTGCCTTCTATATTTCACTGGATTGTTATCTTAATGCTTACTTGCTAGGGTTTAGTCAAAGAAGTTATTGGAATGCCCCGTCTTTGATTATTTCTTCATGCTTAGTAATCTTAAAGGCCATTCTTGTTAAGGTATTTGTTGAAGGATTCTCAACTTCCCTTTTGCACCTACTATGTTCACAAATTTGAGGTTCATTTCATTCACATAAGCTTTTAGATCCATTTGAATTTGTTAGATTTTCCTTGTGATACACCCTTGACCTATTGATTAAACTTTTCAAGACCTTTTGTAGACTCCATATCCCAATGGTTTAAAATTCTCTCATTCTATTAAATCTGCTTAACAACCTACCCAACCAACCAACCAAACAAACAAACCCTAAACCTAATAGCTAGCCTAAAATAAAAAACCCTAAAATCATACAAAGATTACATCTTTCACATAAGTATAGAGAGAACCTTCTCTGAATCCAGGAAGGCTAGGTCCTGGGACTCCAAAGACTGGTCTGATGTTACCCATGTAAATTTGGTCTTGCCAATTTAACAAATTACGGGACCCTAACAAACCCGATGAAGAAATCGTGCTATAATTCACAATGTAGATTCAGACCCTGAGGAAAGATCACCAGAATAATCATTAGCTGCAATCTCATGTATATGGAAAAATCAGGATGAAGAAATCAAATTTTCAAAAGATCAAAACAACAAGCAACTATAAAATACGTTCAACCACACCTTCGAAAGCAGAGAACCCAGTTTCCAAGAAGAAAGAACACTAAGCTTACAACACCACCAAAAAACATGACAAGGAGATTATGCCCTAAAACCTTGAAGCTTAAAGAGATCATAAGAGGAAGAAATGCCAAAATACTTGTATATTTTGGTAGTACGGAAAATTGTATAAACATTGATCTTTCTAAACAACTTAATCTTTGTGTATGCCCAATTAAGGACTTGACCATAATTTTCATTACTGGGCAAAGTTCGAAGAGATATGAGAATTTCATAAGGTTCCAATCCAGATACAAGAACTAGAACTACAACCATAATTATTTTCCCTAACACTCAAAGAAATGGATATAGTGTTAGGTGCATAATGGTTAATACAATTAGGAAGTTATACTACAAATCTTAAAGAACAATTCATGGAGTTTAATTGCTAAGGACGACACTATAAATTATATGGTGTTGATGCTCCCAAATTCAAGGAAGATGCAAATACATATGATAACTTTACCAACTCACAGGGCATAAACAAAGTCAAAATAAATAGACAACATTCCATAGCAACATGCTCAACTAAGGAAAACCCTGCTTGTTATGCTTGTTATGCTTGATGACAAAGCATCTCTAAGAAGGTGGCAATATTATGAATACAATATTCATAAAAATATTAATTAAATATATAATATTAAAAAATGATAATAATAAAAATAATTAAATAGTTAATTAATTAATTAGTAACAACATTGGCTATGAGAGTTCAAAAGTCAAATAATGTGACCATTCACCTTCATGGTCAACCAATGCCTATATAAACAAACAACAGTGAAGACTTGTAACCACCATTCAGTTCTTATTCAATAATAATACAATTACTTATTTACACTTATATACACAATCCACACATCATTATATATTGTATATTAGTATTCTTATTGCTACATTGATCATTCATTAATAAAATATTTATTACTTCTCAAGCACATCAATGTCTCATGTAATTACTTTATGCTTCTAACAAGACCAAAAAGAAAAACACAAAACAAAAAGAACTCAAATATTACTCACACTTTTGTGGTAGATTTACATTGTGGTAGTTATCTCATATATAAAATTAAGTTTTTTTTAATAAATGTTAAAAAATAAATATTAAAAAATGTTTTTTAATAAAAATAAATATATATATATATTTTAATAATATTAATATATATATATATATATAGATTAAATGTCATTGCAAAATATTCTACTAAATATGAAAATAAAAATTACAAAAGTTTTATGGTTTTTTTGTATTTATATATTGGCCATTGAGTTTAGGTTTGGAATATACTTAAAACTATTTCTATTTAGGTAAAAGCTCATTTTATTTAAACCTAAGGAAATATATTAATGGTCCAAGACCTAGAGGCATTTGGTAGGAGTGAAAACTTTCCCCTTACGAACCACCAACTACGAATTCCATGCGATATAGTTTTCCTTAAATAACAATGATGAGTTAACTTACATTTATGGATAACAATCAGTGATACTTATCCCATTGTTTATGTGAAAATTGAATTATATATTTTCACAAAATATTATGCATAACAATTTAAACGAGAATCTATTAAAAATAATATTATATTGTCAATTTTATTTTTTACTTAAATATTATTAATAACTCTAACTAAGCATGAAGCTATATTATTATAATTTGTAACTAAATAATATATCAAATTTATTTTAAACAAATATAAAAAAAAAAAAAAAAACAATATAATAATACATATCTATGCATTAATTATTTTTATAACTTTTTATTTAAAATATTTATGTATTCTTAATTAATTAATTAAAATAAGAAATCCATTTTACACTTTTCCAATCAAGAGACGAATTACTAAATCTAAGTGACGCCTTTATAATAAATATGAAAAAAAATTCTAATCGTGGATTATTTAAATAAATTAATAAAGACATGTTAAAAAAACTTTCTTTCAACCTAGCTAACTTAAGAGATACTTAACATAAAGATTCTTTCTTACAATCCAACTTACTTAGAAGATACTTAATGCAATGATTCTTTCTTATAATTCAACAACTTCGGAGATATTTACAAATAGATGAATCCATAAGTTGAACAACGTAATAACTTCAAGATTTATAAACCAAATTTTGCATTAAAAATACAGGGAAGCAATGAAAATTGAATGTGATTTTATTTATTTATCTTTAAATTGAATCCATAAGTTCAACAACGTAATAAGTTCGACATCAATTGACCCGCACGTTCGGCCAACAAATCAGGTAGTTCTTAAAAAGACATGGATTTTACGGATATGGGTGGATTAAATATTGGTTTGGTTGATTTAATATATTTTTACTTTGGTTAATGTGTTTGTGGTTTATTATATGCGCTTATGGTTTTATATATGGTAAGTTATATTGTTTTTAAGTAAAAAATAAGTGTGTTTTTAGTCAAAATTACTCACGGGCATTTAAGTGGTCAAAATCACTCCATGCACCTCCATGAGGTTTGATCCTAGGTAGCCTTGATGAGGAGGTCCATCCTCAACCAATTGTAATAGTGAGATTTGACTATTGATTTGACATGTTATCATTAAACTATTTTATAGTTAAAATAAATTAGTTTATTTTTTTGTCAAAAAGTATTTTTTTACTGATCAATATAAAAAATGTGTAACTCTCATGTTCACATAGACTTTACATATAATATTAAAAGAAATTAATAATAATAAAATATTTCAATATTATTAAAAATACATTATTTTAATATCTATATTAAATAAAATATTCTAAAATCAATTTTATCTAATAATTGGAAACAACTCTTTTTTATTTAAATTTCATTCAAAATTGTTTTTATATCTTAATACTATGGAGATATATCATTTTTAAATATTTAATATAGAATTAGAACAAGACATTTAAAAAATTGTTTTAATGTTAATCATATATATATAGATATATTATTGGTGTGTTGTTTAATATGAGTGAAGTGTAATTTTTATCATGTTCAACCAGGAGTTGGCATGTGTGCACATGCACTTGCTCATGTATAGACTCATACTAAGATCCATCATGCATTGATTTATAAGCAAGAGACTAGTCTACTAGTTTACTAACACATTTGTGGAATCAACTTTTCATCTTGTGAAGGAGAAATCGAGAAGAATATTAAATTTACACAAAATTACTTGACTTAGACCCTCATTGAAATGCTTACATTCTCAAATAATATTTTAATTTTACACATGTTTCCTCCCAAGCATAATGTGGAAGCAAGATGAATACATTATCACTCAACTTCCACAAGAGGAAAATTTACACAAAATTACTTGACTTAGACCCCCATTGAAATGGTTACATTCTCAAATAATATTTTAATTTTACACTTGTTTCATCCCAAGCATAATGTGGAAGTAAGATAAATACATTATCACTCAACTTCCACAAGAGGAACGTCTTATCACTCAACACAAAATACCATATGATGTATGTATATATTTCTTTAGTATATATATTATATTAATATTTGCATTTGGTGTAATTTATTTTATTTTATTTGTATAATACACCAACACACACTTTTGAAGTGAAATATCTTTATAAAGTTGTCAAAGGATTTTGATTTCTATGTACTATGTATAGAATTTATTTATATTATATACAAACATCAATTTTTTTGAAAATGAGATAAGATAAATACCTTTGTAAGGTTGTCAAAAGATTTTAATTTCTAAGGTACACTTATATAAAAGTTACAATTTCAATTATCAAATTTATTTTATTTTAATTTCAAAGGTACTCAATATTAACTTTTTCACTTTACATTTTTTCTTAAACTTATGCATTTGGTTAAACTTATATATGTTGGTTTTCAAGCTCCTGTGGTTATCATTTGGATAAGAATGATCCAGATTATCCACACTATTATAAGAAATTTGTCGATGTTTCGAATCCCAACGAGGATCCATCTTCAATACTATTTTCGAATGAGTAATTGAAAGAAAGTACAAACCAGGGATAAATAGTGATAGGGTTGGGGAGAAAAATAAGAAAGCCGACAAAAAAACTAAACTTACATTTTTTTATTAATTTAATATTATTTTTATTATTACTTTAATTAATTCATTATTATTATTTTTAATTAGTTTTTATTTATTTATTTAAAGAAGTAATTGTTAATAATTTTTAATGATATTCTTACTAATAGTAATTATTACTAATAATAATTAATAATAATAATCAATAATAACGATTAATATTCAAATATATTATTAAAAATTTAATTTTTTTAATTAATTCAATATTATTATTATTATTTTAATTACTTCATTATTATTTTTTAATTAATTCATTATTATTATTAATTAATTCAATTTTATTTATTTAAAAAAATAGTTTAATAACAATAATTATTAATGACATTATCAATAATAATAATTAATAATGGTTACTATTCAGAATTCTTTTAATGTATAATAAATTATATTTCTTAAACCCAAATTCAAAATTATTAATGAAAAAATGTTTAACTTTTAATTAATTAGATTAATTAGTATTTTAATAATACCTAATAAAATGTTAATTATTAAGAAAATAAGGGGTTGCAAAATGAAACCAATTATTTATTTATTTAACTTATAAATCAAATAGTGTGATGACTACTTAATTAATTCATTAATTTATTAATATTATTAATATTTTAGTTTTTATTATTTTATTTTATTTTATATTTAAACGTTGATTCCACATAATTTTTTTAAGATCATAGGGTGAGAAACATATACCTGAGCTATTATACCTGGGAGGACGAACGAGAAGAACCAATTTGTTTGATCAAAGGAAGCCAACTACCACTTATTTCACTCCTTCCATCTCTGTTGAGGTTATGAGGATGAAAAATAATCTCGAGAGATTCTTTGATATTTCTTTTTCCTTAGTGTTCTTCTCTTGCGATAATTTTGGCATTTTCTAAACAGACATGATGCTTAGTTTTCGAGGAGTGCTCTACAAGGGTTGAGGTACAAGATATCCCATTCTTAATATTGAATCCATATTCTTTCAATCTATTTTGGAAAGAACACTCGGTTTCCCCAATATAACTTTTACCACACAAACAATCAATATTATAAACTCCTTTAAGTTGTTCGTGACTGATATTATCCTTAACTGACTACATTCTTTGTCTTATCATTCCCACGACTGTAAATTGCGTGACTATGTCGTTCTTTCCCAAAACCTTAGCGGTTTTATCTGTAACACCCTGGATGTATGGCAGGAAAACCCTACGACACTTAGCTTGAGGTTCTTTGTGTTCTTTGGAAAGGACCTACCCTTCATCTCTTTTTATGGAAGTGTTGGAAATGATGGAAGCATATGCCTGGATGGTAAGCATTATGCTCATCAAGACATCGTATTAGGCAGCAACGGTAATATTAATGTACCATTTTTAGGTTGCAACTCCTGGAACGAGAAAATTATGGATTGCAGCGTTGATAGATTGCGCCCAAGTTGTCGCATGGTTGGAATCTTAGGCCTAGAAGGTAGAAAAGAGTATGGTGCTCATCAAGACATCACAATAGGTAGCAATAATGGTGGGAATAGAAGCAACAATGTTGGGAGCATATTGATTAAGGGAAGCGTTTGTCTGCATGATAGCAGTGAGCATTCTGCTCATCAAGGCACTGCATTAGGCAATACTGATGGTAGCAATGTAACATTTTTAGGTTGTAACTACAGGAGTGAGAAAATTAACATCGCAGTGGGCAGCAACGATGGGAAATTGAAAGTAGCGGTGTTAAGACAAAATATGTATGCCTAGAGGGTAGCAGTGAGGATTGTGCTCATAAAGACATCGCATTAGACATCATCGATGGTAGAAATATTTAACCACTTGCTTGCCTCTTCTTGACCAGCCTTGCTTAGACATTCAAGAGGGAATTTAGACCCTATTAAATTAGGAAGTTCCAACCAATTGATTGCGTAATACATCCAAGGCATCTTGATGACCTCATGCATGACCTGTATGATTTTCTGATTATACAACTGATAGTTCTCTTCCCTTCAACTCCAATATCAACTAGGCCTTCCTTAGGACTGACATTCAACAACTATTTATAGTGAATTATCAGTTAAATGATTGATCACTGCATGTGAATTAAATAAGATTAAACTCATTGGACCTATCACTATCTCATCTCTCATTTAGAACTAGTTAAACCGATTTTAACTCAAATACTTGAGTTAACTAATTAAACTCACAAATAACTCAACCAGGGCTCCTAAAAAGCAGGAGACACCCCACATGCCTCTAGTTTGACCCTCCAACTCGAAATGATTGAGCTAAATAAGTCTTCTTGACTCAGTTAACACTTACACACTATCATGTGATGTGGAATTACAATTTACTTCTAATTTAATTAAGGGAAAATTAAATAAGAAGCCTCATACCATTTTCAATATTTCTTGTTGCCATTTTCAACGTTAAAAATGTATAGATGTGGAATTAAAGATTATATTCATGCAAAAATGAAATTGTACAAACCACAAACTATTAAAGAAGCTAGACATGCATCAAGGCTTATTGAACAAAAACATTAGTTCAACATGCTATCATTCAAGGAAGACGAAAACCAATAACAATACTCAGGTAAAAAATGATAAAAAAATGTAGATATTGTGGAGACAGATGGAAATTATGATACATATGCCTTAAAAATAAATTAGATACTTATGAAGTTGAGAAAGAATAAAAAACTTCAAGTAATGAGTCAGAGAAAATGATAAAGAAGAAAAATAATGGTCACAAGTGTGGAGAACATTGGACACGAGGAAATAAATGTGAAGACATGTGCTTACATTACTATAAGATAGTAGATGGAAGGAAAATTGAAGCACAAGAACCTGATGAAGAAATCACTATAATGCACAATGCAGATTCAGACCCTAAGGAAAGATCAAAAGAAGAATCATTCGCTGCAATCTCATGTATCTGGAAAAATCAGGATGAAGAAATCAAATTTTCAAAAGATAAAAAACAACAAGCAACTGCAAAATACGTTCAACCACACCTTCGAAAGCAGAGAACCAAGTTTCAAATAAGAAATAACACTAAGCTTACAACACCACAAACAAACATGACAAGGATATTACACCCTAAAAATCTAAAGCTTAAAGGGATCATAAGAGGAAGAAATGTCAAAATACTTGTATATTTTGGTATTACTCATAATTGCATAAACATTTATCTTGCTAAACAACTTTATCTTTGCGTGTGCCCAATTAAGGACTTGACCATGACTGTCACTACTGGACAAAAGTTCGAATAGATATGAGAATGTCATAAGGTTCCGATCTAGATACAAGAACTACAACTACAACATAATTATTTTCCCTAACACTCAAAGAAATGGATATAGTGTTAGGTGCATAATGGTTATTACAGTTAGGAAGTTCGACTACAAACCTTGAAGAAAAATTCATGGAGTTTAATTGGAAAGGACGACAATATAAATTATATGGTTTTGACGCTCCCAACTTCAAGGAAGATGCAAATACATATGATAACTTTACCAACTCACAAGGCATAAACAAAGTCAAAATAGGAACATGCTCAACTAAAGTAAACCTTGCTTGTTATGCTTGAAGACAAAGCATCTCTAAGAGGGTGGCAATATTATGAATATAATATTCATAAAAATATTAATTAAATATATAATATTAAAAAATTATAATAATAAAAATAATTAAATAGTTGATTAATTAATTAGTAACAACATTAGCGGAGTCCAGGTGAGGCTTGGGCATGTAGAAATTTGCTGAATATATCACTTATTCAATGGATATTATCCTGATCACACATCAATTCAAATTGCATGCATAACACATAATCTCTTCTACAATTAATTGTCACATGTGGAAAGAATAGAAGCGATAGCACATCAAATCATCACACACATTAACACAGTATGTATGGGGAAAGATTATAGCTTAAAACCCCTTAGCTATTCTGTATATTAGATGGAGAGAACATGCAACAATACATAGCACAATACTCCTCACAAGTACTCAGTACTATCTCCCAAAGCTACACAAAAACTAGCTTGGTTTTGAACAAGTCACAAGTTCAAAACTCAACCACTAATTTCCCTGCCTCTATTGCGCAATCAAGGCTGGTCTAAATAGAGATCCAAGTTCGAATCTCACTGGCTCCAACTGTGCAATTTTCATTGGTAATTTCCTCCAAGTGTGGTGCAAATCTCATGCACAACTAATGTCGCAACTGATAGCTAACTCAACCCTTTCATCTACCTCTTTCACTTGTCGCCACTGAACTGTCCATGCACTGAGTTAAACCGATGTGTTCTTTAGTTGAATAATGAGTTAATAATTTGTGAATTAAATAATATTTAATTCACACAACTCATCTCTAGTGTATTAGCCAGTTAAACTAAATACAACTAGTTCAACTAGTTAACTAGAACACCACCTCCATTAACCGTCGCATCAACTCCACCGAACTCCGCCACTTGAGCTCTAATTGAAGTCAACCATGCATTAGCTCAACTAACCCATAGGAAAAGCGTATTTCCTTCTGGCAGCTGCATGCCCCACCTCCGGGGGTCAAACTGAAGTGCTCCAAGAGAGTAAACTGAAGTTTAGAGTCCAAATATTATTAAGGGTAAATAATATTTGACTGTTCTATTTTTTGCCCGCCAGTCTAAAAATAGACTTCGACCTAAATGATAAAAATATAGATCCATCTATTTTTACCAACATGACCAATCCTCCAAGAATATCATACTGCAGCTCCCGGTCCATGATCCATATGTCTAAAAATAGACATAGTCTAAAAATAGACTTTTCAACAAAAAATCACATGTGTGGTCCCCACCTAGTTTAGGTGATCACTTTCCAACTAGGATCAGGAAATATGTTTCAGGAGGCCTCCTTCACTGTTTATTTTTGCCATTTTCAACACTCCCTGTCAACAAGAAAGGACTGTTTTTGCATGCGACATGCAACTCCATGCATTTGCCCGGCAACCTTCACAAGCGCCATGCAACTCCATGCATCTGCTCTGCAACTCCTCTAAAACTGAATAGGCTCCAAACAACTCAATCAGTATTGATGCATCTATCATCTATCATCAAAGTCTTCGACTTCTTCTTGGCCAACTTCACATGTCATCAGGAACCACTGCGCTGTTGAACTCTTGCACCCATGCACTCTTGCACTTGCTGTCAACTCTGATCCACGCTCCAGTATCCGACACTGTCACTTTGATCTGCCTGCATCACTCCAAATGATCTTGCTACTGCTGTGCTGTGGGCACCTCGTAGCCAGGTTCAATCCATGAGTTCCACACCATCTCATGAATCTGCCCAAAAATCTCCTCATGGGATTAATCATGCATGTCACCCCACCTCACACCTGGTGGTATAGCTGCATGCACTCCCTCTGCCTGTCTGGCACGAAGTTTCTCTGCATGAGTGGTCTCTCCCACTCCATGATCCTCTTGTGGCTGCTCCACACCCCTAGGTTCACTATCGCCTGCATGAAAACCCCGCTCCCTCTCAAGCTTCAATTGCATGTCTTTCTCGCCTGCATGCAACACTTGCTCCCTCTCAAGCTTCAGTTGCATGTCTTTCTCCCGCTCCCCAACAATAGGAAGCTCCGTAGACATCCCATCTACTTCAAGTCTGTAGAGATTCTTTGCTTGAATCCCAACCTTCTTGACTTGTCCCGTTGCCTTGTGCCGAAGGAAAACTTTTCCTTCTCTAAAGACAACTTCATACCCTTTATCCTCTAACATTGCGATTGAGATCAGATTCTTTGTTAGACCTGGTACATGCAATACATCTTGTAAAAGAATGAGTTTACCTGACTCCCTCTGAAAGGTTATGGTACCAATGCCGGTCGCATTGTATCATCCACCGTCGCCCAACTCAACATGCATCTGGAGACCTTTCTCCACCAAGTCACTGAAAATATTTGCATCTCCCGTCATGTGAAAGGAAGCACCACTATCAATATACCACCCCGATCCTAATGCACTAGACAACATGCATGCGATCAATGAGAAGTCTAGCTCAAATTGCGAGGCAAGAGCCTCACCAGCTGCAGTTCCCGCAGCCTGCTTGTTCTTCTTCTTCTTTGGGCAATTCGTGGCGTAATGTCCATGATCGTGACAGTGAAAACACTTCACTTTGGACATGTCACGCTCTTTACCATCCGCACCGGATTGAGAATCCTTCTCCTTGCCCTTCCCCTTCCTTGCTTTGGCAGCCAAAGCGCAGTCTTCTTCATCAGATACCTTTGATGAAGATCCGTCCCTGGTAGTCCTTCTGATCTCCTCTTGCATGAGATCCGACCACAATCGCTCCCATCCCAGCAACTTCTCCCGACCATTGACACTATCCTGATAGGAATTCCAAGCCTTCGAAAGACCAAGGAGAGCCAGTTCCACCATTTCCTCATCTTCGACACTCACCCCCACACTTCCCAGCTCATCTCTACACTGAGTGAACTTCGTGAGGTATTTTGTGATGCTGTCGCCTTTCTCCATCTTGATGTTTCTTAGTCTATCTTTGAGCGCCAGCTTCCTTTGGTCACTCTTGCTTTGGTATAGATCTGTCAAAGCTTCCCACATCAAATATGGAGAAGCCTTTCCATGCAGGCTGGATACAATGTGATCCTTTACGCCCTCCAACAGGATCCTTCGACATTTTGCTTGTTTCTTTCGCCAGGCTTCCACAACAGCAGCATCATTAGAAGTAGGCTTTGGAATCTCTTTCTCCACGAATTCCAACAGCCCATTATCATCTAATACAGCCTCCATGCGGTCCTTCCATGCAACATAATTCGAACTTCCTTCCAAGGCATATTCGAGTCGCAAACTGTTGAAAGACATTTTCGCCAGGGCACCAAGAACACAAATCCGCAAATTCGAATTTCACCACCAGCTGATAACTCAATCGCTTCCGATCTATACTTGAGAACAAATTATTTCCAAATCAGAGCATGGGATTTTACCAGACCTTTCACTTTTCGAAGAAAGATGAATCCGGAGGCTATCTGGCCTGTGTGCAGGCTCTGTCCGAGGAAATAAGTTTGCAATCACCGTAATAGATCTTGACAATTAATATAGCTCTGATACCATGTAGAAATTTGCTGAATAAATCACTTATTCAATGGAGATTATCCTGATCACACATCAATTCAAATTGCATGCATAACACATAATCTCTTCTACAATTAATTGTCACATGCGGAAAGAATAGAAGCGATAGCACATCAAATCATCACACACATTAACACAGTATGTATGGGGAAAGCTTATAGCTTAAAACCCCTCAGCTATTCTATATATTAGATGGAGAGAACATGCAGCAATACATAGCACAATACTCCTCACAAGTACTCAGTACTATCACCCAAAGCTACACAAAAACTAGCTTGGTTTTGAACAAGTCACAAGTTCAAAACTCAACCACTAATTTCCCTGCCTCTATTGCGCAGTCAAGGCTGGTCTAAATAGAGATCCAAGTTCGAATCTCACTGGCTCCAACTGCGCAATTTTCATTGGTAATTTCCTCCAAGTGTGGTGCAAATCTCATGCACAACTGATAGCTAACTCAACCCTTTCATCTACCTCTTTCACTTATCGCCATTGAACTGTCCATGCACTGAGTTAAACTGATGTGTTATTTAGTTGAATAATGAGTTAATAATTTGTGAATTAAATAATATTTAATTCACACAACTCATCTCTAGTGTATTAGCCAGTTAAACTAAATACAACTAGTTCAACTAGTTAACCAGAACACCACCTCCATTAACTGTCCCATCAACTCCACCGAACTCCACCACTTGAGCTCTAATGAAGTCAACCATGCATTAGCTCAACTAACCCATAGGAAAAGCGTATTTCCTTCTGGCAGCTGCATGCCCCACCTCCGGGGGTCAAACTGAAGTGCTCCAAGAGAGTAAACTGAAGTTTAGAGTCCAAATATTATTAAGGGTAAATAATATTTGACTGTTCTATTTTTTGCCCGCCAGTCTAAAAATAGACTTTGACCTAAATGCTAAAAATAGAGATCCATCTATTTTTACCAACATGACCAATCCTCCAAGAATATCATACTGCAGCTCCCAGTCCATGATCCATATGTCTAAAAATAGACATAGTCTAAAAATAGACTTTTCAACAAAAAATCACATGTGTGGTCCCCACCTAGTTTAGGTGATCACTTTCCAACTAGGATCAGGAAAGATGTTTCAGGAGGCCTCCTTCACTGTTTCTTGTTGCCATTTTCAACAGGGCACGACCCATAGGTTGGGTGTTCAACAAGGTTTTCCCTGTCTCAAGATTTGGTAACCTTTCTAAACGACAGAGGCTTCCACAACCTTATTCAAGTGGTTGATCATCGGTCCTTATCTTTACTGAGGCAAGGATGGATTATAGGAACTGATATTCACCTTGAAGAAAGATGGATGGAAGAATGGAGGATTTTCTATTTGGACTTGCAAAACTCCTCTGTTAGGATTACTGATTCAAGGGATGAGCTCAGATGGGTACATGCACAGTCTGGACTCTACTCTCTGAAGATGGGATATAAATGGTTGATGTCCCAACAGGGGTGGGAGGCCCCTGCCTAGTGGTCTAAACTGATTTGGAAGCTGAAATTTCCAGCAAAGACTAAGCTTTTTTTCTGGTGTATCTTACAGAATAAAGTGCCAACATGGGACTTTCTTCAAAAGAGGGGGAAAATAGGTCCGGGCTGATGCTCTTTACGCAAATCCAGGGAGGAAACCGCCCTTCATATTTTTCTAAACTGCCCCTTTAATGTAAGTCTTTGGGCCGAATCTTTAAGGCTCATTAAAACCCCTATCAGATGGGAAGAAGAAAATATCTAGCAAGCTTGGACCCGGTGGTGGGAGGAGGCTCCTGATGACAAAGTTCGTACGATTCCTCTCTTGATTTCCTGGGGCACTTGGATTGCAAGAAATCGGGTAATCTTCCAAGATCTTCCTTTCCTAATTAGCCAAATAGCTACGGAAGGTGCAACCATCTACGAAAATATCCCATCTCCATCTGGTCCTGCCCCACCTCATTGCATTCAGCCATAACATATCAGGGAAGGGGTTCCTTGGGCTTTCTTTGATGGAGCTTCTGACATTAATGGGTGGTGTGGAGCTGGTCTGGTCATCCATTTATCCTCAAACAAGTCTCTGCAAGCATCAGTTGGTTTTGGACAAGGGACAAATATTCGCTGAACTCAAAGCCTTACATTACCTTCTCTGTTGGATGACTTTAAGACAATTGAGGAGGATTAAGATCTTTGGAGATTCTATGAATATTGTGAAATGGTTTACTGGGACTCAACAATGCAGGAATTATTTTTTGCTGCCTTTGCTTAAAGAGATTTTTTGGATCAAATGTTATTTCACTAAGATCACTGTTTGCCACATTTACAAGGAACAGAACCAGGACGCAGACCACCTATCTAAAGAAGGTTCTGAACAAGCTATGGGGACCTGGACAGTGACAGAGATGGAAAATGGGGTTGTTCATCCTTTGGAACAGCCTTTTTTTGGATAACAGATCACTCTTGCTTCTTTTGTGTATATATTCTGCTGTCTTTATTGCTATGTGTTTTTTTTTTAATGGTTTGAAACAAACATTAAAACTGCTACACAAACTTTTGGTGAGTCACAGGACTGTTTTCCTCACTGAGGAGGTCTTGGGATTCTTTTGGATAACTGTTTTATCACAGGAGACAGGGCTAGTTTTTACTGTCGGTTTCCTCTGTTTTTGTTATGGAAAGGAAGCCTCGGCTTCTGCAGGCACATAATCATTCTCATCACCATCTCTGTTTCGGATTAAAGCCGGGAGATGTGACTGAATGATTGCGCCTTTTAAGGCTAATTTTGGACAGGCTGCTTTTGTGATACCATTTAGGTATTCAAATTAGTTGAGACTAATTTTCTTCTTCGAATAGAAGGAGAAATGGAGTTGCTCAAAAATGCTATGTGACTATCTATTTATAATAGAAAGTTCGATTTTTTTCTGTGGAAAAAAAAAAAAACAACATTAGCTATGAGAGTTTAAAGGTCAAACAATGTGACCATTCACCTATATAGGCAAACAACCATGAATACTTGTAACCACCATTCAGTTCTTATTCAATAATAATACAATTACTTATTTACACTTACATACACAATCCACACATAGTTATATATTGTATAGTGGTGTTCTTATTGCTACAATGATCATTCATTCATTAATAAAATTGTAATATTCCTAATTAGCTTTTAGCCAGTTAGAATATTAAATTTTGTTTTTTGTCAATAAGATAGATTAATAAGAGGGTAGAGGGACCCATAAATCCCTTTAGTAGGAATAAAACTATTTCTAATGTGAATGTGGATCAATGCATCTAGATAGGATCAAGATGAATAAACCACTCCTTGGTGTGAATGTGGGTCAATGCATGTGGATGGGGTCAATTTGACCAAATCAACAACGTAGTCATGGATGTAGTGGAGATAGTGGAGGAAAAAACAATCATAATGGAGGGAAGTAGCCATAAGAGTAGCATCATTACTGTGTGGGGTTAAGGGGTTGAGGGATTACAAAGCATATAAGGAAGGGGAAGGCAACCACAAAGAGAATTCTGAATATTGTTTATGTATTGTCTTTTATGACTTTCTGCACGCTTCAGCTGTTTAAGGAAGTCTACTGTGATGTTTAGCACAAGGGTGTTTTCGAACGGAAATCCCACCCTCATCCTCGAGGGACTTCGAGTGCCCACTCAGAAGAGGTTCTTTAAGATGCATTTCATCATTCAGCATCAGGCCAATATTCAACCCCCATCAACAGCACAATCTCCTTCAGGAATTGCCCAATCTAGGAGGGCAGATCCATTGGAGGGGTAATAACCCAAGTTTTTTGAGCTTATCAACCAGTGAGGGGAGAAACCCTTCATCCGGAAAGTCATTGGGGAGGATTAGCAACAATTTTATCATCATATCAACCACCTCCTAGCAGTATCCCAACTACAATGCGTAATTCAGCCCTAGGGCTACATTTTCATCATTGTCATTTCGGCAACCCTTTCTGGGTTATCTTGGAATTGTGCTAGAAAGCCCATATCTCTGATCCTGGAATTTTATGAGCACCCAATCAGCAGATCTACGCATTCCTAGTTTCCAACAATAGTATTTTCCAACAAGATTGCGCAGTCATAGCCTCCTAGCAGTTAGTGCAGCAAGAACCTATTATTTCTTGATGTTTTGGGTCGTTTCAAGCTTGTTTTTCCTAGCTTGAGTGTCTCTTTCTCAAGCACTTGTACTTCATTTCTGTTATTTCATATAATAAAATGGCTCAACTAATTTTTTCATGTATTTGATGTGGTTATGTTTACTGCATTTTCCAGTTTTATGTTCTATATTCATTTTTTTCCTATTTTGGAATATTACAGTTGTATCAAAGCATAATCTTGGCTCAGCCTGTGGGGCACTACATATATGACATATGAAGAAGAAGAACCTCTTACATACCGGGAGAAGCGGTATATCAATAGAGGTCGCAATTTTGATTATACAAACAACGAAGAATACAAAGGAAAGTCTCCAATATCAGGAGAAATGGATGAGAAAGAGTTTCCAAAGCTTCTTCTCCAAATTATGTAGGATATTTCCAAAGAAATCAAGGAGATGAGGGTGGAAAGACAAAAGGAAACCCCAATAGGGATAAAGCATGGGGAAATCTATGGCACTTCACATCATTGGTGTGAGAAACCGACAATGCAACAAGTGTCACAACACTCCACCATGCCTACATTCCTAGCAGTGGGAAATGGGGTTGGAGGACCCCAAGAGCAGGAGGCTCTTGGTGATTACTTTATGGAATATGAATCTCAATCTGAAAGGTTCAAAGAGAATATGAAATTCCAAGATTTCTATCAGATCAAGGATAACAGAAGACCCTGTAATAGCAATAGAAGTGGAGGGTACATTGTTTCGGGGAATATCACCCTAGAGGTTCGTTGGGTTACAACCTCCACAGAGCAGGGGCATGCTACTTAAGAAGGACTCACACAACCATGCATGTTCAGAAAAACTAAATAGATTAGATCGAGGAAGTTACCCGTAGGTCCTACGGTTGAAGCAGATCCCGCGGGGTCCGAACCCCCAGCAACCGTCCTTCCTTCTTAACCTAAAAGACAAGAAGAAACAAGCACGAAGAACTGGTTGTACAGCATATATCTACTCTAAATGTTAGTGAAATCCATATAAAACATTAAATAGATCATAATGAATGCTTAAATAACAATTTTCTCATATATGTAAGCAGACACTAACACGTATATTTCGGGAACAGGATGGTACTTATGTATTATAAATAGCATGTACAAATAACGAGTGGAGAGATCACCTGAATCCTTCCATGATCTTCGAGCAGACCGTCGTCCGGATCCGTCCCGCCCTTGCCTCACTAAGACTCCTTCCAAACTGGTGCATACAAGATGACATATAGGGAGATGAGCATCTCAAGGAAACAAGGGTTTCCTATAATGAACTGGGAAAGTGCAGGAGGCACGGGGAATCAGACTTGGATAGGGAATACCAACAGAGTATAATATTAATAATTCTCTCTCCCCCTTAGGCCATACACATGAGGGGTTTTTATACTCCCTCCAAGTAGTTTCAACAGTTGGAAATAGTTGGCCACGTGTTGGGGTGGTTGAACTACCTGAGTAACCATCAACCCAGCCCGAAAATAGGGAATTTTTATATATTTTTTCATAATTTTAATGGCATACGCGGAAAAGTGCATGTGGACTCGCGTATACATGCGGAAAAAGCTGGGCATAACCATGTATGGGGATTTTTACATTGTTTTTAAGTGAATTTGTCCAAGTCTGTAGGAATGGGTGCCCAAAGCCATAAAAACAATCATGAATCATATGAAGGTGAGAAATGATGCTATAACAGATGCCCCCTAATATATGAGGTCAGAAGGGGTACATGATGGCCGAAATGTATTATGCACATAGAAAGAACTTCGCAAGGACAAGAGAGGACTTCACCAGATTTCAGCCTACCAAAAACCAATGAAAGAAAACAGAGAGTCAACTCATGCTGAGGCGGGCATACCCATGCTCAGTGAAAAATACATCATATGGAAAGTATTGAATAGATCCAACATGTATACAAGTATAGCTGAATTGAAAGTACACAATGAATCATCTGAGCATGGCCCGGAAATACAAGTCTGAATCAATATCCAAGTATCACATATAGAAAGCTGATCAAAGATGCTACAACTGGATGTCTGATCAAATAAGTAACTGAATCTCCAAGTACCGAATCATAAGAGGTGGAACAAACGGTACAATCACGCAACTCGGGAGGCAACATATAAGATGCTGTTGTACTGCACTGCAACATATAAGGGTGGACGGCTCACTGGAAAAAACTGAATGGACTGTCAAAAGTGAACCGAGAAATGCTGATGCAACCCGAGGTCTTCACCGATCACTATGGCACAATTCTACACAATGGGAATAAATGAGCTGAAGTCGACCATGTGAGAAATCGTTGGATTACCGGTCAATGATGTATACCGTTAACCAACGCGAGACAACCCACCAATAATGAAAATGAGCGTCAAGGTGCCCCAGTACAATCTAACAAGTGCGAATGAATGAGTTGAAGTCGAACACTTGAGAGAATCTACCAATCAAAAGGCAATGATGAATCCCCACTGTCGATAGCGAAGAGTCTGCCACTGATGACTGCAAACCCTAAGGTACTGAAAAAGGACTCTAGACCTTATTCCCAGAGCAATGAGTCGGAGTCGATGGGAAAAGATCTGCTGGAAGGAAGGCATTAAGGCATCCCACATCAGTCCAGCACGAGTGTAACCCGCAGGCCAAGATTTGGAAGGAATCGGACGAAGTAGAGTGATGGAACCAAAACCGAAGTACGTTTCCGACATGCACAATATGAAGCTAGCGCACGGAAGAAACCCTCTGAACCAACCAATAATGAAAGCTGACACAGAGGCGAGAAATCCACCGATAGGGTCAAATGGAAATCAAGGTACTGCACGGATCCCAAGTGTGATAATGTGTGCTGACGTCGAACACAGGGGAAACCACTCAGTCAAAGACCCATGATGATGATCAAATGCTGAGCACGAGGTCACCTATCAATGATGGAAATAGGCCCAAGGTGCGGCTCTAGGTTTGCTCTCAGAGCAATGTGTCGTAGTCAATAAGAGACAAACCCGCCGGCAAGAAGTCAATGGGGACCTTCTCAAACCAGCACGAGCAGAAGACCAAAACATCTGATGTGATAGAACATGATACTGACAAGACCGGGTAGGCCGACTGAATAATGAGTCAAGAGACACCGCAGAATGGCCGACTCTGGTTAGACTTCCCTTGAACAAAAGCACGACTCGTGATGACCATGGCAGTAAAAAGTGACACTGTATAAGTCTGTTATGCAGGAGGCAGAAAAAACTCTCCATATGATTGGAAGAGATAACCAACCGGGGGAGAACTGACAAGTGAAACATGGTAAAGGCTGAACCTAGGTCAAAACTAAAACCATCCCAAATGAAGGAAATATATATAAGTATATGTGCTTTGTTCAAGGGCGACAAACTGACTCTGTACTGCCATCAAACAACGAAGATACATCCCGTTCCCGCTCTTTTTGTTATATTTGATTTTTTTGTCTTTTTCATATAATAAGCCTGAAAAAGAATAAAAGAATGCTATGGTACAATGGATAGAATGAGTATCAAGAAATCAGATGCACTAGTTCCTGGGATTGGAACAATCCTATGCTCAATGCAAGGTGGCGAAAACTGGTAAGTGATACTCAGAGGAACGTTCCATCCATGGGTACAAAGGTGTCAAGTCGTGATATCTAAGTGCATGCAATGGTTAACTTGTACAGAAAGTCAAGGTCAAAAGTTGGCTTAAACATCGAGTCCAAATGAAGCCGGCTAAAGGCCAGGATAAACAAGTAGCCAATATGCAATGCAGTAATACAACTTAACGACACCGGGGAGCCTCTAGGGTAAAAGCCAGAAAAAATGATAGTGAAGAAGAAGAAGAATGAAGCTTCAACACATAAGACATGGCGGGACTAAAGAGGACTCCCGAGCCTACATAAAACGTAGCATGGGCAACAAGTGATAGCGAGGAACTAACTAGGAAGCCCATGTAAAGGAAGGCTCTACCATCAAGTCATGATTAAATAATCGGCGAGTGAAAAGGGTATAATACTCATGACCTGATGGGATCGACCCTAAGGCAAGTGATCAGTATGGAGGCTAGAATGCAAGATGCAACGGAAAGTGATTTCCCTAACCTATATGCCAGTGAAGATCATATACCTGCCGTGACGAGTCAGTAATCGTGGATCAAAAGCCGGGAAAAATTTCAAAATCGTCAAAATGTACCTGAAAACATACCAAACTGGGCACTTCCAAGCATCCAAGTTATGCAGCTTAAGATAGATCGAAAAAATAAGCATAAGGAATTTTTGCGAAAATTTTCAACTTTTTAGCCATAAATAGACAAATTACCTCATATTTGGTTCATTATTGCATTGTTGATTTGGAAAAAGTGCTCTGGAGCAAAAAAATTCTTTCGTTAAATCAGGAACAACCGACCGTCGAATCGCGCCAAAATTTCAGGTAGGCTCTTCAATCATCCTTGCAAATCATTTTGTCCGTTTGGAATTTAAAATTAAGTGAATTTTAGCTTTAAAATCCTTGCTAAAAAATGTTGACTTGCGCATACGCGGGTTCATTAAAGGAAACTCGCGTATACACGCGACTGTGCAAAGAAAAAGTCGCGTATGCGCAGGTCCGAAACTTAAAAAGCGTGGCTAATGCATGATTTAATGAAATTTGACAGGATGACAATCTCATGGAGAGAACGTGAGCATAGCGCAATTGACCAAGAGGTCATGCAAGATCGAGCAGCGCAAAATATCCTTCGGAATTGCGGATTGTTCAAATTCTTCAAAATGCCAAATATGAAAAGCAATGTGCGGTTGCTAGAAATGCTCGTAAATTACTGGGAACCAGATCAGGATTGCTTCATTATTGATTAGATGCCACTACGCATTGAAGTGGAAGACATATATTTCATTACTGGACTCTCCCGGAGGGGAGAACCAGTAGACTTGCACGGGAAGCCCCTGGGAGGGTTAACCGTGGAAGACTATGTCCACGTGTATTGCGTAGGGGGTTCCAAAAAGGTTGGAACTCAGATTGCAATTAAAGATGTGAGGGATTTGCACATGAAAATCCTCCTTTTCACCATTGGCAGAGTGGCAGGATCTGCCTCCCTACATCAGGCGTCCAGGACGCAAATGAGCATAACAGTAGAATGTTTGACTCATGTGTACGATTGGTGCACAGCCCTATTACTGAACATGAAACAATAGTTGACCTCAATCCGCCAAGTGAAGACCAAAAATTTTGGCTACGGTACAATTTTGACAACATTCTTCTTTGAGAAGATACCAGCATTGAGACCCAGAGTTATCTCTACCATCAGTAGCCCGCGGGACCCAAGAATTGCCCGTTGGGCGGACATGATGAAGAGATTGGGGGGTAGTGAAGTACCCCGGACCACATGGGACGATGAGTTCTTCCTTTGGTGGGGAGAACAAATCATCGCAGTGGACGACTATCCCTATGCCAGGATGGACTTTCGTGGAGATCTAGATCTAGTTCTTCCACCAGGCACAGCATGGGGTACAGTCGGTAAGTTTGCAAATTTTATTGACTTATATAGTTTTTTTGAATTTTTTCAAATATGTATGAAAAAATGAAAAACAAACATGTTTTTGATTGGATTCATAATGACTGACAATTTAAAATGATCATGTTTCAGATGTTGGACCAGTTCGACCTGAGGGTCTCCCGCGCCACAAGCGCCGCAGGGGTGAAGCAGATACTGTGGATTCAGATAGGACTCTCCAGGCCGTGCAGAGAAACTTGGAGGGATTAACCCGCCAAATCCCTATGGCTGCTATGGAGGACCTGCTGGAAGCCATCCAGAGACGGGTGGTAGGAGTGCCCCGAGAATGGGTTATATTATTCCGCCGAGTTGCCACCGCAGTCACGTTCTATAGGAACACGACTTCTGGCAGGGACCTCAGGAGTAGGCAGATATTATGTATTAGATGACTGTATATTATTTTTTGAGACTGAACATGATGGGGGCATAAGCCCAAGTTTTGTACGACATTATGGATCCAAATTTTGTAAAGTTTTTGAACACTCCGATGATATATATACAACAATATTTGATGTGATGTGATAAATGTATCAAATGTATGATGTTTTTGATGAAAAAAATTTTATTGTATGGAATGATTAATATGCCAATCCAATGCTTGATTAGCTAATGAGTCAGCAAACCAATTGTCAGCTCGAGGAATATGAATGAAAGTTAAAAATTGAAATGACCTTTGTAACAAACGTACCCTCAAGAACAATCGTAATAAAAATGGATCTCGTACACGATAAGTATTGTTCTACTGCGACACCACCAGCTGAGAGTCCAAGAAAACTACCAACGAATCAACACCCAAAGATATTGCCTCCGAGAGTAGATGAACAACTGCAGTGTATTCTGCTATATTATTGGAAGCGGGACCAATGCAGACCCCTCTTGATACTAACAGCTGACCGGATGGATAATGAAGCACCCAAGCCGCGGAAGCTAAGTTCCGGGTGTGTCTACTAGCACCATCGGCGAAACCAAAATGACTCATGACATCCAACACAACCTGCCAAAGCAGATAAAAAACATCACCAACTCATCAAAGATCGAAAATCAACCAGATATGTACAAAACAAAACTACTATATACAAAAGCAACATGCCAGGCCGAAGCCTAGGCATAATACTTCTTCAAATAGAGCCCATTTCGGGGCTCCGGCAACTCGTTCCCTTCGAAATCAACCAAGGTGTACGCTCCTTTCTTAAGGAATTTTTTAACGATATAGGGGCCATACCACATAGACTTAAACTTTCCTGCCCCTAGGGCATCCTTTTCTTGGGCATAGACCAAAACAAGGTCACCTTCCGAAAAGACCCTAGGCTTGACTGCCTTATCGTACTGAACTTTTACTCGGTTTTTATGCGCTTCATTCATCGTGGCGGCATCTCGACGCTGTTCATCGAGATGTTCCAGATGAAGAAGCCGTTCTGCCAGACTAGAAGTGTCAGGAAGAAGTTCAATAGCTAATTTAAGAGAAGGAATCTCGCATTCAATAGGAAATACGGATTCCACCCCGTGCACTAACTGAAACGGAGTAAAGCCAGTTGCAGTTTTCACTGACGTCCTGTATGCCCAAAGTGCGGGATATAGCATAATATGCCAGTTGGATCTAGCTTTATCAATTGTCCTTTGAAGAATTGTCTTCAAGGATTTATTCACGGCTTCCACTTGCCCATTGGCTTGAGGATAATACGGAGATGAATGCTCCTGCCGGAAACCCAATTTGAGAGCCAACTCATCCATCATACTATTCTGAAAATGACTGCCATGATCAGTGACAATCTCTCTAGGAATACCAAAACGAGCAATAACCTGGTTGAAAAGAAAAAGAGCTGCAGTCTCACCATCATTCCCAAAAGTAGGCATAGCCTCGACCCACTTCGTAAAGTAGTCTATTGCTACAATAATGTACTTGTGACCTTTAGCTGAAGGCGGGTTACAAGTAGTATAATCAATACCCCACTTTGTAAAGGGACCGACAGTAACGACTGGAAAAAGCGGAGCTGGATGAGCGCGCATTTTTCGAGTATAAACCTGACACGGATGACACCTTTTGACCGATTCAATACAGTCTTTGAAAATCGAGGGCCAAAAGTATCTAGCACGCAAAATCTTTTGGTCTGTAGCAAGCCCAGATAAATGACCCCCACAAGCTCCACTGTGAGAATCATTCAGCACAGCCTCAGCTTCTTCGAGAGTTAAGCAGCGTCTTAGGAATGAATCAACCCCTCGACGGTACAAAGCATCACCAATAATCAAATAATTCTTGGCCAAGTGACGCAGTTTACGACGCTCATCTTTCGAAAAAGTAGAGGGAAACTTCACAGTCTGGAGATACACTATGATATCCCCGTACCAAGGATCCTGTGGAGAGATAAGAAACAAGTGTTCGTCCGGAAAGGACTCATCATAGATCATCTCTTCTCCACAGGGCAACTCGGAGATCAATTCCACAAAAACTAATGATTTCTTGGATTTGGCAGACATGAACTCAAGATCAAATTCCTGTAAAATCACAATCCATCTATTATATTTTCCCCCAATCACTCGCCTGCTGAGGACAAACTGAAATGGATTGGCAGCTGCCAAGACATAATTTTTGCGAAGAATAATGTAATGCCGGAGTCGCTGCACAGCATGGACTGCTGCTAAGGCTAACTTTTCTATCGGGGTGTATCGCAGTTCAGGTCCTACCAATCCTCGACTAAGGTAGTAAATAACATGCTCAGCCAGAGCATCATCCTCCTGAACCAGAACCATACCAATGGTAGATTCTGCTGTAGCCAGATACAAAAGAAAATATCTGCTATAATCGGGTGGACTCAGTAAAGGAGCAGAGGTCAATGCCTTTTTCAAAGCATCGAATGAGCGTTGAGCGTAGTCGTCCCAAAGAAAAGGAACTCCTTTCTTCAACAGTCTCATATATCCCTTTGTAATTTCAACATAATTGACGATAAACCTCCGAAGAAAATTAGACTTTCCTTGGAGACTTTGAAACTGACAGATGGAAGACGGGGGAGGCAACCGAAGTATTGCCTCAACCTTGAAGGGATCTACCCTTATCCCTTCCCTAGACACAATGAATCCCAATAGCCGGCCGGATGTAACCGAGAAAACGCACTTGTTCGGATTCAATCGAATCTTATAAAAACGACATCTTTCAAATATTTTCTGGAGGTGACCAGGATGATCCATCCTCTTTCGAGAATGAGCAGCTAGATCATCTAAGTATGCCTCGATAATCTTTTTGATGTCATGGAAGGCGTAAGACATGGCCCGCTGAAAGGTAGCCCTAGCATTTTTAAGACAAAAAGGCATCTTCTTGTATGCAAACGTACCCCAAGGACAAATAAATGCAGTCTTATGTTGATCTTAAGGACGGATAGTAATTTGATTATATCCGGAGAAACCGTCCATGAAGGAGAAAATCTCATTACCGACACACTCGTCAATGATTTGATCGATAAATGGTGTGGGGTAATTGTCTTTAGGACATGCTTTATTTAGGTCTCTGAAATCGATGCACACTCGAATCGTTCCTTGCTTTTTATCTACGGGAACGGGGTTTGAAACCCATTCAGTCAGAGGAACAGGGAAAATGAATCTCGCCTTAAGCAAATTTTCAACTTCAGCTTTGATAGCTGCTGCCTTCCTAGGATTGACCGGACGAAGTTTTTGCCTGACCGGCTTAGCGTTTTCATACGTCTTGATCTCATGCTGGACAATAGATGGGTCTATGCCAGGCATTTCCTCATAAGACCAAGCGAATACATCCCTATACTCTTTGAAGAGCTCGGTGTAAATTTGAACCTCTTCATGGGAACATTCAGCTCCAATGAAGACATTCTCGATAATATTGGGATCCCTGGAAATGTTCACCAGGATAGTAGGAGAGATCACAACCATGTTCCCTTCAGCATAAACCTGTGCTGATGCCAAAGGGTTCAAGACTGGGTGAACAGGACCAGGAGACTGAGGACTTGGAAAACTTGTTTCAACTTCGCTCAAGTCAGGTAGGAAGTAAGCCGATGATGCAAATCATCCCACGGTCTATCTATACCAGTCATGGCTTCCAGGATTGCCTCTTCAGATGGAAGAGTGGTATCAAGGCAATCCTGGGCCGAAGAAGAACTAAGCGTCCAAGCCGGAGCCACATCACCATCCAACTCTTCTGGTGAAAGAGGAGCTGGGATGGATTCTGCAGTGTCAACAATAGACTGATATGCAATCTCAGCTGCAGAAATCGGAAATGCCATTTCACCCACTTGACCTTCCGCTAATGTGGCAGTAGGGGAAGGTAAGGTCCAAGGGTCCGAAAAATAATGAGTTCGAAAGAACTCTCTTCGAAGGGGAGCCTTGGAGGATGAAACAGCATTAATATGCACCGTAGGAGGAGGAAGATCGAAAGTACCCATCAGGGAAGAATACATTCCAACTCCTAAATTCTCAACAGGTGCCTTAGTATTATCCAACTTAGGAATAGATGAGTCAGAAGACGCATTCGGGTCTATCTGAGGATAGTCCAGTTGATCCACTGTAACAATCCTCCCTTCGTGGGGGAAACATACAATTCGAAATAATGAGGATGCAATGGCATCCATCTCATAAATCCAATTCCTCCCCAACAGAAGGTTGTAGTCCAAGGCTGCATCCACTACCTCAACCTCTATATTGATAGTTTTTCCCCCAACACATATGGGCAAAGCCGGGACAATACCATGGGGTCTGTGAGAATGACCATCGAACGCAGTAAGAAAAGTGCTAGATGGAACAGCTTTGGGAGATCCAAGTGTATTCCAGCATGCGAGAGACATCACGCATGTAGAAGCACCCTCATCAACAACCGTTCGAAAGATATTGCACTTCTGATACGACGATTTAATATGAAAAGCCATGTGATGAGGAAGTATCTTCTTAAAATTAGTCATATCAAAAGTAATCAGAAGAGAATTTTTTGGATCAATAGCCCCAATGGCAGTGAGCAAAGCACTGCGCTGAGCCGGACAAGACTGGAGTACCTCTAAAGCTGACATAGCATAAGGACTCTGCGCCAAATCTTCTACAATCGAGTAGTTCTGGGCAGCCCTCGCATTTGGATTAATCGTTGACCGCTTAGAAGATGCTTTTGGCATCCGAGGCATAGACTCAACAGTAGGCTTCGTAATGTGAAGCGGCTCAGTAGCATCAGGAACTTCCTTAGCTTTCGAAGATTCCTCTCCGCCATAATCATGGGATCTCGTAGCGATATCCGTGTGAGCACTCATCATAAAGATGTTCGATGGAATTTCCCCTTCCTGGGTACCTCCAGAGGAAGCCCCAGGATTTTGGTTCGCGCCAACAACTAATTGCTGCCCTTGGGGAAAAGGGTTTGTTAACACAACCTGGGAACTAGAAGAACCCTGCTGAGCTAACAAGCGTTGAGCATCCTAAATTTTAGGGCAAAGGTGTGCGAGATGGTCTCCAGTACAGAGCTTGCATGGAAACTTCACTTTCTTTTTCTCCTTTTGACCCTCACCAACACGCTCGTTGGTTTTATTTGCATTGCCCTTCCCGTTCTTTCCCTACTTCTTGTTATTCCGTCCCTTCTTCTTCCCATCAGATTGTTGATTTCCTTTGGGATCAGAAGCTTGGATAGCATTTATGGACAAAGACTAGGAAGGTGATGAATCAGCAGGCACAGCCTGACCAGAAGGAGCAGATTGTAAAGACAACTGTTGCAGTTGAGAAAGCAGGCTGGCTGCACCATTATTGACCGATCCAACAAGCCCATCACCATGCGGACCAGGTTTAGTTTTCGACAAATCTAATTTGGAGCGAGGAGCATTGGGCAAATACTTATAAAGTACCCCAGACTGAGAATAGATCAGTTCCAGCTGTTGGGCCCTAAAAATGGCCTGCTCCTCAGAAAATACCCCAGATAGGGATACATCTTTCGAAATATCTGACTGGAGAGATTTTAGAAACCATTCAAGAAGGAATTCACTTGGAATATGAGCTTTGATAAGCCTCTTCCTTCTCCTCCATTCCTGAATGTGATCAGAAATGTGTGTTGCCTCATCCTGCTTAAAATTAGCCAGGAGTTCGGTCCCAGCCTCATATCTGACGGGCAACTGAAAATGGTTTAGAAATGTGATAGCCAGTTCTCCAAATGTGGCAAAACTTCCCCCAGTGAGCTCGATATAGCATTTGGCAGCATTTCCAGTTAGGGTGCGTTGAAATAATCTCAACCTAATCGAGTCATCGATCAGGGAGTTCGAAGAGCACCATAAGTGCAAAGTGGTGATGTGGTCCGCCGGATCCTCTCCATTCTTACCTTCAAACTTTGGAATGTCTGAAGGAAGTTTGGTCGGGACCGGAGGCCACCCCGGACTATAACGAATCGGGTCATTAGTCAACTTCAACAAATCTGGCAAGTTTAACGTTGCCAGAAAAGGTAAGCGAGGCGGAGCCTGAGGATTCCATCCTTGATGGGATGGATTTCCAACATTCTGAAAAGAATAGCCTGGATTTGATGAGGCACCAGGTTGCCAGAAAGGACTCGTAGAAAACGGAGAAGAACCTCATCCCCACGCCGAGTTACCAAAGCCCAGACCAGTTCCCCCCGCTGAAGTATTAAATGAAGAGGAGAGCCCCTGGTAGGGGTTCCAAGCATTAGACAGAGGAGAAAAGGACTGATAAGCACTCGATGAAGGGAAAGAAGCATTCCCTTGATGACCTATGGAAAACTGATTCCCTGCCCCCGCTGTAGTAAATACAGGGTTCCATCCTGTAAAAGTGGTCGAACTTTGCCCCCCAGTCCAAGGGTTGAAACTCTGGGTCTGAGAAGTAAACGGAAAGGACCCTAAAGAAGGATTCGAACTAGGAATGTGTCTAGTTCCAAAGGGGAACCCTTGAAACGAAGCTAATCCACTAGCCATGTTAGACATGGGCGTAGATCCAGCTGAAGCAGCGGAAAAGGAAAAAGAGGGATTCCCACTGGAGGGCATCCCTGAACAAAAGGGACTAGAATGAGAAGCATGTGCCTGGGTGAAACCAGAGCCAAACACAGCAGCACTAGAAGCAATCAAAGATGAAGCAATAGTGCCCCCTTCTTCAACAGAAGCAGGAGTCTGAATGCCTGCAGCACTCACAGTAGAAGCTGTGTTCCCAGTCGTGGCCATCGAAAGATAAGAATGATACGGAAGATCTTCCGGTCTCTCCGAATCAGGTCCGATGTATTGAACAACGAACGGATAATCAGGAGGAAGAGGAGATGGACCTGTCGCAGGAGGCTCAGGTACGTCTTCGATTTGAAAATATTCTTCCTGAGGAAACAAAACTCGCGAGGTGAGCGGAACGCTCCTCTCGAGACCGACACCAGAATCAGCTATGAAACCTTCAGACCTTTGTGGAGGATCTCTCCTCAGGTTAGACGCCATGGGAGGTGGTAACCACTGCCTAAATCTCCTACGCCTTCTCGAAGGAAACACGAGGACTCTCGGGAGATAACCCCGGATTCTCTCGTCGGAAAAGAGTGCTTGATCAACCACTTTAGATTTTAAATTCAGACTCTAAAAAAGAGTGAAAAGCTAAGAGCAAGGCTAAGACAAGAGCACTCACTAAAATAAAATCTGAATCTGATCAAACAGCGAGTTAGGAGTTCAAGCTCCGGGTGATGAGGAATGGAACACCAGGAAATACGAGCGAAATATATGACCTCCCGACGATGCAGGATGATTAGGGCCAGGAACAACTAAGCGAAGATTATCGAAACGGTCCTTGGCCTCCTAACGACGAGCTGCGGCTCAAGCACCCAAGCTTCGCAAGGGCACCCCCCAGAAGTACTTCTGAAAGTGATGCGACGTCTGCCTCAGGTACCATGGGTATTCCCCCCCGCAGTCACCTGTGTGGAACCTAGGAGTGGCAACTATGGGCACCAATCCGTGTCAGAAGCCGGGCGGAATGGTCTTGAGGTTAGATTCAGCTAATCGGAGAGGGGGTATCCCTCTTCTCAGCCTTCACTTCCCCTCGCGCTTGACTCTCTGGAGGAGAGATTTCCCGGTCCACCTAACGCAGTTGGATTTCGCTTAATTAATCAACTTCTATGTTTGTTTGAGCGGCCTTGGAGAGTTAACTCTCCACTCACCTATTCCAAGGTCCTACAACCTAGCTAGTTGGCGAATGACACTTAGAAAACTTGCTAGTTGATTTTAGATTAAATCGCTTATTTTAATGGGCTGTTATGTTAAGTCACAAGGATATGGAGATGAAACGTATGGTGTTTTGACGCAAAAGAAATTAATAAAAACTTAACTACATGCCAATACAGTTATTGTCTTTCGATGAAAAGAAATCTCTATACAGGTTCTACGAGACTAAAAATTGTATTTTTCTTTTCAAATAGCAAACTCATACTCACAAAAACTATGAAACTGACTAAATGCTGAAATGCACCTAATGTAAATCACTACAAGCATGCAAATCCTAAGATGCAAATCTCCTAAAGCAGAGTGAAATTTCCCAAAAATTCCTTCAGTTTTAACTCTTCTTTGGTTGCCCAGAAAGCTAGTTCTCGAAATCAAGAACTCTTAAAATGAGGACACCAAAAACACTTAAAAACAAGAAGAAGAAATCAATGACAACTCCTCCTCAAAATCAAGCCAAAAACTAAAAGCAAGAAACCTCACAAAAGCTTTAAAAGTTATAGCAAACGAAAATGAAAATGCAACAACAAAAGAAGATAACAAGTGAAAATATTTTTTAAGCCTTTGAAATGCAAAAACAAAAAGCAAAGAAAATGTTTTTTGAGCTTTTTAGTTTTATTAAGAAAGAGCTCGAAAAGACCAAGCAAAACTATCAAAATCCAAACCAAACAAGACTGAATTTCAAGCACAAACTTCAACAATGCTCCCAAACCTTATAAGGCTAACTCGTAGCAAGATCAACAAGAGCAAAGGAAGACAAGAAAATTCAGAAACTCATCTTAGAAGAATAGTGCAAACTCGTCGCAAACAAAAACTTCGAAGAAGCAAGAAAAACTCTTCAAAAGTTGCAACAAGACCTAGCCTATGGAACTCAAGAAAACCAATCAAGAAATGAGAAAAAATCGTAATGTGAAGCACAACACAAATATAGGAGCGAGTAAATGAGCAGAAGCTCTCTGTTCTGATAAAGCAGAACAACCAAGAATGCTCAGAAAGCAATCTTGGTACTCAAACCAGAAGTGCCAGCACTAGAAACAACACTTTGCCAAAAAGACTAGTTTTCAATCAAACGAAAGAGAGAAAAGACAAGAAACCACCTTCTTCACAATCCAGAGAGGACAGAGACACTGTAGGAACAGGTCTCCACAGCCAGAAAGGACCAAAAAATCAAGAAACCCAAAAATTCAAAATCTACCTAGGTATACTCTACTTCACAGTTTAGCAACAAGCGTGCATACACGACTGTGCTAAAGGAAACTCGCGTATACGCGGGTCCCTTTAGAAAAACTTGTGTGTATACGTGATTGTGTGTAGAAAAAAGCGCGTATACAAAGGTAAATAATGAAAAAAACAAAAAGGAAAAGCCTGGATAAGAAACCAGGACTTCAGACTGACTGAGAAAAGTAAACTGGACTGCAAATGAAAGTTAAAATTGTCGGCAACCTATCAAACAACTGAAACTACCCAACAGGAGAATCACAAGAATGTGATCCCCAGCGGAGTCGCCAGTTCTGTTTCGGGGAATATCACCCTAGAGGTTCGTTGGGTTACAACCTCCACAGAGCAGGGGCATGCTACTTAAGAAGGACTCATACAACCATGCATGTTCAGAAAAACTAAATAGAGTAGATCGAGGAAGTTACCCGTAGGTCCTACGGTTGAAGCAAATCCCGTGGGGTCCGAACCCCCAGCAACCGTCCTTCCTTCTTAACCTGAAAGACAAGAAGAAACAAGCACGAAGAACTGGTTGTACAGCATATATCTACTCTAAATGTTAGTGAAATCCATATAAAACATTAAATAGATCATAATGAATGCTTAAATAACAATTTTCTCATATATATAAGCAAACACTAACACGTATATTTCGGGAACAAGATGGTACTTCTGTATTATAAATAGCATGTACAAAAGTAACGAGTGGAGAGATCACCTGAATCCTTCCACGGCCTTCGAGCAGACCATTGTCTGGATCCGTCTCGCCCTTGCCTTGCTAAGACTCCTTCCAAACTGGTGCATACGAGATGACATATAGGGAGATGAGCATCTCAAGGAAACAAGGGTTTCCTATAATGAACTGGGAAAGTGCAGGAGGCACGGGGAATCAGACTTGGATAGGGAATGCCAACAGAGTATAATATCAATAATTCTCTCTCTCCCTTAGGCCATACACATGAGGGGTTTTTATACTCCCTCCAAGTAGTTTCAACAGTTGGAAACAGTTGGCCACGTGCTGGGGTGGTTGAACTACCTGAGTAAACATCAACCCAGCCCGAAAATAGGGAATTTTTATATATTTTTTCATAATTTTAATGGCATACGCGGAAAAGTGCAGCTGTACTCGCGTATACACGCAGAAAAGTACGGGCATAGTCGCGTATGGGGATTTTTACACTATTTTTAAGTGAATTTGTCCAAGTCTGTAGGAATGGGTGCCCAAAGCCATAAAAGCAATCATGAATCATATGAAGGTGAGAAATGATGCTATAACATACATGCAGAACAATGATCTGCAGCGTACTATGGGCAGATTCTTTCTTCATGCTTTGATGGGTCATCCAAGTGCAACCAAGGCTTGGGTGGAAAAATTAGACATCTATTTCCAGATGAACCAAGTATCATAGATTTAAGCTATTAAGATAGCAGCACTACACCTTGAAGGTGAATCACATGAATGGTGGTTTCAAAGATTATCTACATTGGGGCATGGAGGTGTGATTACATATGCAGATTTCACCTGGAGGTTGGTAGAAATATTTGACCGAAGAGATCCTGAGGCACACTTTGTTGAGCTAGCTAAGCTCAAGCAATCAAGAAACCCAGAGACTTATATCTCTGAATTCCTGAAACTTTCCCTCATGGTTCCATATCTATCCGCAACTAGAAGAATATACATGTTCATTGATGGACTAGTGGAACCATTGCATGGGTTAGTAAAGTCCACTAGACCAGCTACACTCCAATATTCCATTGAGCGGGCTAGGGACTTACAAGATGCTTTGCCAAGGGCAAGAGATACATTCCAGGAAAAACTCACATTCCACTCAAAGGGGAAAGATAGGGAGGTTCCACCCCCAAAGGGAACCAAAGCAAAGGACCTTTTAGTGATGATATCCGAAGAAATTTGAGGAGGAGGAAGATTTGCTTCACTTGCCAAGAACCATGGGCACTAGGGCATCGATGTGCTGCTAGAAAGGCACATTATATTGAAGTGTTCTATGATAGTGAAGAGCAAGAAGAAGAGGAACCAGAAGGGGACACCAACATTGTGGCACCAGGAGAGGATCCACCACCACCAGGAGGTGGGAATGGATAATTTGATCCAATTGGAGGATCCCTTGCAGCTTTGTAGGGAGTACCCAAGTATTTGACATTGAGAGTTAGAGGCACAGTTTAGGGGGAGTGGGTGTTAGTATTGATAGACAATGGGGCTACCCACAATTTTATTGATACCCAACTAGTGCAAAGGAGAGACATACCCATAAATGATTTTGAAGGATTCTCAGTTTTGGTTCCAGGAGTTAGAACCATGCAGTGTGTGAAGTATGTTCCGACATTGACTGTAACTTTGGGTACATACACATTGACAGATCACTTCTTTTTGGTTGATATTCCTGACACCAATATGATATTGGGTGTATAGTGGTTGATCACACTTGGAAAGGTCACCATGGATTTGAAGACCTTGAAGATGGAATGTACAGATAAGAAGAGCGGTAATCACCAAATGATCAGGGGCATGGACACCTATCCACCTCGGTAGTCTTGGCACATAGGATGGAGGATGATTTGTGCATAGGAGACATACCATGGGCAATAGAACTGTTGTAATATCCCAAAATCGGGACTGCTCAAAATGCATGCACTAAAAACACATTTCTAGCAACTATGCTATAAAATAATGAAATTAACTCTTGTATCCTGTAGATTAGTAAATATACAACCTAAATCCAAGAATAGAGCTGAAACAAATCAAAATAGGTGGGTTAAACAGATCTCCCACACCTAGGATTGCTAAAAAGAGCTAAAAGCCCAAACACTGCAACACAAGGAATTATGCATAAAAGTGATTGCGTAGTATAAAAGAGGGTTTGTACATATAAATGGTACAGAAAAATAGATCTGGAATTATATTAGATAATATGCTCAGAAGAATGAGATCTTGTCTCCTTTATACAAAAACTAGAGAACCCAGGAAGGGTTTCTAGGAGTTCACCTTGAATACAAATGGTGATTTTCAGCAGTATTGATGAATAATCACTGCAAACTGAAGCACATGAGTATAGAAGGCTATAATAACAGAAATATACTATAGATATGATCAAATTAATTCCTCCATGGAAGAATCCGTCCTCCAATCACAGGAAAACTCCCTGAAAGAGCCACAAAAGACACTGCTACAATTGCTCTCTAGAAATAACGCAATTCCTGAGTGGAATAGCGCTGTTGGTGATGAAAATGTGTTGGCTTTCTGCCAATGATCTGATATCAGCTAAAGAACTATCCAAACTGATCTCCCACAAGAATTAAACCTCTCTCCTCTGCAAAATCAACTCAGACATTGAGTTTCTCAACCCTCCCCTGCAACACCCTGCAACTCAACTCAACCTCCTGCAGAAACTGCGCTGAAACTGTAGAATGAAGCTTGGCACCAATGCCAGATATGAGGAATGATGGATCAAATCTCTCCCAAGAGCTACTCAAAGGGAAGAGAAGGAATCCCCGAACAAGAATCCCTTAGTGCTAAGCAGCACCAGCAATCTTAGCTAAACAGCGAGGAGAGAAAAGTCTAAGCAGACATGAGAATGTAATACATAAGCTAACCTCCAAATGGCTGCCATCCTCTTCCTTATAAAATAAGTGAGCCTTCTCACCTTGGGTCCCACTCAATAGGGTTTCCACCATCACACAAACAATCTCCCTCCAAAACTGTGTTGTGCCTTCATTAGAGCCACTCCTCTAAACCGCGTTGTTTGATTTGGTCAAGGTTGAACACTTCAATTTGCTTCAGCCCTTTTCACACCTAAGGGTCTTCAATCCAGCTCACATATATCTATCTAGGCTGAACCACATTCACATTGAGCTCTTTTATTTGCTGATCGACTCCTCCTACATATATGTTGTTGACTTGGTCAAACTTGGCCTTGTCCACATGCAAAATGTCCCTGTTCACACATGAGAGTGTAAAATCCAGCTGGCATTATGATCCCCTTACAAAACATGAGGGATTTTATCCTTATTTCTGTAATGCATGGGTATCCTCACCCTTTTATTCATCTCCTAAGTGACAATAGAAAAATTTAATATTCCAATTTGCTGCATGCAAATTTTGGAATATTACAGTCCTCCCCTCCCAAATGTTGCTTGTCCTCAAGAAACTGCAAGGATAGAACTGAAGAGTTGCCTCCCAAGGCATGGAGATTGAAATGTAATGTGAAAACACCTTTTCCCAAGTGGACCCTCCATCCCCCAAGCAATCATCCATACAAGGTGAGTCACCCTCCACCATGGAAACTCCAGGAATTCTTCCTCCACCTTGAGCCCCTGCAAAGTAGGTGGGTTGAAAATCTGAATATGGTAGGCAAAGTGGCCTATCCCACACCATCCTCTTCTCAACTTAAGATAAGTGCAGATAATCTGTTGATCTTGGGCTGCAATAATGTTGCCCTCAAATGGCAAGAAGGAAACTAGATCTCCAAAGATGCCTTTTCCAACGTTGTGAACCAAGCTAGCCCAAATCATCTCATACATGATGGACAAGAAATCACCACTATATGGCATCCCATCCATCTCATGGCCCTCCTCATAAAGAAACAAATATTTTGCTGTAGTGGCCATATCTTCTCCCATGCTCCCCTTAGAACATGTAATGTAAAAAGTATGGGGATCCTCCTCCCCAAAGAACACATCTATCCAATGTGTTTCTCCCCCAATCATGCTCCCCATAAAATCCAGAACAATATCAGTAAATAGGTTCATGATCAGCATCATAATGAAGGGAATATTGAAGGTTTCATGTGGTGATGGAAGGTACCAACAGTTTCCCCAGTGGTCACAGTGCAGTCTTTTCCACTACAGCTTCATAAAATAGCATGGCAAGTTGTTTCTTGACAAATGGCTAGTTGTATAAGTCATCACATATACTAGAAAATAGTAAATGACTGAATGTATCAACTGAGCATACAAGGAGTAACCAAACACTTGCCCAAGGTCATCTTTTTTGGATATGGTGATGTGACTAAGGGATACAGGTTGTGGGATCCTACTACTCACAAGATCATCATTAACAGAGATGTTAAATTTAATGAATCTTCACTTGTAAATCCATATGTAGATGATAAATTGAAACAAGATAATGTACCTAAGCTTCAACACATTCAGTTTGAAACGAGTTAAAATACTGATGATAGTGCAGATCATGAACAAGTTTCAGATGCACATCATGAACATGTTTCAGATGCAAATCATGAAGAAGTTCCTACAGATAATAATCAACAAATTTTGGAAGTACCGGAAACATCTTTAAGGAGGTCTACGAGAATCAGACATCCTCTTAAAAGGTATGATGATTATGTTACTTTAGTTGCTTTAACCACTAATGATGATGAAACTTTGTGCTATCAGGAAGTTGTGGAAGGTTCTAACAGTTATAAGTGGAAAGAAGATATGAAGGACGAAATGAAGGCATTATACAAGAATGCCACATGGGATCTGGTTGAACTTCTTAAAGACAAAAAAACTGTGAGATGTAAATGGGTTTACAAATTGAAAAGGGGTGTTGATGATAAAGAAGACAGGTACAAAGCGAGGCTGGTCGTGAAGGGTTTTTCTCAGAAAGCAGGAATTGACTTTCATGAGATATTTTCACCAGTTGTAAAAATTGTTTCAATTTGGATTGTGTTAGCATTAGTTGCTTTACTTGATTTATAATTACAAAAACTAGATGTTAAAACTAAATTTTTACATGGAGATTTAGATGAGGATATTTACATTTAACAACTGGAAGGGTTTGTTCAAAATCGCAACAAGAAATTTGTCTGCAGGCTCAAGAAATCATTGTATGGTCTGAAGTAGTCGCCTCGACAATGGTACAAGAAATTTGATTCTTTCATGATGAGTCAAAATTATATAAGAAGTGAATATGATAATTGTGCTTACTTTAAGAAATTAAGTAATGGCATGTTCATTATCTTAGTGTTATATGTTTACGATATGATTTTAGCAAGCAAAAGCATAACAGAGATCAATAGGTTAAAGGCTCAGATGGCTAGGACGTTTGATATGAAAGATCTATGAGCAGCAAGACAAATTTTGGGCATGGAGATTTTCAGAGACAGGAGCAATGGTAAGCTGTGGCTATCATAAAAGACGTATATTGATAAAATACTCTTGAGGTTTGGTATGAACAATGTGAAGCCTGTTTCAGTCCCTTTAGCTTCCCATTTTAAGCTTTCTTCAAGTTTATGTCCTAACAAAAATGAAGAAAAGGAATATATGTCTCGAATACCTTATGTCAATGTAGTAGGTTGTTTGATGTATGCGATGTTTTGTACACGATCGGATATTTCACATGCAGTTGGGGTTGTCATTAGGTATATGGTAAATCCAGGAAAAGAACACTAGTCAGCAGTGAAATGGGTGCTTCAGTATCTGAGAGGCACAAGTGATTATTGTATCACTTATAATAGAAGTAGTGAATTTTTTTGCGGATATGTTGATTCCAATTTTGCAGGTGATTTGGATAAGAGAAGGTCAAATTTGGGATATGTCTTTACTCTTGCAGGTGGAGCTATTAGCTGGATGTCAAAGCTACAGAACATTGTTGCTTTATCCACTACAGAAGCAGAATACATGCTTCACATGTTTGCAAAGAAGCGGTTTGGTTGAAAGGTTTGTTTGGTGAGTTTGGTAGGTTGTAGGACAACATCAAGTTATTTTGTGATAGTCAAAGTGCAATTCGCTTAGCTAAAAATCCGGCCTATCATAGTAAAGCAAATCATATACCTATCAAGTACCATTTTGTAAGACATGTTATCACTGAAAGGGGAATCTCTCTTGAAAAGGTGCATACAAAGGAAAATTGTGCAGACATGTTCACGAAACCAGTTTTGTTAGATAAGCTACGATGGTGTTTGGCTTCTCTTGGATTGCAGAAAAGATAAAAATAATAATGGAACAAGGTATTAGACTAATTGTTGTCAAGGTGGAGATTGTTGAGATTTTATTTTAATTAAATTTGGAGAAAATCTCATGAATGTGACAACAATAGGATTTGTTGCTAAATTGACTCCATCTAATTCTGATGTGGATTTAATGCATCCTATATTTTTTGTGAGTGAATTTATGATTTAGTTTCTACTCCCAGCTATAAAATGTAAGCCCGTAGAGGAAAATGAGCATGATGAGGGATGTGAGGTGAGTGGGAGAGCAGATGGGAAACTCTGTTGTTGTAATTCTCCAGTTGATGAATTAGATTTCTAATGCCCCTGTTTGGTGGATGTAGCCCAGATTGGTTGGGTGAACCACGTTAAAATTTTTGTGTCCTTATTTTTTTCTGTTGTGTGTCTGTGTGTTTTATTTATGTTTCCACTGTGTTTTGCTCAACAGTCATCGTGGAATTTTCGCTATAACTTTTTTCTCAAACAAAAGGGTTTAATGGGGGAGCACATTGAGGACTTCCAAAAAATGAATATAAGGGTAACTGATATTCCAGAGGAACAAGGGATTGATCTCTTCATAGGTACTTTAAAGGATAAAATCCAACATGAAGTTCTTGTTTTGGAACCTGATTCATTGGAGAAGGAATTCAGGTTGGCAAGAAAAATTGAATGTAAAATTATGGCGACAAGGAAGCCTACCACTCAATTCTATAAAGAAGTGTTGCTACGTCTAGATTTCCACAACCTACAAGGTTGACACCACAAAAATTGGAAGAAAAAAGAGAAAAAGGGCTTTGCTATAGTTGTGATAGAAAATACACTAAAGGTCATAAGTGTGCTGAGAAGAAATTATTTTACATAGATTTTGAAGAGGAAGAATAAAATGAACAAGAAGAGGATATACACCAGGAACCAACCCAAAAGAGGAAGAAATGAGTCTGACCATATCGTGTAATGCATTGGCAGGAATTACCACACCTCAAACTCTCAATATATAAGGACATATCAAGAAGAAAAAGGTAATAGTGTTGATTGATTCAGGTAGTACCCATAATTTTATTCATTGTAAGGTAGCCAAGGAATTGAATTGTTTCCTATACCCAGCACTAGAATTTCAAGTGATGGTTGCAAATGGAGGAACTAGAAATTGCTCTGGAAAATGCTATAATATCAAGCTAACCATGGGGGAATATGTATTGAATAGTCCAATGCTTTCCATTCCTATGGGATGTGCTGATGTTGTACTAGGAGTACAATGGTTACAATCTTTGGGGACGGTAGATTTTAATTTTCAAGAACTTTTCTTGAAATGTTTTTCAGAAGGAAAGGAAGTCAAATTATGGGGTATTGCAGGGAAGCCGGGAAGGATAATAAGCTCTAATGTCATGACAAAGCTTCTAAAGAAAGAATAAGGAGGCATAATTGCACAATTCTTCTCACTAGAAGTTCCAACATCAAAATCATCTATTTCTGCAGATCTCCAAAAAGTCTTGGACAATCACTCCAAGGTTTTTGAAACTCCAAAAGGAATCCCACCTATTCACGATCATGATCATGCTATTCATTTGATTCCAGTAAGTGTTTCTCCAAACATCAGGCCTTGTAAATATCCTTATTTCCAAAAGAGCGAAATTGAACGTATGATTGCAGAAATGTTAGAGGCGGGTATAATTCAAGCTAGTCAAAGTTCTTTCTCTGCTCCTGTAGTATTGGTACACAAGAAGGATGGATCATGGCGCATGTGTCTGGATTATAGGGAGCTCAATAAGCTCACCATTAAAGATAAATTTCCCATTCCTATGATTGATGAATTATTGGATGAATTACATGGAGCAATTTATTTTATCAAATTGGATCTTCGTTCAGGGTATCATCAAATTAGAATGAAGACTGAAGATATTCCGAAAACAACATTTTGAGCTCATGAGGGTCATTATGAATTTTTGGTCATGCCTTTTGGCCTTACCAATGCACCTTCTACATTTCAAGGGTTGATGAATTCCATTTTCAAACCCTCCCTTAGAAAATTTGTGCTAGTATTTTTTGATGCTATACTAATCTACAACAGGTCTTGGAAGGATCATGTTCAACATGTTGGCAGGGTGCTCAAACTATTGCAGGAGAAACAATTATATGCAAAAACATCCAAATGTTTCTTTGGAGTACAAGAGGTGGAATATCTGGGTCATATTGTATCTCACGGGGGTGCTAAGGTAGACCCTAACAAAATTAAAGCCATTAAGGAATGGAAAGTCCCCACAACCATAAAGTAGTTGCGATGATTTCTCGGGTTAACAGGGTATTATCAAAAATTTGTTAAGAATTATGGGAGAATAGTAGCACCTCTAACAACATTATTAAAGAAAGACACATTTTCATGGACTCCTGAAGCAACTAAAGCCTTTTAACATCTTAAAGAGGCAATGTGTCTAGCACCAGTCTTAGCTACGCCAGACTTCACAAAAACCTTTATTGTGGAATGTGATGCCTCAGGAAATGGAATTGGTGTTGTTTTAATGCAAGAAGGAAGACCCATTTATTTTGAAAGTCGTCCAATCAAAAGGAAAGTATTTACAAAAACCTATTTATGAGAAGGAAATGTTAGCAATACTGCATGCACTAAATAAATGGAGAACTTATCCAATGGGAACACACTTCAAGGTAAAAACTGATCATGATAGTCTTAAACACTTTTTGGAACAAAGACTATCTTCAGAAGAGTAGCAAAAATGGGTCACAAAGATGTTGGGTTATGACTTTGAAATAATATGCAAAAAAGGGAAGCTAAATGTTGTTGCAGATGCACTCTCAAGAAAGAATGAAGAGGTAGAAGCATTTCTTTGCGCCATTTCTATTATCCAACCACATTGGATAACTGAAGCAAGAGATGAATGGAAGAAGGACGAAGATGTGTGAACACTCATTCAAAATTTGTAGCAAGATCCTAGTACATATGATACATTTAGTTGGAAAAATGATTCCTTATGGTACAAAGATCGCTTATATCTTTGTAAGAATTCCCAACTAAAACAAAAGATTCTTTTGGAATTGCACACTTCTCCTTTAGGAGGACACTCAGGATTTTTAAAAACTTACCACGGGGTGAAGAAAGAATTTTTTTGGGATGGCCTTAAATCTGATATTCAAAAGTTTGTGGCGGAATGTTTGGTTTGCCAGCAGAATAAAGTGGAGACAATTAAGACCCCGGGACTTCTACAACCTTTATCCATTCCAAGTCAACGTTGGGAGGAGATTTCAATGGATTTTATCACGGGTTTACCTAAGTCCAAAGGAAAGAATGTCATCATGGTGGTAGTTGATAGACTTACCAAGTATGCACACTTTTGTGCATTATCTCATCCATTTAAAGCAAGTACAGTTGCTACTACATTTGTGGACAGAATTCAAAAGCTACATGGAAGCCCAAGGGTTATTGTGAGCGACGGAGATCCCATTTTTACGGGAAATTTTTGGACAGAGTTATTTTCTTCTTTGGGTACTAAATTAGCTCATAGCTCATCTTATCATCCTCAATCTGATGGTCAAACTGAGATAGTAAATAAATGTTTGGAAGGATATCTTCGTTGTTTTGTATCTAATAAACAAACACAATGGGTCAAGTGGTTACCTCTCGCTGAATGGTGGTATAACACTTCCTTCCATACTGCAGCAAAAATGACCCCATTTATGGCACTTTATGGATATCATCCACCATCCATCATATCATCTTTAAGGGAAAATTCGAAGGTTCAAGCAGTGGAAGATCACATCGAGCATCAGCAAGAAGTTCTCCAACTCTTAAAGGATAACCTGAATTTGGCACAAAATCGAATGAAACAACAGGCAGATCAACATCGCAGCGAGAGAAGTTTTGATGTAGGAGATTGGGTATTTCTACGGCTACAACCATACAAACAAATGTCCCTCAAGCAAGCTAAGAAGGATAATAAATTATCGCCAAAGTACTATGGTCCTTACAAGGTGTTGCAAAAGATTGGTACTATGGCATACAAATTGGAGCTTCCTGCTTCTTCACAAGTGCATCCAATTTTCCATGTTTCATGCTTAAAGAAGGTTATAGGTGAAAATATTCCAGTTCAAACAATATTGCTAGAGCTTGATGAGGAAGGAAAAATCATATTGGAACCTGAAGCGGTCATGGAAACAAGAACTCGACAGCTATGGAATCGACCAATTTCAGAGTATCTCATCAAGTGGAAGAACTTACCCACTGAAGATTCTACATGGGAGGATGAGAATTTTATACAGAAGCACCCAGAGGTACTCAAGCGTCGAGGAAAACACTTTTTTGAAGGAGAGGGGCATGTTAAGTCCCTATATTACTAGTATAGTCCCTTATTATTGTTAGTGTAACCCCCTTATTTTTATTATTGTACCCTTGTAACCCTCATATTGTTATTATTGTGCCCTTAAATTATTATTGTTAGGTCGGCTAGGATTACATTGTGGCCCCATGGACTCCTATATATAGAAAGGAGGTTTTGTAATTTGAATCATCCAAGAATCGTTCATTCATGTAATGTATTGGAGGTTTCCCCCTCGAAGTGGCTTATTTCTAAGGTGTTGATATCTCTTTTCTTCTCTTTTTAGAGCTGGTTTCACAACAACTTGTCAATCCAAATGCCCTCTGCTACCTGCATATAAAATTTCATGTCTAAGAATCACATAGCATACATACTCAAATGGGAAAGCTCAAAGGATGAAAATTCCAACACCCTCCAGTTGTATTATGAAAACAAATTATATGTCTAATCCAAATGGCCTATGTGATATTGGTGCTGCAATTTTCTTCCCTTCCAAAAGATGTAGCTTATCATGTCATCAGCATCAAGATCTTGCCTGAAAATATGTCTCTAGGAATCTTCACTAGGAAACCTCCCTTGGGGATTTCCTTTTCATGTCATAGCATATTAATATCAAAAATGTGTGAGATATTTCTCTAGGACATAGGTCCCAATGTCGCCATTCAGAAGAGGTCACATCTTCTATGACATTTGCAGGAATCGATTGTTTTGTAACTTGCAGAAAATGGAGGTTGCATGGTCTCCAAGTAACACAGGACCTCTATATCCCTCAACTGTGACCTTGCGACTAGTATCTTTGAGGGGTTGCGAGTTGTGTGAGTCACATAGTCGCATCTTTCATCAAGTCATGCTTTTCCAGCTGTCCCTTGAGTTGTGACTCAGCGACTGGTGGGAGAGGTTGTGACTTACCAGAGGTCGCGTAGTCGCTTCACAAGACTGGTTGCAATTCCTGGTGGCTTTCTTGACTTCCACAACACGACTTGGAAACCTGGGCGGTGATGCAAATTACGAAGGTCACATAGTTGTAGCTCCACATTTTCTATTCTTGCACGAGGCTTCATAATGCGACTTTCTAACTTATGAGCTATCCACCAGAACTGCGACATTGATATGAGGCACTATTAGTTGGTGTGGTCGAAACTCACAACACCCATAGTCATTGCTTTATCACGGCAGATATCGACCTGTTTCCAATGAAGGTATGAATGCAAGCTGGCAAGTTCTAGGGGAGGGTGTTGTGGAAGTGGCTTTCTTATGTTCCTTTTGATTGAGAGCAATGAAGAGGGCGACTTCTCCTATCTATTTATCCACTAGATGTATGGATGAATACCCATTTCAATATCGCTTGATGTATCTCACTAAATATCCACATGGATATTCACACACATCATCTCTTTTAACAAGGCGTTGCATTATGGGTGACCGATGTCTTGGTGTTTTCCAGGATTCATGTGAGGCTCAGCTGAGTTGTGTTCCTTTCATCTCTTGGGATGATGCTTTCAGTAAACACTTGGGTTTTTTTACCCATGCACACACACCTACTTAGTGTTATTGGTTGAAGAAACAACTTGAGCACCTTTGTTTAAAATAGTGTTGGTCTGTCACCTTCCGAGCACTCTTTCCATGGGCTCCAAAATTCTTGCATTGTCGAATACTTAGAGGAGTTAGCTCCAGCCTTTGGCGTGAACTTAACCAAATGAAAATAAGACAGTATGCACCCTTCCATAAAACTATTAGTTGTCACATTGTGTCTTCGTGTCTCACCCCTAGCCCCACCCTCCACATTGTGCTACCTCCCGGTATGTTATACACATGATTTGAGCAGTTGCACCACCAGTGGCACATCTATTTATTTTTAGCATGTCGACAACATATGCACGAGGTATCACCTAATATATGCTTACCAATGTGGCCAAAACATTTGTGTGGTTGCATGGATAATTAGTTTATCTCTAAATGATCTTCTTTTGAATGGGGCAATAGCAAAGCGTGGAATTATATTTGTGCTTGTTGGACTTATCTTTACAATTTCGTCTGGAATCCTTTCTCATTGTGGCACTGATGACTAATATTGCAACTAATAATTTTATCTTAGTCGCCCCCTTTACCAATGATGTTCCTCCTTTGGGAAGTTATCCTCAACCAAACCCCAAAAGGTTGTTGAATGCCTTATAAACTACATATAACATGACCCCATGCAATATGTTCCTGAGGTCATCTGTATCTTACCGGGATGCATTGGTGGAATAATGCCAATATCGTGTACTCCCATTCCGTGGATACCAGAATGGGCCCTTGTTATATGCATTCCTTGCAGAGCATTGTTTTAAGACAAATTCACAGCATGCTCGACCTTGCTTTTTAAGCTTCATAAAATTTCCTTCTTTGATATTTTGTTGTACTAAAAGAAGAATTGTTCCATTTTCACTGATGATTTGTGGTCTCAAATTCCTTTTATAATGAACTAAAACATTTTCGATTCCTCCTTTAACGAATGCACGCATTCATTTCCATTGTCGTTTGTATGTTATGTTTGTGATAATCCCAAGCCCTCCATTCGTCCAATGCTTGAGTGGTGTCATATCAAATCTTATTTAATGCGAGTTTTTCCCCATCTGATGTGTGTCCAAGCCTACTCAATTTCCTAAAAATAAGTTGAAACAAAACAAGTCAGTTTACCAAAGTAATACTTTTTGTGTGAGATCAATAAATAAATGAATTAATTTACTCAAAGGGAGTGAACCAACATAATCCAAATTAATATGTTATTAATTTCATGGATAGAGTGAACCATGGTTCAATTTGGAAATCAAATTTAAACTTACTCATTTAATGGAACCATAAATAGTGAGTTTAATTTTTGTGTTTTCCATAGTGATGGTGTACCTATAGAGTGAGTGCCTTGAAGTGCTATATGAAAAAGGGTTATAGATAGTGATAATTAATTCAAGGCACAGTAGGATCTTTGATCGTAATAATTTAGGGTTTTAGAGGTGCATAGGAGAGCTAACATTTACATACTATAATGAAATTCGATCAATTCCCTAACCATCAATGCAATATGTCTTCCCTTCATTTCAATGCATATGCCAGAGAAAAGGAGGCTTGTAGGTGTATATGACCTCTATGGCATAACTAAAGCAATAAATTCCCTAAAACCCTCTTACACATGTTGAGGTGGGGAAACCAATCGCGCACCTAAAGGGCATTGATCTTGATGATCCTTACCATGATGTCATGCACAAATATGAGAATGTATTCTAGGGGAATAGGAATAAAGTTAAAATAGGAAGGGGACACTCTCTTGGAAAATTAGGGTTTCTCCCTAAACCCTAGTATAGTTAGCATACTGCACGGTAGTCTGAAGCCTTGTTCGTCCAGGCTCAGTGCTCCCATTACTTGGTTTTGACTGTTGTGGAAAACCCAGCTTCGAATCCGTGGAGGAAATATCAACGCTCTTTGAAACAGCAAACCCCCAAACCCTAATTCAATCAAGAGACATCAAGAAAATTTAGTGTGGTGTGTGTTGCATGAATGGGTGCAGCGACTGGATTTGGTAGGAATAGGTCATGGGGAGATTAACCAACCAGAGACCGGATCAGAACGTCAATGCATTGAGCTACCAGAGGGGACCTGAAATTTTGAATATGCCCAAAAATTTGAGTGGCGTTGTAGCAACTAAAACAAGTCCCTATGAAGACATCAATCCTGTGTTCCTCTGGAATATTAGTTATCCTTATATTAAATTTTTGGAATTCCTCAATGTGCTACACCATTGAACCCTTTTGTTTGAGATTTATCGATTGGCTAAAGAAGGTTTTGTTCTTTGTATCCTCATAATGTGATATCATTTCCTCCGTAAAAATTGACCAAGTCACCTTTTTTATGAGAGAGAAGCCATCGATACCATACAAATGTATTTGTTCTAAATATAAAATTTCAATGTGTGCTTTTTGTGTGTTTTTCACATTATGGAGATCAAAATATTTCTCCACATGTAGTATCCATGTTATCGGATCCTTTCCATCAAAATTCCTCATATCGATCTTTGGAATATGGTGGGTCTTAAATCCAACATTATAGTCTATGAAATCATGATTAGCGTTTCTTTTGTTCTCATCATGAGTTTCATCTACCACCATTTCACCATTAGGAATCATTTCTTGTAGCAGCTTTGTCAAACCTTGCTTCAAACTTTCCATGTCATTCTTCATGTCTTCCATGTTTCCTTTCAGTTTGTTAGCCTCTTTCATAAAGGAAATTATAAATCCAAAAATACATAAATTAATTAATGTAAAGTTAGGATAAATATATTTATTAAATTCGAATATTTAATAAATATTAGAGATACTTAGAAATAGTATTTTGTTAGTAAAAATAGGACTCTAGAATAGAGTCGTTTCCTAGGCTCTAAAATAGGAATAAAGTTAGCAGAATGGTTAGAAAGTCATTTATTGTAAATGGACACTTGTTGGTTTTCAAGTGATCCATAGCTAAATTAAGTTAGAACATAGAGTTTATAAATAGGTAGTTTCCTAATTTCATTGTAATGTGAGAGTGAGAGTTTACGTTTGTAAACTCCTGTAATTTGCTATGTAATCTTTTTCCATGATTAATAAAGTTATGTGTCTAAGGAAACTTCTGCATCTAAATGTGGTATCAAAGCTATGGCAGTGCTACAATGAATATGAGGAGGAGATTCCAGCTCTACCAGTTCTTGGAAAAATCCATTGAATTGATCAGCCAATGATTGGTATGGAATTTGTCAAATTTTTTGTTTAAAAGAACATAAAATTTCATTATTGATTTCAGATTTGTAAATTCTACAATCAATTTTATTAAAATTTTGCAAAACTATGTGACTGTCTCGCTTGAAGAAGACATATATATGTATGTATATATATATGTATTACTTCTGCATTGTGTTTTCTAGAGAGGTTTAAACCGAGCGGTTTGAACTGTTGTGGAAAAGTATGCGTGCAGCGTGTGCACCAACGTTTAGATTTGGGTCTGATTAGAGTGTGAAGTGGTCATGTATTTTCTATAAACAAAATCTGCAGATCCACTTTTATCTTTCATGAAATTTAAAAAAGAATGAGCTTTCTACACATAACTTTGTTGTTCAAAATGATATGCCTTTGCAGATCTATTGTAGGTCCGATTTTGGCAATGTGTGGTGTATATGATGCAGAGTTCGATAAACAAATCCATCATTTTTCTAGTGGCTAATGGAATTGCATGCAAAAATCTCTTGTTTGCACCAGCCCCAGCACTTTTGTTCCAATTTCCCAACAATGTTTGCAAAACCATCAATGCAATAGAATCCGGATCTGTCCAAGAAGCTCCCTCAAAAGCTACAGCGATATGTGCCAATGGAATTCATCATTTACTGTTTGAACCTCAGATCCAGTGAAGACAGTTGGTTCTCTCTCCACCAGATCTACTGGAGTTATAGGATTAGTAAATAGGTTTGTGAACAATCTTTTCACTTGTTCCACAATTTGTTCATGTTGAAACAATACCAGTGAATAGGCACTTATTTTCGATGTTGAGATCCCACTAGGACAACATCTGGCACCTTCAAATTGTTTACCAAGTGAATCCCAACCTTCAAATAATGATCTCCATTTTTGCTGACGCCTTCCACAATATCCTTTAAGACTAGATGTCAAAGGGAAACTTAAACCTCTCGATGAACCTACTCCATTGTTCTGTATACATTTATGTTTCTCCCTTTTCTTCAATATCTTAGCATGGCACTTCTGAATGTAATGGATTAAATGATATCGTGAATGCTTCGACTCCAAATCCTCCCTCACATCGGTATTCTGGGTCAACCACTCTCCTATTTTCTTTTTTCTCACAATTTCTTGGGCATCCAGTGACTCCAACCATGAATAAATTGGTTTCCACTTGTCACTCCGCTTAAAGCGAGTTGTTGGAGGCTCCAGCCACTCTGCAGTCTCTATCTGTTGCTGGGGTGAATTTGGCTGGTCAGCTCTGCGAATGAGCTTGTGCTAGTTGACAAGGTATCGGTAAATATGCTGCTGCAGCGTTGTGATGATTCCTCTAGAGAGATTGTGCTTGTTGTGGTGAATCCAATCATTTCTCAGAAAAATGATTAGCATCAAACGTTCCCAAATCTGTTAGCATCTATTAGAAGGTTTAATGCGTGGACAGATATCAGTAAATAGTGGTTTGATGCGAAGAGGAGAGTTGTCAACTGAACATCAGCATGGCCATACAGATGGCTTACTAAAAGATAGCAGAAACTCGGATGTTGTTGAGAGAAATTATGTTCAAAAGGGAGATCTAGATGGTGGTGAGGCTCTTCCTGGAAATAATATCCCAGACTTCATTGATGGCACTTCCAGTGAGCATGGAAACGAGAGTATGTCTATGGCATTGACCATTTTGGACTCAGGTAATATGATAAATAACAATTCAGAAGATATGAACTAATGAACTCCTCTCAAACTGCAGAATTAGCTGATCGCCCTTCTTTCAAATTCCAAGAAGCAATTGGGTGTTTCTAATTTGTCAACTGGTGGAGTATCTCTCCTTAGTCAGTGTTCAGCAGAGAGAAGTGGGCGTTCGAGAATAAGCTTCTAATTGCTTTGAAATTAATCTGGGTATTTGGGTATGACCAACCTTGAAATCTAGTCTTTACGAAAACAACACTCACAAGCCTTTTGATATCTAGGTGATCGAGATTGTCACAGAGATTTTCTCCACTTGTTGGGTTTGAAAATGTAGTCCCACCTTTAACAGAGCTTACATTTGATTATGGATCTGTTCCTTCTTCATACAGTGAGGAAAGTGGAGAGAATAGGGTGCTGGAAAAGGTGTATTTTTTAGTGAAAAGTGTGATTTTTTTTTTGTCATGTTGAGTTGAAAGTTGAAGAGTATTGAAGAGTTTTTGTTTTGGAGTAATAAGGTTGATATAGTTTTATAAAGATAAGTGTCTTATTTTTAAATTTTTGAAGTGATTTTGTAAAGCGTAAATTTGAAAATTTTCAACAAAAAAATTGTTCTTAGGACATAACTAGTATTTAGAGAGATAAGGTGTGAGCGATCAGTGCACACGGTTTTTGAAGACATTTGTTTCCAAAATTTGTGAGCGTAAAATTCTCATTGTTTGAGAAAGCTTCAGTGGCAATGTTGTAAAATATGAAAGGTTGCTGATCTCAATACTCAATAAAGACATATTTTTTTTGGTGTTGATGTGTCCTAGATCCGCCCGAAATTGAATAAGGGGATCTTAGGTACACCATGTGTGTTTGATGGCGCATGTTTTTTTTGGCTTCATGTTGTTTCTTTTTTATTTGTGTCTAGTTTTGACACATCAATAATTTAATTTAATATTGCATACATAAAGTTCAATATCAACAAGCACAACACATGTAACGAAATAGCTGCAAGATCAACACATGCATTTGCACCACTACAACATACAATCAAAGATTGTCTACATCAGCATTCTACATCAACAATCAAATTCACTTAGTCAAGTTAATGCATTTCAAAGCAAAGTCTACATTAGCGTTCTTGCAAATCCATTTCAGAACTTATAATCAAATTCATTTTTTTAAGTGAATCATTAAAAATTCATTTTTAATGAATTTTTAAGAGGACATGTGAATTCATTATTTTAAAGTGAATCATTGTAAGATTTCTTGGGTGCATTGTCAACAGTGTTCGACACCCTTCCTTTATGCAAAATCAAGTGAGTGCACGAATTTCTAAAGCAAACAAGCAACAAGTTTACATCTCCTGCAAGCGAGCGTGATTATTCATTCAAGAAATATGCGTCAAGACAGTACAAAGATCAAACCATCAAGCGAGCCAGAGTAAAGTTCATTACAGCAACCAACAAAGCAACCAAACAAGTTCAAACAATCAAGCACGTTGATATCGACATCAAGCGAGCATGGATATTCATTCAAGTGAGCGTGAAGTCATCAAGTAAGTCAAGTGAGCTCTTAAACAAATGCGATCATCATCAAGCGAGCGTGAATTCCAGAGTTTAAGCGAGAAAATTCTACAATTCTAGCAAGTGCAATAAGCAACAAATCAAGCGAGTGTGCCATTCAAGCCACATTCAAGCAATCCTGTTCAAAGTACAACATCTACAACAAGAGATCCTGATGTCAAGAGCGCAAGTTAAAATGGTGCAACATATTCAGTTGTTAAAAATTATTCATAGTTTAATCATCTCCAGTGATGAAGACATGGTGCACATCAGCAAAGACACTCTTGCTGATCTTTCACGGAAACTACAACAAACACATGAAACTATTGAGTTTCTTCAACTAGAGTCTCAACTTCAAAGGATTGAATTGAAAGAAAAGCGTGACACTTTCAAGTTTTTGAACCATCCAAATGATAAGTCATTCATCCCAACAGCTTCAAATGTCGAAGTTGTTCCAGTTCCAATTTCTTCCAAGCCCATCATCAAGCCCTGGGAAGAAATTCAGAATAACAAGAATCGACGAGGCTTAGGATATGTCAATGTTGACATCAACTTGGATATCCCAGATTATTCCAAGCCAATTAAGTTCGTCAGTGCAGGATTTCTTGCACAACTCACCTCAGCAGATTCTGAGAAAGTTGCAGACAACCAACAATGCACGCAACCCAAAGTTGCAGACAACCAGAATTGCTCACAACCTGAAGTTGAAGTCCAACTGAAATGTTCTCATTGTCAAAGAACCAGTCATACTTTTGCATACTACACAGTTTTCCTTCTATACCATTGATCTTATCTTCCACGTCATTCTTCAAACCATCCATCTTATCTTCCATGTCTTTCTTCAATCCATCCATGTCTTTCTTCAAACCATCCATCTTAGCTTCCATTTCATTTTTTTGTTACTCTTTGTGAGAGCAAAATTTGTTGCACTTGCTCTCATAATTTTTATATATCATGTTGCACTTCTTCCTCTTCATGAGTCATATTAGAACCTTTTAAGGGCTTAATGCATGTGCAATTATTTTTTCCGGGGGGGGGGGGTTCAGAACCTAATACAGATATCTATGCTTCAATATTCCTTTTGAATCACTTTAAACTAGTTTTTCAAACAAGGCTTATGCAATTAAAAAAAAAAAAAAAAAAGATACACACCTTTTTCTTTCTTTTGAGGATCTCGATATTGAAACGGATGTATCTCTGTAATTTCGGATCCTAAAAATTTGAACTTCAGTCCTGTAGTATCCCTCTAAGTATTATTTCCAATTCCATAAGTAAAACATAATTTGGATTCTTCAAGACAAAGTTATGCCCAATCTCCCACAATGAACTAATTATGGACTTGTTCAGTAGAATTTTTTTTTACGACGTGCCACATGTCACTTTTTCGTCCTTTGGCTCTGAAATTGATACACAAGAAACCACATTCTGTGTCATTTTAGCCAATCTTTATGTAATTCAAATATGATGTCTGAAACTAAAGTTATGACGATTTTTCCTCCACCACCTGTTTAAGATGAAATTCTAGAGTCTGCAAAATCCCTAGCTTCCTCAGATCATATCTCTGAAAATATAGTGAACCAAGTTCTGAAATTTTTACACAAATTTCCTCTAGTAGTAGTGGCTCAAATGGTTTTTTTTCAACTTTTGAAGCTTCGTAGAAAAAACGTTATAGCGAAAATTCCAATATGACCTATTTGCAGTAGTGAAACCCTAGAATCCAAAGCTCTTATACCAAATGTTATGAAACCAACTCACAAAATAGAAGAAAAGATAGATCAACGACTTATAAATTAGCCTCTTCGAGGGGGAAACCTCCTTTACATTACATAAATGAACAATTATTGGATGATACAAATGAAAAAACCTCTTTTCTATATAGGGAGTCCAAGGGGTCACAATATAATCCTAGTCGACATAACAATAACAATGTAAGGGCACAAAAATAACAATAGTGGGCTTCTATGGGGCACAATAATAAAAATATGGGGATTATATGGGCACAACAATAACATAAGGGGGCTACATTAACAATAATAATAAGGAGATACACTAGTATTATAGGGACTTAACAGTCATGCACTATGTTGAAATTCAACAAGAAAATGCACCACATACTAGTATGGGATTCCACGTCACACATGAGTGAGGAATTAAGTGACACATTAGTGTTAATGTGGGCATCCGATTTTTAAATAAATTGGAAAATAAATTGTATATTATCTCATAACAACTTGTAATAGTTAACTAAGTGTGATATAATTAGTTAGCTCAATCATTTTGAGCCGAGGGTCAAAGGGTAGGTATGTAGAGTGATTCTATTATTTACAGGGTCCAGTTGTAGTTGTAGCACTAGTGTGGTGTGAGTGCAATCAGTTAACTCAAATTAATTGAGTTAAAATCAGTTTAATTAGTTCTAACTGAATGATGAGCTAGTGGAAGATCAAGTGAATTAAATTAGATTTAATTCACAAGTAGTGATCTACCAAGTAACTGACGATTCACTATTAATAGTTGCATGCATGTAAATTCTGATGATGACCCAGTTGAGACAAAGGTTAAAGGCAAGTGAACTATCAGTTATATTTTTATCAAACTACCCAGGTGCAGTTATAAAGCCACAGGAAGCCCATGATGGATTGTGCAGATAAGGAAGGATGGAACTCCTATTTAATAGGAATTATTTTACCTAGGGATTGTGTGAGAAAGCTAAAGGTGGACATGAAATTGGCTATGTATTGGTCCAATTTTGCGTAGATCAGTGTGAGACAATTGGTAGAGTGTATTAGGTTGTGGTGAGAACATATGAATTGTATTGTTTCATGATTCCTTGGTTGATTATACAATAAAGATGGATGGGTTTTGAGTATTTTCTTTCCCCGGGAAAATCTTATGTTGTGCAATTGATTTGCTTCTTTCTCTTATTTGCATGTGATTGAGCGATCATGATTTATATTCTGGAAATATTGTAGAAGGATTCATTATATTGTTTTAGTACATTGCATGATCAGATTGAATTCATTGGTTTAATTTCTACATGGTATCAGATTTGTGTTAGATATTTTCTACATGGTATAAGAGCACCAGGAATCACAATAGTGGAGAAGAAATTGAGTTTTTGTTGAATAGTATTCAAATTTGCAGATACTTTCCTTGGAGCTAGAAGTGGATCAATATGTATTTCAATGGCTTGAGTCTCGAATATGCACTCGAGGGAAATTCAAATTATATTGCATTGAAGGACAGGATGGAGGCAGTGTTGGAGGAAAATGGGTTGAAGGAATTCATAGATAATGATATTCCCAAGCCTGTAGCAGCATATGCCCAACTTCTTGATGCATGGCAGAAGAAGGTAGCAAAGGCGAGGAGGATCTTATTAGAGGGAGTTAGAGATCATATTCGCTCGAGTCTCCATGGAAAGGAAACTCCATATGCTATGTGGAAGGCCTTAACAGATCTGTTTCAAAGCAGCAGTGACCACAGAAACTTGGCACTCAAGGACAAGCTCAAGAAAATCAAAATGGAGAAGGGTGACACAATCTATAAATACTTGACCAAGTTCACTCAATGTCGAGATGAGCTTGGAAGCTTTGGGATTACTATAGATGATGATGACTTAGTGAGCCTATCACTTCTAGGCCTTCCCAAGAGTTGGCATAGTTACCAGGACTTTGTGAATGGAAGGGAGAATTTACAAGATTAGGAGTGGCTATGGTCAGATTTGGTAAAAGAAGAGTTTCGAAAAAATACCAGGGATGGATCCTCATCCAAGACTGATGATGAGGAGAATTGTGCCTTGGATGGTAAGTAAAATAAGGGGAAGGGGAAGAAGTCCTTTTCCAAGTCTGAGATCGACAAATAAGGCAAGAAGTGTGACATGTCAAAGGTGAAACGTTTTCACTGTCATGATCATGGAAACTATGCCACAAATTGACCACAAAAGAAGAAGAACAAGAAGGCTCTAAGAGCTGCAGCGGGTGATTCTTTGACCTCATAGTTTGAGTTGGAATTCTCTCTCATCACATGCATGGCGTCAACTATGATGGGATCTATGTGGTACTTGGATAGTGGAGAATATTTCCACATGATAGGAAACAAAGAACTCTTTAGTAGCTTGGAGGAGAAGGATCTTCATATGCACATTGAGATGGGTGATGACGGGAGGCATAGCGCTACTAGGATTGGTACAATTGCTTTCCAGAGACATTCAGGTAAACCTTTCATATTAAAATATTTCATGCATGTACCAGGCTTGAAAAATAATTTAGTTTCAGTTGCTATATTGAAGGATCTTGGATAAGATGTGGTTTTCAATGAAGGAAAGGCATTCCTTCGTCACAAAGCCATAGGAAAGGTAAATAATATTGGGTTTTGTGTGAAGAAATTCTACAAAATTGATGTAGATGGTTGTGCAGCATTGAGAAGTAAAGAAGGGAAGGTGGTGAGCCAAGATATAGGTGAGTTATAGCACAGGAGATTGGGCCATCTACACCACAATGCTTTGAGGATAATGCAACATATTTCTACAGGTCTTTCAAAGGGTAATCTTGTGCAGATAGACACATGCAAGGGATGTACCATGGGGAAGTATACTAAAGCCACTTTTCATGAGTAGGATAACCAAGCAACGGAAATCCTTGAGAGAGTTCACTCAAACGTTTCTGGACCATTATCTAAACCTTCCACAACAAAGCCCGGGTATTATGTGATTTTTGTTGATGATTTTTCTAGAAAGTGTTGGATCTTATTTCTACAGAAGAAAGATCAAATGTTCTCCAAGTTTTGTGAGTTCAAAGCATTGGTAGAGAAATATATAGGGAATAAGATGAAGGCTATAAGGAGCAACAATGATGGTGAGTATATCTCTAATTAATTCAATCAATTCTATGCCAAAGAAGGAATTTGAAGAGAATTAATTGAACCTCATAACCCACAATAGAATGGGGTTGCACAAATAAATAACAGAACAATTGTAGGAACACCACAAGCTATGTTACGTGATCAGGGCCTATCGTTGCATCTGTGGGCAGAGGCATGCAACACAACGGTATTTGTGCAGAACCGTAGTCCTCATTGGATACTTGGCATGAGTACACAAGAGGAGGCTTTTTCAGGTAAGAAACCGGATGTTTTATATTTTAAAATTTTTGGCTCATATGTCTATTTCCATGTGACCAAAGTTTCCAGGAAGAAGTGAGAACCAACAACAAAGGTTTGGATATTTGTGGGGTACACTGATACTCCCCAAAACTATCAGGTGTATTTTCCGGCTAATAGGATGACAGTTGTCAGGAGAGATGTTAAATTTGATGAGGAGAAAGCCATGTGATTTTGTATTGAGAGGGAGCTTGAATTGCATGCAGATGAGGAACTATTAGTTCCAAAGGATGAACCTCAATATGTGGAGCAGCCACAAGCAAAGGCTCATGGAGTGGCAGAAACCACACATGCAGATCCATCCACCAGAAAAGCACACTAGAGAGGCTAACAGATTGATCCTAGATGCGATAGAGCATGTAGGTGCACCTACATCACAGCAAAGGCAGAGGAGGTCCACAAACAGATACACTGGATACATGGCTCTTATGAGCGAGTGTATTGTGACAATACCATCATCTTTTGAGGAAGAAGTGCAGCAACCAACATGGGTTGATGTCATAGTTGAGGAGTATGACTCCATTATCAGAAACAGTGCATGGGAAGTGGTCCCAAGACCAGTGGGGAAGTCAGTGGTTGGATCCAAGTGGATATACAAGGTGAAGCAAGCAACAGGTGGGAGTGTGGAGAAATACAAGGCTAGATTTGTGGCCAAAGAATTTTCACAGGTAGAGGGGATTGACTATGAAGATACTTTTGCATCGGTTGCAAGGTACTCATCGATTAGATCTATCCTTGCACTCTCAACACAAATGGGGTGGAAGATACATCAGATGGATGTAAATACAACCTTTCTCAATGGATTTATTGAGGAAGAAGTGTACATTGAGCAACCAAAAGGTTTTGAGGCCTTTGAAAGGGATTCACGTGTGTGCAGACTCAAGAGAGAAATGTATGGGCTTAAGCAAGCACCTCGTGCTTGCTACACCAGGATTGACAGTTATTTCATCGGGTTGGGCTTCACAAAGAGTGAAGCAGATGCAAACCTATATCATATTGTGGTTGATGGTAAGCTTTTGATTATTGTACTTTATGTTGATGATCTGATACTAACAGGTGATGATAATCTCATAACTTCTTGCAAAGAGGATCTTGCAAGAGAGTTTGAGATGAAGGAGATGGGGTTCTTGCTTTATTTCCTTGGCTTGGAAAAATGGCAAAGAGATGGGGAGATATTTGTATCTTAGGGAAAGTATTCCAAGGATATTCTGAGGAAGTTCCACATGGAGGGAATCAAACCCATGGAGACTCCTCTTGCAGGTAACTGGAGGAAGGAGGATGCTACTTCAGGTGAGGTAGTGGATGCTACTGTTTACAGGAAGCTTGTGGTTTCACTTATGTTTTTGGTGAACACATGACCAGAAATATGCTACGCATTTAACCATCTTAGTCAATCTATGGTTAAGCCTACCAAGCTCTTTTGAAAGGCGGGGAAACATGTTTTGAGATATCTCAGGGGCACTACAAAGTACTGATTATGGTACAGATGGGCAGAGGGAGTGAAGATTCAAGGATTCACTAATGCATATTGGGCAGGTAGTCCATCATATAGGAAGAGCACATCAGGGGGCATCTTCAATATAGGACCAACAACAGTATCTTGGTACAACAGGAAGCAGAGATCAGTTGCACTCAGTTCAGTCAAGGTAGAGCACATGTCAGTAAGCCAAGCTGCATGCAAGGCCATCTGGATGAGGAAGATACTTGTTGGTTTGTTTGGTCATCATATGGATCAGACAACGATACATTGTGATAACCAGTGTTGCATAAAACTCTCACTTAATCCAGTATTCCATGACAGGTCCAATTCATAAGTAATAAAACTATAAATTGTAAACTCTGTATGTGAGAAATTCAGAGTTGGCCGAGAGGAATTATTTGTGAGGATTTGTTTCAATAAAGATTTAAATATTTCTAATTACTGTGTATACTGGCAATCCCCGGAGGATTCCACCTTCGTGATTTATTAGGTTTTGTTCATGCTGTGGAAATATCAATTGAGTTGTTCTCTGTATAAGAAATTTAGAGGAAGTCAAAGAGATTTATTCTGTTAAATGAGAATAGCAAAACAAATCTCTATTTGTTTAGACATACTAAGGCTCTGCATAAGAGGGGTAGTATTGAATTCGATTTATTTGTTGGAATTCACAAGATCGATTCATATTTATAATAGCAGAAGGGCTATTTATATGCGCATGTGTTAAATTGAATCATTTGAATTATCTGCATGTTAATCTTGTATGGAGGTTCGATAGAAATCAAAACATGTTTTGATCCTTCTGCTATAGAACGCAAGCAATATCCTTTGAGATCAAATATATTTTAATCATTGAAGAACTATGTTTGTTGTCAAACTAAACGCTGCTATTTGACTTAAGGCAGTGGAGTAATTCCAATTTCAATGCAAATTGAAGTCGATTCCAAGCTTGGATGCAGAGGAAGATGTGTTAGAGAGGAGCGATGGAATTCTGAATGGAATCGAATTAAAATTCTGTTGAAACCCGATGTTCAAAGCAATCAGAAATTGAAGTTTTGAAAAGTGGTTTTGAGTGGGTAAACTACTGGTTTCACCTGCCTCTAGAGCTGAGGAGTGATATTCAGAAAAATAACGCGATCCAATTGATTGTTGACACGTCAACACTTAAATACTGCCCATATCGCTCAAATTTTATGTGCTAAACTTCTGTGGTGGAAGTAACGCGATTCGCGTTCGATTTGATGGGTAAGGGATCCAAAGGCAATCGCTTTCTAAGCTGCTCGGAAGATAATGCAAGGTATGGCCAGCGGGTTTTGGCTTTGGTAAGTATTTAATTAATAAGTGTGAGTTGAATGATGTGTAGGGCCCATATAAATCCAACATAAACACAAATCTCTTGTTCTTAACGTTAATTGGGGTTAATGTTATTGTCATATGGCTTGGTATTTATTTAATTGATTTTAAACATTGAGTTAAGAATTGGATTTTTCCAAAGGATCGAAGGATGGTAAACTTAAACTCTATTCATATTTAAAAGATTTTGAATTTGGGTTTTAATTGAAGGAGCTATTATTGTATAAAAAAAAATTGAAAGTTACTAAGATTTCATTAATCAAATTTTCAAAATTTGATGAATGAAAATGAAACCGAAGAATTGAATCCAACTCCTTCGGAGTTAGAAACCATTGTGAGAAAATTTGAGAGGCTCTCCTTAATGCCTGCACCGTCACTGCCATCAGAATGGAAAATAAGAAAAAGCACTACAAGGAAAAGACCCTCTAGCGGAGGTTATAAAGGAGGTTTTTAGTGTTATAAACTTGGCCAAAATTGTCAAAAAAACATTTTCTACAATATCTGTTTATGGTTACGGAGGTTTTGGTCGAGCTTTTAATGGAAATTCAACACAACTAAAAAAAAATGGGCCGTCAGAGGTTATTAAGGATTTTTTTTTCATCGGTGCGCTACTCTGCCTTTAATGCACCGGTGCGTACATGCTAACGGTGCCCCGGGGCTGTCTCAGTCCAACGCACCGGGACGTTTAGGTGTAAAATCGCACCGGGCGTAATGTTGGTCATACAATGCACAAGGCCATTCTAATTAGTCATGGGATTTGTGCGGTGCCCATAGGTCATATCAACACACCGGTGCGACGTATCACAGAAATGCACCGAGATTTATAATTGGTATCGGTATTCGTGCGGTGCCCATAGATCATAAAAATTCACCGGTGCTTATAAATACGTAATCGCCCCAGTGCGCAGTATCACACAAAGGCACCAATATTGATAATTGGTATTGGTATTTGTGCGGTGCCCATAGATCGTAAAACGACACCAGTGTGTATAGACACATAAATGCACCAGTGTACAGTTACTGACACACACCAGTTTTCATGTTGTATTTTTTAGAAACCTCGACCTATGACAGTCCAATTATTGTGATTGTTTTAAATTCATTATTCATCAAAAGTCGACACATCTTATAACAAAATTCATATTAATTACATTTTTATTAATGCACTTGAATGTGATGTTTGGATTAATTTGTTATATCATATCATAATTATTGTGGTTTTTTAAAATTAATTATTCATCAAAAGTCGACACATATATTTTATAACAATATTCATATGAATTAAATTTTTATTAGTGCATTTGAGAACGACAATGGAGAATGAAAATGGAGAATGCAATAGTGACAATGGAGAACGCAATAGAATAAATTAAAACATATTTTATGATTATATATACATATATGAATAAGACAATATTTATCATAAAAAATGGAACATTTATTGGTATCCCTTTGTCTTTCAATTGGGATACTATGTCCATTACATTAAACAAAATGTCTGATTTCACAGACATATATATTTCAAAAAATAAAATGCCTTGCTTTGATATCCAAACATAGTGATCATCATTCTTCGCTTGAACTGCTATCACTGCTAGAGCTACTTCCATGACTTGGGTTATTTTCAGGAATGTTTTTTTCATGACGTTGATTGTTTTCTTCTTCTTCACCTTCCATCTACAAACATAAAAATAAACTGAAATGTGTGTATATACATAGGTGAGAATAATGAAAATTGCAATATTAAATAATATACATCAATGTAAATCGAAAAGAAAAATTACGTACCACAGCAACAATTGACTCATAAATTATACACATTCTTTCAAAACCATGTACCATGCCATCTTTCAAAATTTCATCTGTTGGCACAATTCCATACTTTGTTTCCTGCAAGTTTTATACTCCATAAGAAATCATATATTTAATATAAAAGATGTTTTTGTTCTTTTAATTATAGACGGAGCTAAGTAAAACAAGATCGATAGATGCTTACAAATTCCACAATTAAATTCTGATATGTCAACATATGCTCACAACCCATATTTAACCCAATTTCAATCAATTCGTTGGATGGTTCTTCTTTGTATGTTAGCACATGTTTGAAGACATTCAATGATGATTTTTGTAAAACAACTTAAAAAATACAAAAATGAAATATAGTTAAGTTGTTATAAGGAAGTAACAATTACTCAAAAATGTAGAGATCAACCATTTTCTTCCTTGTCGTCCTGTTTTATGTGTTGAATGGGTTCCATTTTCTTTTCTTTTCTGCAAGAAAATTCTTGAAAATTAATATTTAATGCTAAATTGTTTATTTATTGTACCTAACGATCGAAAAATTCAATGATTACATATTACATTTGAAGCACATTGTTGTTATTGGAAAGAATGTCTATACATTCGTTCCACTAGATCCCTCAAACTTTTGTAAAAAATTTTCCCCTTTCGTTAATTTCCAACACCACTCCAGATGAGCTAAGGAGAAATTGATTTTCATTTTCATGTTCTATTTTTTTTCTTTTCTTAGAACAACATTCCTTTTCTGAGTTGTTGGTCCCTGTACAACATTAAACAGATGTGAATTAGTAGACTGTTTGACACATGTTATCTAATAATTTTAAGTATATTATTAATGATAATTAAAAAAAGAAACTCATATTGGATCGATAGTATTTTTTCATTCACCTGATTCATACTTTTGCAGTTTTTCCATTAAACTTTTACGTTCTTCTAGTCCTAGATCAGAAATAATTATATCGATCTTCATCATTTTGTGGCTCTACATGATACACAGTAAACAATACATATTAGTTAAACTTACATATAGTTCAAAAATAATATTTTTTATAAAGAATTTACAAATAACTTGTCTTTTTTGCTTTCTTGATGTGTTAACAGTATTTTTGTTACTTGATCTCTTGTCAGACATTTCTTTATCAATCTGAAACTTGTACCATATCATTCATTAATATATTTATAAATAAATTCTCAAATTTTTAGGTAGAAAATAAATCTCAAGGCATCGGTGCGCCTTTCACGAGGTCCGCACTACCGCTGGTGCGTGGAGATATGAACAACGCAGTGCAAAATAGTATAATACATCATACAGTGCATTGGGTATTGTAAATGCACCGCAAAAAATAGTGTAATAGACCTAACGGTGTGTGGGGTATTATAAACGCATGGGGTATTATAAACGCACAGCCAAAATGGTGTCATACACTGTATGGTGCTTTTCTAGTTAAATGGAGCACCGGTGCCCTATTTCAGATTTGGCGCACGGATTTAGAAAAAATGTTTTCATTTTTTTTACTACAGTACTTTCACGGTGCGCTGTATAATACAAAGCACCGGTATAGTATAGTACGCAGGGCACACCGATAAAGAAAAATCCATTTTTTCAAAAATTCACGTAATGGCCGAATGGATTGGGATCCGACTATGAAAGTCATCCCGTGGGTTGGACGTCAATCTAAAATGAAAAACCCTAATTCTGAAATCACATAAATAGCGAGAAGAAAGGGAAAAAGCAAAAAAAAATGAAGGGCTTAGGGTAAAAATGAATAAAACTGCAGAAAAAAAAAAAAAAAGTAAAAAACTGCAGAATTTTTTTTTTTTTAAATAAAATAAAATTTAATCACAAGATGGTTTCAAATTCTATGATACAAGGATTGAATCACCAGAGGTTTGGTTTTTTATTTTCTAAATACTTTTGTTCGAACGTATTTCACTGCTCCACAGTGCCCTCCTGCTCTCTTGCTCTAGGTCTATCTCCTGCAAATATATGGCTGAAAATTTTAGCAAAAATAGTGAAATAATGAAAAGTGTTTAGTGTTTAAATAATTATTTTATGAAATTAGGTTTTCGAAAATATTTTTCCGCACATTTTTCAAATTGCCCTTTTTTTTTCACTTAAAGAAAATAGAGTTGTGTTTTTTTTATTTGTGTTTATTTGTTACCGGTGCGGAAGAGTTGTGACACACTGGTGCGTCTTATTTATACGACGCACCGATGCGTGTTAGGATGATAAGCGCACCAAACTATATAAAGTTCTTTTTTTTGTGTGTGTAAGATCATAATAAAATAACGATAATTATAAAGTGCATGAATTTATTTTCATTATTTTCTAAACTTTATTATGTTACAAAAATTCGTATTATTCTAGATTTATTATTTTACAATTATTTTCAAATTTATAAATTTTAATATTTTAATAAAATCATTTCAAATTAATACAATTAAAATTTTCACATTAAAGAATTAAAATTTTACAAATATTTTACATACAATTGCCATTAATACAATTAAAATTTTCACATTAATAGAATTAAAATTTTACAAATATTTTACATACAATTACAAATAAAAGTACAATTACAATTAGAATTAAAATTACAATAACAATTTTACATTAATTTCACATACATGAATTACGATTAGAATTACAATTACAATTTTAATTTTACATACAATTACATTTACAATTTTACATAGAATTACATTTACAATTACAATTACAATTTTACAAATATTTTACATACAATTCAATTAAAATTACTATTACAATTTTAGAATTTTACATACAATTACATTTATAATTTTTAGTAGGATTTGTTAGGATTATGCTTACTTAGTTTGGATTGGGTTTGTTGAGGAAGTTGAGAGATTCTCTCAACTTCTCTCTCTAATATTAGAATTAGTTCAACTATATGTACGTATGTAATATCTATTGATGGTGTGGACAGTAATTCAATTATCATTTTTTTGTATATTATTTCTGTGCATATCTGCACACCTGTGTTCTTAAATTGGTATCAGAGCAAAAATCTCAAAGTCATTCATCAATACACAGAGTCCGCAATAATAACCCAATTAGCCTCAGACCTTACAACTTCGATGTCTCAACTTGATGAATCTGCATATCAGAAGGAGACGCCTATTTTCTGTGAGTTTGAAGACGCCGAAGGCATTTTGCATCAGCTGCTGTCTGTTGGCCACCCAGGCGATTGTGTGCTATGAGCTTGTGGCATACCAACATACCAATTTTTAACGTTGGTGTTGCTGTTAAGATTGAAGAATCCTAGTTCGAAGGTACCCTTCTTCGAAATCCTGGACTTGTTACCATGTCAGAAACTACGTTTGCGGCATCTCCAAGGCTGGTGTGAAGGAGCAAGAAAGAACAGATGGTCTGTGAGAGTTGATGTCTCTTACAATTTTCACTCATCATTCTGAAATCCATGAGATGACTGAATTACAGCTCCTGTGAAGACAATCCACCAGCGTGAAACAGCGTGAGCTCATTTTTATTAAGTTTAAGCTGCAATTTTTTTTAGATCTACAGAGTTTTAGATTTAGCTTTTCTTTTCAACTTGGAGCTTATTGTATTGGAAAAGTTTAATGGCTTTAATTTCTACACTTGGAAGGTAAAAGTTCAGCTACAAATGATGAGTAGAAATCTATGGAATATTGTAGAAGGCTCAGAAAAACACCTACAGATGCTAAACAGTTAATTGAATGGGAAAAAAGAGAGGAAAGAGCCAAGTCTATCTTTGGACTATCACTTGCAGATTCCCAGCTACATCTTATTGACTTAAAGAAATCTTCTGCAGCAATATGGGAAGAAATGAATAAGGTATTTGGGGTAAAAGTTGTTAATGCAAAATTTTTCTTAAAGTTACAATTGTTTAAACTCCAAATGGATAGTGAGACATCATTGTCAACACACATAAATGAGTTAAGAGTTTTGATGAGACAGTTGTCAGAAATTAAATCTAAAGTAGATGATGATGATGTAAAATAAATTTTATTAAATATCTTGTCTTCAAAATATGATAATGCCATATTTACTCTAAGTCAAATGCCACATCAATCACTTGATGAAATGATAGCAGCTCTTATGGCAGAAGAAAAGAGGATAGGTGGCACAAAGGCTAGTTCACATAATGAACTTGCACTATACTCCAAGGGAAGGGTGAATAAAAATAATATTGAATGTTTATATTGTCATAAATATAGACATACAACATTCAATTGCAAAATTTGGGCTCAAGATCTTTTGAATGGAAAATTGAAAAAATCAGCCCATGCAAAATTTTCAGAAGATTCACCTAATGCAATATTTGAAGATTCTTCAAGTGAGGATGAACCTCCTGATCCATCTCTTAAACTTTTCTAAAGCATGTTTTGTAATCTGAATTGCAAGTGTGTGATGTGGTGTGGAATATAGTGTGGGGTTTAAGCTTATATTTGTTGTTGTGAGATTTGTGTAGTGAAGAACCAATTATTGAACAATTATGGTGTGGATAGTAATTCAATTATCATTTTTTTGTATATTATTCCTGTGCATCTATGCACACTTGTGTTCTTAATTATTTTCCATAGAATTACATTTACAATTACAATTACAGTTTTACAAATATTTTACATACAATTCAATTAAAATTACAATTACAAATACAATTACAATTTTAGAATTTTACATACAATTACATCTACAAGTTTACATAGAATTATATTTACAATTACAATTACAATTTTATAAATATTTTACATACAATTCAATTACAATTACAATTACAATTTTAGAATTTTATATGCAATTACATTTACAATTTTACATAGAATTACATTTACAATTACAATTACAATTTTATAAATATTTTACATACAATTCAATTAAAATTAAAATTACAATTTTAGAATTTTACATATAATTACATTTACAATTACAATTTTACAATTTTTCATATATACAATGACAATCATTTCAGAATAAATTAAATATTACAATTACAATTAAAATTTTACATTAATAAATATTTTACATAAAATTACGGTTTAAATTACAATAAGTACAAATACAAATACAATTTTACATACAATTAAAATTTAAATTACAATTACAATCACGACATAATATTTAATAAATATCATGGTCATTTAATATTAAATTAATTAATAAACATCATCACGATCATGATAACCATCGTACAAACATCATATTCAACTAATAAACACATTCAAACATCAAATTAACATTATATATTAAGATCATCACAACACAAACATCAAATATACATCTCAATATGTCAAATAACTCATGCTATCACATATACACATCTATATGAAAGCTAAACATTAAATGAACATGTCTAACATGACCTAACAATATGCGCCACATCATGATGATCACCAACATGAAAATTAAGTACAACTACAACATGAACATAAAATACATGGACCATATATATATATATATATATATATATATATATAACGGAATAATGTTAAAAATATACAACTGTAATATAAATGTCATGGATCAGGAGCTGGTGGTAGTATATCAACATCAATAGCAGTACTACAAGTGGATGCCTGCTCAGTAAAGCTGGGTGCAGCCTCGACAGTCGATGGTCGAGCCTACTCATGATCATGATCACTAGTACTGATGGATGCATCCGTTGGTGGTAGTACAACATCAATATGAGCAGTAGTAGTTGAGGCCTGCTCAGTCAATAGTGCAGCCTTGGCGGTCGATGATCCAGCTTGCTCATGATCATGACTAGTACTGATGGATGTTGCTGCAAGCTGCTGACTCGACGTGACCAATGGTCCAACCTCATCTCCATGATGATTGTCAGATGCTGCCAGTGGAGCGTCATGCTCATCAGGCGCGCTGCGAGGTGAACGATCATGAGATGCATGTGAGTCATTGCTTGTGCATTTTTCATCACGTGTTGCAGATCGACTATGCCTATAGCTACGGAAAGTGCTCCTCAGTCGTGTAACAGCTATCATAGCTCCTACAACATGCCGCATCAGGCCATACATGTCACGGCATGCCTCTCCATATCCATAACAACCTATCATCGGTCTGTATGTCTCTGTAATGAGCGGGCCTGATGCCCGCATCAACAATCAATGCACAGAGTTGGTTGGCCAACTACATCCTATATCTAGTCTCAGGTCGACCACACCTAGCAAAAGGTGGCACCGGTGCACCATGATGAGTAGGAGCATGTTTCTCTGCTGCACTGGCCTCATCCTCATCATGATCATGCTTGGCATCAGCCATATCCTGATCATCGTCATCATCAAGATCCACACCTGGATCATGTGGTGGACCGGGCATCTCCTTGCCATCAAAAGAGCTAATTTCTGCAAAATATATACAAGTAAACAATAATAATTAGACAATTTCATTACACAATTTAATAAAAACAAGTTAATTAAGAACATGTTAGAATAAATATAAATAAAACAGTAATATTACCTCTATCATCTGGCGGCTCATTAGCTGTGAAGAGGATGTTGGGACACCCTCGCCAATCTAAGCCAATATAAGGACATGGGACCATAATGAAGGGATGCAGCCCATCAACACTGGCTAGTAAGTCCAATGAAACATGTGATATCCTGGCTGGAAACAAAGTGTCTCCCCTCTTGGGCATCATCTTCCCCCACATGTGCATCCCGACCTCAAACATTGGCCTACGAGGCTGTCGAACAAAACTAGGTCTCATCTCTATAAACCTCTCAAAAAATAAACAAAACAACTCTGAAGCAAAAGGGAAGTTGACCGTCCCTTGTGCATGAGCACGACATCTATCTAAGGCCATACAAAACTGCCGAAAAAAAATGGCAAACCACCTCATAAGTCGTGGCTGTTGTACTAAAGAATCAACATAATATAAAAGCGAGCAACTAATGTGTTGCCCGTCACTGGTGTTGTGTGAAATGGTTGAAATGATAAGGGAGAGGCATTGCACATCCTATCTACCAAAAGCACCTATACGTAACTGACCTCCAGGTACCTGAAACTCTGAAGGAGATATTACATGTGCTCCAATGTATCTCTGGGAGTAAACTAATTGACTCCCTTCTACACAACCAGCTGGCACGTCTAGGAATGAGGGAAAATCCACCCCTCTCCTCGATAGTCCTGTAATAAAATAAATATCCTCCTCAGTGGATGTGTACCACTGGTCAGGACCAACCTAGAAATCCTGTCGGTGGGCATTCCACCTGCGGATAAAATATCTCAAAAACACACTGTGGGCCTTTAGGGAAGTAGCCTCCTCATAGAACTTGAAAAGGCCTACCTGCCTAAGGATCTCCTGGGTATCTGTAGTAATAGGGAGAGGGTATGCATCTCTCTCCCTCTCTCAGGCCTCCCATTAGTGAATCATGTCATACTGTTCATCATGTTGTTACTGTTGTTCCTCCTCTTCTCTCTGAATCATTTCCGTATTAAATATAAAAAAAAATTATTAAAATTGACATGTATTTAGGAATATACATATATATATTTTTTTTGAAAAAAAAAAAAACAAACAAGTCAGTGCGCCATAAAAACAGTCCGCACCAGTTGCGATGCGTCTTAAGAAAGTAGAGCACCGGTCCCGGTGCCCTTAATGAAATACAACGCACCGGCCTCGGTGCAGCTGTCTATTTCTCAAGCACCGTTAACTTCATCAAAGTTTAGAATAGCGGTGTGCTAACAAAAATATATGCCCCTGCGCGTATAGTCGTGTCAGCGCATCGACTTCATGACAATTACATAGTCAACGATGCAGTCTTTTACCCGGCCGCACCGTTGACCGGGGCGAATAATTTCGTCAACGCACCGCACTATGATTCCTATGGTCAACAGTGCGCCTGGATAAATGAGCGCACTGCCTTTTATTTTATTTTTTTTATTTTAAAATTATTGGGGGCGCCTTTCGGTACCACCCCGGAAACGGTGCGAATACCATTAGCACCGATGGCGGTGCGGCCTGTAAATTTTACAAGCAGCACTGCTATCTAGTGCGAGCCAAACAGCTCTCGCGCACTGCACGACAAATTTTTTTTTTCTTTTTTAATGGTTATTTTTAAGGTTATTTCAATCTCTAATCTAATAAAAGGCTTAATTATGGAAAAACTAGAAAAATACCTATACATTTTTCCGTCGATGAGGCATATTGGCTGTAAACTTTGCAAAAGAAAATTTTCCCACCATTTTTCAAAATGCAAGCTGGAGATTGGTGGCCAATGCAAAGCAGTAGTGCGTGCAATGGGTGCAATGAGAGCATCGATGTCAGGGTGGCTCAGACAAGGGGAAATGGCACCAGTGCTTCAAAGCTCTGGAGCACTGAGGAAAGTGAAAAATGAAGTTTTTTGGCCATAAATTTTTTTTTTATTTAACCCTGTTCCGCTACGCAAGGTTTTATAGGTGCACCGATACGCTTACCTACAACTGCACCGGGCTGTGTCAAATTTGGCACATTTTTTATAATGCACCGGGGCGGTTCCCTAACACCACACTGGGATGTTTCAGTTTTGGCATGAAATTTTGATGATGCACTGGGGCAGAATAGCACCCGTTTTTTGGCCTTAAATTTTGTTTTTTATGTAACTTTATTCATGTGCATGCGGTTTATCGGTGCACCAATGCTCTTGGATAAGAACGCACCGACACATTTCTGTTTTGGCGCAGTGTTTTATGATGCACCGGCGCGGAAGAGTGGTGAAGCACCGGTGCATTACAATAATAGGAGGCCTGGGATGTGTGTGTACATCGCGCAAGCTATCTGGTGTGCCAATGTCTCATGTGCACCAGTGCGTTCTGTGGTAGGGCGAGCACCGGTAATGGAGAGCTCAGGAGAACTGGAAAACTGAAAAATCTGGGTTATTTTGTCATAAGTTTTTTTTAATTTAACCATTTACCAGTGCATGTTGTATATAAGGGCACTGGTTCTGTTTCTTACAAACGCACCGATCGGTTTGTGTTTTGGCGCAATGTATTATGATGCACCGGTGTGGTTTCTTTCTACCGCACCGAGTTGTTTTGATTTTGGCGCGGTGTTTTATAATGCACCAGCACAAAAGATCTGTGACGCACCAATGCTATAGAATAATAAGATGCATCGGGCGGGTCTGTACAGAGTGCACGGTGTCTGGTGTGCAAATGTTTTGGTCCTTACCAGTGATTTCTCGGTTCCAGAGCACTAGGGCGATGTGTAATGATAAGCGCACCGAGAGGAAACCATCCGCAAAACCCTCCGCCCGCCAACCTCCTCTAGTAACCTCCGCTAGAAACGGATGTATGGGGTATTTTTGTGTGGGGTTCCTCAAAAACATCCGCTAGAGGGTCTTTTCATTGTATTGAAATGAGGAATACTTCCAAGATTGGATCTCCAAGCAAACAATATACTCTCTCTTCTTTGATGGGGCAACCAAAGGCAATCCAGGAAACGTTGGTGCTGGACGAATCATAAAAAATTTAGAAGGCAGTACTAACCATAGCTTCACCTGGGGCCTGGGCCATTCTTCTAGTATTCAAGCTAAAGTGATGGATCTCTTCCAAGGTCTCAAGTATCTCATAGACTTGGGCATCAGGGAGGCAAATGTTTTTGGGGACTCGCAGGCTATTATCAAAACCATGGTGACAAATTCTGCTCCATCAGATTTAAGATTTGTAACGCTGATCACAAGAATCAAAGTTGTGGCTAAATCCTTTCACAATTTCAAATTCTTCCATAAACTGAGAGCAAACAATAAGGATGCGGATTTAGAAGCAAACAAGGTAGTCCTCCTATCTGTTGGGTCTTTTCTAAGTGACAGAGATGAATCTTGGGATCCAATTCCTTAACCCTCTATCTGTTATGTTTTACTGCATTTTATTGAAGGAATTTGTTTGTATTCACAAACTCGTGAAAATCACGGAAATTGATTCCATTGTTGTATGCAAGAAGAGCTGGATCACAAGTATATGCACCTTGATTCTCTTTGTTGGAGAGATGCTCTGGGCTTCGCTCCCAAATTTTGTAGTCCGAATTGAGGCATTTATGCCAAGTTTCTAATATAATCCAATAATCGTTCCTGTAAAAAAAAAAAGGTCAAAGTGAAATAAATTTATAAATTGCTTTAAGAATAATTCAAGCTAAATTAATATGGATATTAGAGGGGTAACTAAAAATATAATTAAACATAAAAGTAAGTAATTTAAGTTTTAAAAAGTATAATTAAAAATTTTAAAGTAAAATAATAATAAAAATTAGCTTTGAATATTAGTTTAATTGGTCGAGTTCTCGTCATTAAAAGAATTTTTTTATTGAGAGGTTATGAAGTCAATTCTCCCTCTTTGACGCTTTCGAGGTTAGGCTTGTTAATGTGCCGGTGGAAAGTGATCCCCTCGAGTAGATCTTTCAGGAACAATGTTTTCATGGACGTAGAGGCCACCGATCTCCAAATTATGTGAACCACAACCAATAATAATAATAATAATAATTTTTTTAAATTGAATTTAATATTAAATAATTATGGAACAAATTTTACATGAAAGAGAGAAAATTGAATTATTATTAATTAAAGAAAAAAAAATTGTTGATCAAAGTCTGGTATTATATTATCATCTCAAAACAGAATTTACAAGTGAAGCCACCATTTCTCGATTACATTCAATCACCCTCAAAGGAATACTATGCCCATAGAGCTTGGGTGCTGCCCAAGGCATCTGAAGCACTGGGTTATTTGCCGCAAAATTACAAAAAACAAACCAAAATTTATCATCAAGGAGGTGGATGCAAGGGACTTGGTGGAGGACCCATAAAGAGACAATCCTGATGGTGCAGGTGGTAGCTGATGTGATCCATTTGAGTCTCCAGGGCTCGAAGGTGGTCTTGAGAGCACCTCAGAATGCGGCGCAGACCCTCCAGGGCCTCAAGGGTCTCTGTCTGTAGGCTTTGAACAATGTTAATGTAAGCCACTATTTCATTCCAGCCCTCATACCTCTACTCTCTCAAGGTGTCCAAGTTGAGTTGAATCTTTTGAAGTTGGGTGGATATGGCCTCAAGGGTGGCCGTAGCCTTAATTTCGCCAGGGGCTTGGGTTGGGTAGACAGCCATGACCGCTGCTAAGTGCGGGCTCTCCGTAGACTCCGAGTGAGAACTTGGGTCTTATGGAATCACTTGATGATCCATTCCTTGCCCAATACCACCATGACGAGCCCGTCTGTGCTCTCTCGGCATGCAGGCTTCTTTCTCTGCCTCACGCTTGGATGTGCTAATGCTCCAAGTCACCTCAATTCCGCCTGTCCGAGAAGCCCGTGCTCTACCACCGAACCCTTTGCTGAGATTAGCTCGGACCACGACCTGCGTCTTCTGGGTCCCGTAGACGAGGTACACACGGCCACCCCAGGTATTTCCACTGTCGCCCAGGGAGGTGTAGAGGCTCCACCACCCACAGATAAAAAATGCACGGAGGATATATTTATCTGTGAGTCTGAGGCAGAACCACCGAGGAGCTGCAACGTTGTGGAGTTGTTGATGCACAGTCTGTGGAATTGGAGCTAGTGCCCAGGAAGCAAACCCAATTCTTCCAGTCAAAAACATGTCCACCGTCCAAATTTCCCTACCACCTCACTCGTCCTCCTCCTAGTGAAGCTCGCGCGTTTTAGAGCCTTTGCCAGGATACCTCCCCGCTTCCCAACATTCGCCCCCACTGCCCGACAAACCTACTCCTCTACTCTGTCCAAGCTGGCGGAGCTCAAGCTAGGGCTTGAGAGCCAATAGGTGATCATCAGCACAGACCGTTGCTCAAACTTTCACCATCGCCCGCAGAACTGAAATGCACAAAACAATGTCCCCCATGTGCCTTAAAATTACCAACTTGCCTTGAAATTTCCTGCCTTGAGGCTCTTTACCACTCACTCATGTAATCATGGTGAGTCGGTGGGCGTGTAGCTTGGGGTCGAGCGGGCCTTAACTGCCCCCCACCCAATTTTCCAAGTGATTGGACACTCCCAATGGGGATATTATTAATTAAAGAATTAAATGAAATAAAGAATGGAAGTAAATATCTCTATTAGATATGGGGGAAGAAAAATAATGGAAAGTAAAAGAAAAAAAGGGTGGGGGAATAAAGAAATGAGAGAAAGGATAGAAGGGCCCTAGGTGGGAAATAAGGGAAATTAAAGGATAAAATGTGTGGAGGCAGAGTGGGAGGGATCAATGAAATGATGAAGGGGAAGGGGATACTAAGAATGGTTAGTATTGAAATTAGCATTGGGAAATTAGGTTTATTGGACAAAAAATGGATAGTGGGTTTCCAAGAATGGCTATGTCGCTCCATTTTTTTCCAATAAAACTAATTTCCATAACTCTAATGTCAATCATAACCATTTTTAGTAACCCCTTCCCCTTCATCGTTTCTCTGATATTTTTTCCCTTTATCCCTTATCACCTCCCCCCCCCCCCCCATAACGTCTTTCCTTCACTTTCCCTTTTTTTTCTTCCTCGCCCGTCCCCTACCCTCCACCATTTCTTCTTTTATTTTTTTCCCCGCTTTTCTCTAATTTTACTTACTATATTCATAACCTTAATTAATCTAATCTTGTCAAATAATAAATTTGTATTTTTTCGCTCCTTATCCTTATCATCTCTCTCTCTCATTCTTTTCAATTCCATATCTAATTTGAACCTTTAATTCTATTTTGATACCAGTTTAATATCTAATAGAAATATTTAATTTCATTCTTTATTTCATTCAATTCTTTAATTAATAATAATTCCATTTTCTTTCTTTCTCATAAAATCTATCCCTTAATTTCTTTAATATTAAATTCAATTTGATTAAGTTTTTATTATTAATTTACCTTAACATCTTTAATTATACTTATTGAACTTCATTTGACTTATTTTTATTTTTAATTACATTTTTAATCACTTTTCTAATCCCAATCTTAATTCAATTTGACTTATTCTTAAAACAGTTTATAAATTCATTTCACTTTGACTTTCCATATTCCCCAAATTACTTAATAAAATATTTTTTAATAATTTTAAGTTTTGTTAATTCATTTCACTTTGACTTTTCATATTCCTCAAATTACTTAATAAATTAATATTTAATAATTTTAAGTTTCATTAAGGTTCACAATCCTTTAACCCCTTTAAGGATCAAATTATGTCCCTGAATATGAGTGAAGTGTTCACCCGAAACATGGGACACTCCAACAAGATCGCACAGTTTTTAGAAGATTTTATCATCATGGATTATATTTTTATGAAAAAAAATTAATTTTGAGGATGAGTATAATGATGATTTGTAGAAAATTCTACCCAATGGGATTCAATCTAATCTTATTATGTACTAAAACAAGATACTGAACCCTTTTACGATTTGCAGAAACAAAACATGATCGCACAATCACATAACAAGTAATTTAAAGATATAATCAATCGCACAACACAAGATGTGTCTGGGGAAAGAAATTGCTCAAAGCCCCTATATCTCTATATTTCATATGGTCAATATCATGAAACAATACAATTTTATTCCTCACACTAAGAAATATCTTGCACTCTGTTGATTGTCTCACTCCGATCATGCTCAAATATGGCTTGCAATCTAAGCAAAATCAGTCAAGTATTTAACCTTTTGCTTGCCTTTGCCTGCCCAACCTTCCTTACACATTCTTGGGCTAATTGAGCCCCTATTAATTAGGAAAATACCAATTAATTATTGTGAAATCCTTCAAGGCCTTCCCGATGACCTCATGCATGACCTTTACAATTTTCTAATAGTACAATTGATAGATCTCTTCCCTTTTACCCCAGTCTCAACTGGGTCTTCCTTAGAACTGACATGCAACAGCTATTTATAGTGAATTATCATTTAACTGATTGATCACTACTTGTCAATTAAATCATATTTAATTCACTAGACCTCTCACTAGCTCATATCTTAGTTAGAACTATTTAAACTAATTTTAACTCAGTTTCTTGAGTTAACTAATTACAGCTCACAAATAACTATATATGGACCCCTTAAAAATATAAAATCTCTTTGCATGCATCCTCTTTGACCTATAACTTGAATTTCCTAAGCTAACTTATTCTTCCTGACTCAATTAACTAATACAATTTTCCATGAGATGAAATTACAATTTCTCTTCCAATTTAATTAAGGGAAAATTAAATCAGAAGAATCATATGGTAGCCATTTCTGGGTGCCATTTTCTGGATTTCATTTCTGGATGTCAATTTCACTATTTCTTCTTGCAAATTTCAACTCTCCCTTTCAACAAGAAAGGAATTCCATCTATCCCATTCTGGTACCTTTGGAATGTTCTGCATGTAACACTTCTCTAGAGTTGTTTGCTCCTACAACTCTTGAAACTGAATAGCCTCCAAAAACTAAATCAGTATGATGCATTTGTCATCAGAGTCTCTGACTGCCATCAAATACTGCATTGTCTACTGAAATCTTTACATTGTTGTTGATTCTGCATCTGTGCCTTCTACATTGTTGCCAACTCTGATATGTGCTCCAGTATCTGACATCTATCACTATAATTTCTATCTTCCTATTGAAATTTCAACAAGAAATGTGTATCTAATTTAATTTTCCCTTAATTAAATTGGACAATAAAATGTAATATTATCTCATAATCACTTGTAATCTTTAACTGAGTGTGATAAACTTATTTAGCTCATGAATTTTGAGTTGAGGGTGGTTGGTGAGGCATGCAGAGTGATTCTATTAGTTATGGAGTTCGAGTTGCATTTAGTGCGTCAGTTTAATGCATGAGAAATCAGTTAACTCAATTAATTGAGTTAAATTCATTTGAACTAGTTGTAATTGTTTGTTGCACTAGTGAGAGATGAAGTGAATTAAATCATATTTAATTCACATGCAGTGATATGTCATGAAACTGATGATTTACTATTAATAGTTGCATGCATGTCAATTCCAGTGGAGACCCAGTTGAGATAGAGGTTAAAGGGTTGTTAACTATTAGTTTTATCATTAGAAGGTTGCCCGCATGAAGTAAGACAACCATAGGATTTCCCATGAGAACTATGCAATTTTGGAAGGCTAGATTTCCTAAAGAATAGGTATTTCATTCCACATGAATTTCACAAGCAAGGCATGATAAATAGAGGCTGAAAATTGGCTAAGTGTTCGTCGATTTTGTCTGGATTAGTGTGAGACAGTTGTGAGAGTGCACGTGACTCTTGTGAGAAGAGTGCATTGTAATCATTTCATGATTCCTTGGTGAATATACAATAGAAGATAGAGGGGTTTTGAGAAGCAATCTCTCCTCGGGAAAATATCTATGTTGTGGTTTTATTTTCTTCTTTCTTTACTTGTTGTGATTGGTGATCATGTTTATTTTCCGCAATTGATTTGTAGAAGGATTCAGTATCTTGCTTTAGTAGATCGCATGATCAGATTGAATCCATTGATATAAATATTTTTTATACAATTTCTACATGGTATCAGAGCACAGGAAATCATGATAATGGGGAAGAAATTTATTTTTTGATTGAATAGAATTTGAATTTGCAAAAGTATTCCTTGGTGCGAGAGGCAGATCAAGATCATGATGGATTTCAATGGCTTGAGATTGGAGTATCCACTCAAGGGAATTTCCAGTTATATTGCGTGGAAAGATAGGATGGAGATATTTCTGGAGGGCAACGGGAGAATTCATTGATAATGACATTCCCAAACCCGTAGCAGCAAATTTCGCTCTTCTTGATGTGTGGCAAAAGAAGGTTGCAAAGGCGAGGAGGATATTATTGGAGAGATTAAAAGACCACATAGTCTCAAGTCTCCATGGAAAAGCGACTCCATATGTAATGTGGAAGGCTTTGACAGATCTGTTTCAGAGTAGCAATGACCACAGAAAATTGGCACTGAATGACAAGCTCAGGAAAATCAAAATGGAGAAAGGCGACTTTATTATGAAATATTTAACCAATTTTTTCCAATGTCTAGATGAGCTTGGGAGCATCGGAATTACTATCACGGATGATGACTTGGTGAGCCTAGCTCTTCTAGGCCTTCCCAAGAGTTGGCATAGTTATCAGGACTCTGTCAATGGGAGGGAGAAGCTGCCAGATTGGGAATGAATTTGGTCGGATTTGGTGCAAGAATAATTCAGGTGGAATACCAGGGATGGATCTTCATGTAAGACAGATGATGAATAAATTTCACCTTGGTTGGTAAGGTGAAGAATTGGAAAGGAAAGAAATCCTATTCCAAATCTGATACCAACAAAGAAGGCAAGAAGCGCAAAATGTCCATAGTGAACTATTTTCACTTTCACGAGCATCGACATTATGCAACTAATTGTCCACAAAAGAAGAAGAACAAGAATTCTTCAAGATATGCAGCTGGTGAGGCTTTAGCCTTGCAATTTGAGTTGTACTTCTTGCTCATCGCATTCATGGTGTCAAGTGGGATGAGATCAATGTGGTACTTGGATAGTGGTGCATCTTTCCACATGACGGGAGACAAAGAAATTTTCAGTAGCTTGGAGGAGAAGGACCTCCAGATGCATATCGAAATAGGTGATGACGGAAGATATGGCGCTATCGGGATTGGTACAGATACCTTCCAGAGATATTCAAGTAAACCCTTCTTATTAAAATATGTAATGCATGTACCAGGTTTGAAAAAGAATTTAGTTTCAGTTGCAATGTTGGGGATAGAGGTTATGATGTGGTTTTCAGTGAAGGGAAATCTTTCCTTTGACACAAATCCATAGTACAAGCCAAGAATATTGGGATTCATATGAATAATCTCTACAAAATTTATGTAGATGACTGCATAGCATTGATGGGTAAGGCAGAAAAAGTGGTGAGCCGGGATGAGGGTGAGTTATGGTACGGGATATTGGGCCATCTACACCACGGAGCCTTGAAGTTCATGCAGCAGATTTCTACGGGGCTTCCAAAGGGTACTCATGCACAGATAAACACATGCAAGGGATGGACCATGGGGAAGTATGCAAATGCCAATTTTCACGAGAAGGAGAATCGAGCAGAGGAAATCCTTGAGAGAGTTCACTCAGACGTGTGTTGATCTGAAAATGGAAGGTACTTGAAAAGGGTGCAAGGTATCCATTTTCAATTATGTAAATGAGTGCAAAAATACTCTAAGTTTAAATCTGAAAATGTGAGAACTTCATATTTCTAATACAGAGATAAACTGTAGGGGAATTTACCGGATATTTCACCTTTCAAAGAAAGGATGAATCCAAAGGCTACCTGGCCCTCTTACAGACTCTTCCTAAAGAAATAATAGAAGTAAACACTCAAATTTAATTAAAATGACCTTGCTTTAAACTTGACGTTATGCGGAAATTTAGCTTGCAAATGGTGTATGTCTTTTCATTGTTTATGTATCTTAAGTGTAATTGTTTTTGCTGAAACTTAACATGGGTATCAGCAACAATATTCAGCAATATAATATCAAAACACAACAGCAATATAATATAGGAGTTCACCCCAACTCTTGGGCTACATCTCCTGGATCAAGCATCCCAAAATGGGCTTGTCCTCTTGTATTAAAAGCTCTTAAATGCAATACAAGAATATAAGTGTCTCAATAGACAAATATGAATATATAAACTGATTCAAAAGGTAGGAAAAAGCTAATAATGCCTTTTCAAATTCACTAAACAGTGAAATATTACCATAAACAATGATTTCTTCATCAATGTCCTCCTAGTGCTTTGAACTTATCTGCAACTTTTCAGGCTGTAGAAGTCCTCAAATTCCTTTGAAACCACTTCCAATGGCTTCATAAGGTCGAAATTATCTTAAATAGAGCTTTGTTTCACCTCAAACTGATAACCACAACTCAAAACAGCTCAAACCCCAAAATGGCCATGGTGGCCCTGAAAACTCTCCTAAAGGTTTTCGGCCTCTAAAATTCTTAAAACAAAGCTAAGACCTATTCCAATGGCTCTGGAATGCAGGAAATAGTCGAAAATGACTTTTGGTTCACCAAAAAAGGTTAACCACAGCTCAACCAAACTCAAAACCCAAAATGGCCCTAGTGGCTCAAAAAGCTTCTCCGAAGCTAAACAGGCTGAAAATTAGCTCCAATGGCTCTGAAACCTATGCCATTAAGTCCAAAATTCTGAGAACATACAAAATCAAAAAAAATTGTTTCAAAAGGTTGAGTAATGAGAAATTTATGACCAAAAAAACTTTGCCCCAATTTCCTCCACTAAATGTGGGGCAACTGCCAGTTAACTCCACTAAAAGTGGAAGTCCGCCTAAATTTGGGAGCGCCTCCAGAATCTCCGCCATATTAAACTCCACTAAACTGAAGCTTAATTAAATAGTAAACTTGAGATTAGGCTCCTTAAGCGCTCTTAATCATTAAGCTCCCACACTGGTCATATGATGAGGTTCCATGGGAGGAGGGTTGGTTCCTCCATGCTCCGCCGGCCCCACTCCACTAAAAGTGCAATAACTTCTTCATACGGTGTCCGTTTTTCGAACCGTTCATGGCATTGGGATCGTATCGCTGAGGTATATCCCGTCACTCAGGTTCCAAATCAATTTGAGCAATTTCATTTTTGAGTTTTTTCCAAGCTCAGATTTGAGCTCCTGATCATGTGTGGACCATTATCTACAGCTTCAACAGCAAAGCACAGGTATTATTTGATATTTTTTGATGATTTTATAGAAATATTTGGATCTACTTCATGCAGAAGAAAGATCAGACGTTATAAAAATTTTGTGAGTTTAAAGCACTGGTTGATAAAGACACGAGGAAGCATGTGAAGGCTCTTAGGAGCGACAATGGTGGTGAGTACATATCCAATGAATTCAAGAAATTTTGTAGCAAAGAAGGAATTCAGAGATATTTGATTGCACCTCATAACCCACAACATAATAGGGTCAAAGAAAGAAAAAACAGAACAATTGTGGGTGCGACATGAGCGATGTTGCATGATCAAGGCTTACTGTTGCATCTATGGGCAGAGGCATGCAACATAGCGTTATTTGTGAAAAAACATAGTTATAATTAGATACTTTGCATGAGTACACCAGAGGAGGCTTTTTCTAGTAAGAAACCTGATGTTTCATATTTTAAAATTTTTCTCTCATCTGTCTATTGCCATGTGACCAAATATTCTAGGAAGAAGCTCGAACCAACAGCTGACATTGGGATATTTTTGGGGTACACTGATACTCCCCACATCTATCGGTTGTATTTTCCAAACAACAGCATGACTTTTGTGAGACTGCATATAAAATTTGATGAGGAGAAAGCCATGTGATTGTCCCTTGAGAAAGAGCTCGATTTGCATGCAGATGACGAACTCTTGGTTCCAAAGGATGAACTTAAAGATGTGGAATAGCCACATGCAGAGGATCATGGAGTGGCGGAAAACACTCATGCAGAGCCATCCACCAAAAATGGTGGAAGGTGCACCACAGAATTTGATAGATTGAGACTTGATGCAGCAAAACATGTAGGAGCACCTACTTCACTGTGCAGACAGAGACAATCTCCAAACAGGTTTACTAGATACATGGCTCTTATGATAAACTGTATTGTGACAGAACCACCCTCCTTTGAGGAATTAGTGCAGCAACCAATTTGGGTTGACGCCATGGTTGAGGAGTATGACTCCATCGTCAAGAATAGTGCATGGGAATTTGTCCCAAGACCAATCGAAAAATCATTGGTTGGATCTAAATGGATCTATACAGTGAAGCAGGTGGCAGATGAGAGTGTGGAGAAGTACAAGGCTAGATTTGTAGCCCAGGGTTTCTCACAAGTTGAGGGGATTGACTATGAGGAGACTTTTGCACCGGTTGCAAGGTACTCATCGATTAGATCTATCCTTGCACTCTCAACACATATGGGGTGGCAGATACATCATATGGATGTGAAAATTGTGTTTCTCAATGGAGTTATTGAGGAATAAGTGTACATAGAGAAGCCAGAAGGTTTTTAAATATTTGACATTGAGTCGCATGTGTGCATAATGAAGAGAGCATTGTATTGGCTGAAGCAAGTACCTCATGCTTGGTACACTAGAATTGACAGTTATTTCACCGGGTTTTGATTCACGAAGAGTGAAGTGGATGCGAACCTGAACTAGATTGTGGTTGATGGTAAGCTCTTGATTATCGTAATTTATGTTGATGATCTAATTTTGACAAGTGATGAGCAACTCATAATTTCTTGTAAAGATGATCTTGCAAGAGAGTTTGAGATGAAGAACATGGGACTCCTTCACTATTTCCTTGGTTTGGAAATATGGCAGCGAGATGGTGAGATATTTGTTTCTCAAGGAAAGTATGCCAAAGAGATTATGAGTAAGTTTCACATGGAGAGTTGTAAACCCATGGAAACACATCTTCCAGGAAACTGAAGGAAGGAGGATGCTACTTCATGTGAGCTAGTGGATGCTACTGTTTACAGGAAGCTTGTGGGTTCACTAATGTACTTAGTGAACACCAGACCAGACATTTGCTAAGCAGTTAACCGGTTGAGTCAAGTTATGGTTAAGCCGACCAAGCTCTTTTGGAGGGTGGGGAAGCATGTCTTGAGATATCTTAGGGGCACTATAGAGTATGGATTATGGTACAGATGGACAGAGGGAGTGAAGCTTCAAGGCTTCACCAATGCAGATTGGGTATGAAATCCATTAGAAAGAAAAATCACATCAGGAGGGATCTTCAGCATAGGATCAACAACATTTTCTTGGTACAGCAGGAAGCAGAGATCTATGGCACTCGGTTCAGCAAAGGAAAAGTACATGGTAGCAAGTGAAGCTGCATGTGAGGCCATTTGGATGAGGAAGATTCTAGTTGGTTTGTTTGGTTCTCAGATGGATCTGACGATGATACATTGGGATAACCAGAGTTGCATTAAACTCTCGGTTAATCTGGTATTCCATGATAGGTCCAAGCATATAGATATCTTAGTACCACCATCTTATATATTGTGTTCAGAGGCGCATTATGTTACTTTAGTACATTCCCATGAAAGATCAGGATGCAGATATTCTGACAAAGGTGCTCACTAGGAGAAAATTTGAATACCATAGAGGAAGGATTGGGGTAGCCGATAATCCCTTTCTTGTTGAGAGGGAGTGTTGAAAAGTCAACAAGAAATTTGTGTCTAATTTAATTTTCCCTTAATTAAATTGGATAACAAAATGTAATCTTATCTCATAATCACTTGTAATTATTAACTGAGTGGGATAAACTTAGTTAGCTCATGAATTTCGAGTTGAGGGTGGTTGGTGAGGCATTCAAAGTGATTCTATTAGTTATGGAGTTGGAGTTGTAGGTAATGCATTAGTTTAATGCATGATAAATCAGTTAACTTAATTAATTGGGTTAAAGTCAGGTGAACTAGTTGTAACTGTTTGTTGCACTAGTGAGAGATCAAGTGAAATAAATCAAATTTAATTCACATGCAGTGATTAGTCATGCAACTGATAATTTACTATTAATAATTGCATGCATTTTAGTTCCAGTGGAGACCCAACTGAGACAAAGGTTAAAGGGATGTTAACTATCAGTTGTATCATTATTAGGTTGCCCACATGCAATAAAACAACCATAGGATTTCCCATGAACATTGCATAGTTTTGGAAGGCTGAATTTCCTAAAGAATAGGGATTGCATTCCACATGAATTGCGAAAGCAAGGCAGGCTTAACAGAGGCTGAAAATTGGAAAAGTGTTGGTAGATTTTATCTGGATCAGTGTGAGACAATTGTGAGAGTGCAGGAGACTCTTGTGAGAAGAGTGCATTGTCATTGTTTCATGATTCCTTGGTGAATATACAATAGAAGATAGAGGGGTTTTGAGCAACAAGCTTTTCCCGAGAAAATATCTGTGTTGTGGTTTGATTTTCTTCTTTCTTTACTTTTCATGATTATCAATCATGTTTATTTTCCGCAATTGATTTGTAGAAGGATTTAGTATCTTGCTTTAGTAGATCGCATGATTGGATTGAATCCATTGATATACATATTTTTTTATAATCTCTACACTTCCTGACATTTGACTACATCAATCAATGAATCCTACCCAAATCTCTTCTCTTGGGATTATGTCTACACATCACCCCACCTCTCACCTAGAGGTATGGTTGCATGTGCTCCCTCTTCCCATATGGCTTGAAATTTCCCCCTCTTGGAGGTCTATGCTTGATTAGACCCTTCCACTTGGTCTCCTCTCTACTTCTCCAATTGTGGCTGCTCCAAAACCTTCTGAGACTGCTTCTGAGGCTTCATGTTGAGATTTAATTCGTGCTCCCTCTCAACAACCAAGTCACTAGCCTTTGCTTTGCTCCTCAAATATTTTCATGCATCCTCGATCTCAAGAACATACGGGTCCTTGACTCTTGTTCCAATCTGTTTCACTCATCCCGTGGAAATGTGTCTCAGGAACACCTTTCCTTTTCTAAATATGGCATCATAACCACGGTCTTCCAATACCACTATAGAGACAAGATTCTTCCTTACTCCTATAACATACAAAACATATGTCAGTCTGAGAGGGAACCTGACTCCCTCTGAAAGGTAATTGTACCTATGTTGGTCATGTTATACCTCCTGTGATCTCTAAACTCTATGTTTTGTTGGAGGTCCTTCTCCTCCAATTCACTGAAGATATATCTATTCCCCATCATATGGAACAAGGCACAGTTGTCTAGATACCACATGCATATCTTTACAGTGCTGGTCATGCATGCAATGAGAGTAAAATCAAGCACGAACTATGAAGTTAGTGCTTCACCCACTGCAACTGCAGGGTCCTTCTTGGTTGCCTTCTTATGTGGACAATTCGAGGAATAGTGCTCGTGCTCATGACATTGAAAACACTTTCTCTTGGACAAGTCTCTCTTTCCCCCTTTTCCTTAGGACTTCTTTCCCTTGGCTTCCTTTCATTTTCCCACCAATGAAAAATCTTTTTCTTTGTCTTTGTCGGAAGTCCCATCTTTGGTGCTCTGCCTTATCTCTTCAATTACCAAGTCGGACCACGAACGCTCTCAGTCTGGTAGCTTCTTCCTCCTATTCACATTGTCCTAGTAACTATGCCAGCTCTTTGGAAGGCCTAGAAGAGCTAGGCTCACCAAATCATCTTGAGCTACTGCCACACCAACACTTCCAAGATCATCTCGACATTGAATGAAATTCGTCGAGTATTTTGGATCGTGTCACCCTCCTCCATCTTGATCTTTCTGAGCTTGTCCTTCAGCACGAACTTCTTGTGGTATTTATTATTCTGAAACATGTCTTTCAAGGCCTTCCACATAGCATATGGATTCGCCTTCCCATGAAGACTCGAGAAAATATGATCTGAAACTCCCTCTAACAATATCCTTCTCACCTTTGCTACCTTCTTCTACTATGCATCAAGATTTTGAGCATATGTTGTTGCGGGCTTAGGAATATCAGTATCTATGAATTCCTTCAACCCGTTTTCCTCTAATAGTGCCTCCATCTTGTCATTCAATACTATGTAATTCGAATTTCCCTCAATAGCATGTTCGAGTCTCAATCCATTGAAAAACATCTTGATTTGTTGTTGGATCCTGAAGAATAAACCTGCAAATTCAAACATGTTCAAGACAAAAATTTGTTCTTCTCTTCTATTATGATTCATGGCGCTCTGATACTATGTATAAAATTATACCCAATGGGATTCAATCCGATCTTATAATGTAATAAAACAAGATACTGAATCATTCTACAATTTGCAGAAACAAAACACGATCGCACAATCACATAACAAGTAAGAGAAAGAGACAATCAATCGCAGAACACAAGATGTATCTAGGGAAAGAAACTGCTCAAAACCCCTCTATCTCTATATTTCATATGGTCAAGATCATGAGACAATACAATTCTATTCCTCACACTGAGAAACCTCCTGCACTATGCTCATTGTCTCACTCCTATCCTAATCAAATCTTGCTTGTGATCTAAGAAAAATCGGTCAAGTATTTAACCTTTTTCTTGCCTCTTCTTGCCCAACCTTCCTTACGCATTCTTGGATAATTGAGCCCCTATTAATTAGTAAAATAGATATTAATGATTGAGAAATCCTTCAAGGCCTTCCCGATGACCTCATGCATGACATGTAAAATTTTCTAATAGTACTGATAGATATGTTCCCTTTAACCTCAATCTCAACTGGGCCTTCCTTACAACTGACATGCAACAGATATTTATAGAAAATTATTAGTTAACTTATTGATCATTATTTTTGAATTAAATCATATTTAATTCACTTGACCTCTCACTAGCTCATCTCTCAGTTAGAACTAGTTAAACTAATTTTAACTCAATTTCTTGAGTTAACTAATTACAACTCACAAATAACTATTTCTGGACCCTCTAAAAATATAAAATCCCTTTGCATGCATCATCTTTGACCTCTAACTCAAATTTACTAAGCTAACTAAGTCTTCCTAAATTATTTGACTATACAAGTTGTGAAGATATGAAATTACAATTTCTGTTCCAATTTAACTAAGGGAAAATTAAATTAGAAGCCTCATATGATAGTCATTTATGGGTGCCATTTTTTGGGTTTCATTTATGGATGCCAATTTCACTGTTTCTTGTTGCAAATTTCAACACGATTAATGTTTACTAATATTTATATGGTTTACTGAACTTTAAAAAGGTAAGAGGTTAATCATAATCTTTTAATATTTTATTTCTATGCTCAAAAAGAAGTGAAAGAAGTATTCCCAAATCACTACATTTCTATTAGGTTAAAAGGTCAAGAACGTTGGTAGCATGACAAATATTTTTAAAATTAGATCGAATATGAATATAAGATGGACGATCTAAGATAAAGCACTTTTCATATTAAACCCTCTTAAGATCACAAAGGTGAGAAACTCTTTCATCCCATGGTGTTTTTGGAATTGACCAACGCCTAGTTTCACTATAAATTTCATGAGAATTATATGTAATCTTTTCAATGTTCATTCTCTTATTAACACTATTCAAGACAAAGAGATAATTTTGGTTTCAAGATTGAGGTTGATCACCTCCATATATTATTGTCGTTTATTTTTTTCGTCGAGCGATTTATTTCTCCATAATTTCTCCTTAAATTTGGAAGTATTGGTATTTTTAATATCATCTAGATGTTACCCCTGCTCATGATGAGAAATGGAATGGATTTGATGGTGGGAAGTGTGCCACTACCATGATCAAATCAAATAGAATTAAAGGAGGGGGGTGTTGTGGCCACCCGCACACATGCAGAATCATGCCAAGTTTAATATCAAGATATGTTATAGGGGAAGGCTGATCAACTCTTAGCTAAACTGAGAGGGGGGGTGAATCAGTTTAGTACATTCATGGAATTTTAATAGTTTTCTTTATAATTATTTACACCTCCATTTCATAAGAAACTTAATATATAATGAAATAGAAATCTTAATATGTGGCCAGCAAGTGTTAAGCAGATTAAATACAATACATCAACACATAATCATCATGCACATAGACAACAGATATAATTGGAAACCCATAAGGGATAAAACCACATATTATTATTGTTGTGATGCAAAGGCAAGCTCCAACTACCTCTCACCACTGCTTTTCTGTAGGCTCCAACCTACAGGAGGCTACTACCTCAAATTTTGCAAGCTACAACTTGCAAGGAAGCTCCAACTCCCATCTATTTTCTGCGGAGGCTCCTACCTCGACCAGCTACAACTGGACATCTACCAAGTTACAACATGATATGGAAGGACCAACTCCCTCACACTACAGTAAAATCATATGCTGATTTACCTGGATATCAAATCTATTTTTCTCCTTCTTTAATGTTGGCCTTCCAGCGTTCAAAACTGCTTCATATCAGCTATGGATCTGAGATATTAGCTCTGTTTTGATCCTTCTTTAATGTTTCCTTTCCAGCCTCCAAATCTGCTTCATATCAGCTCTGGATCTGATATATCATCTCTATTTTTCTCCTTCTTTAATGTTGCCCTTCCAGCCTTCAAATCAGCTTCATATCAGCTCTGGATCTGAGATATCAGCTCTGTTTTTCTCCTTCTTTAATGTTGTCGGCCTTCCAGCCTTCAAATCTACTTCATATCAGCTCTGGATCTGAGATATCAACTCTGTTTTTCTCCTTCTTTAATTCTGCCCTTCCAGCCTTCAAATATGCTTCATATCAACTATGGATCTACACAACATCTCTATCTTCTTTCTCTCATTCTTTCACTCTCTCACTTCACTATGCACATTACAATAACATCATTGATAGAGATAACTTCATGGTTTTTTGTATTCCGCCTATGAAAACGAAGTGAATAGGCTTGACTCTTTGCCTTCCACTCATTCCTTTCCAAAGTCTTCATATTATGAATATTAGAACAAAAAATAGATAATTTATCCAATATCAATTTCAGCCATATGTAATGATTAGAGGCACGATATTAATGCCAATATCAAATAACAACATTTATCATTAATTTATTACCACAGTCTTTGCCACACCTTTTCCTTTGCCTTGGATTCTTGCCTTTGCCTTAGAGTCTTGACTTTGCATCACAAAAAATTAGCTCAATCAACGGTTTCACATTATTACAATTTCTTCAATGTAGAAGTTTCTACAATATTATCCAACCATCAAGCCATCAATGTTATACCAAACCATCAATGTATCTGCTGCTCCTTTACTTCTTTGCAACCTGTTGCTGCTCCTTTACTTCTTTGCAACCTCTTCACTGCACTTTTTCCTTCTTTTCCTTGCTGCTCCTTTATACCATTTTTTCATATCCTAATCTTCTCCTTTGCAATCAATGACAATATTTCCAATAGTCTCCCCCTTTGGCATTGATGGCAACACAAACACAAACACACCAACTCCTTCTCCCTCCATTCTGTCCTCATACATAATCTTATCTCCCCCTTTCATTCTGAGAAGTGTCTTCCTTCCTTTGATTACCTCCCCCTTTCACATCAATGGCAAGGGAGTTGCTTCAGTCCATGTAAAAAATCATAACATATAAAAAATATAATATATCAATTCCTTGAATCATATTCTTGAAGGAATTATACAGATTGGAGGAAAAGTTCAAGGAATATCTTTGCACACAATAACATTTAATTCTGCTGCAAAGAAACATATATAACACTGCCATATATTGATTTTAGTAGAGCTGCTCTCCTCCCTTGAACAATGTTTTCAAGGAATACTTATTAGACCTTCCGATACCACCTTTGATTATTAAAAATCCAGGTCAATACAAATCATTTTAATATTCTTACATTTTAAGTGTTGATTTATCACTGCTACTTCCAGTATTGTGTTCATATATTGCTGCTTCCCAATTTTTGGATATTATAGTGGTATTAGAGCATAATCTTGGCTCAGCCTGTGGATCTCAGCCATTATGCTATCAGAAGAATAAGAAGACAAAGAGGAAGATCAGAATGATGGAGAGAGTGATTTTTTCCTCATCTCTTTTCAGATCTAGAAAGGACCTCAACAAGGAGGTCAAGCAAAGAAGAGAAGAAATAAACAGTGGGACTTATACCCTTTTCTTTTGAAAAAGGAGACAAATTGCAGAAATATGAAGGACACTTAGATCACAAGATTCTAAGTGAATACCTTGTTGAGTAAAAATCTCAACCTAGAGCCTTCAAGGAGACTCTAGATTTCCCACAGTTCATTCAGCTAGAGGAAGAAAGGATATTGTGCAGCAAAGGAAGAATCAAGGGAAATAGGTTTCTATTGTCTACTTTTGATGGGTCATCTACAGTAAGGGCTTGGGCAAGGAAACTAGATGCATTCTTCATACTACATCCAGTGGTAGAAAGATAGGCTATAGAGATTGCAGCGCTGCACCTTGAGGGTGAAGCAAACATTTGGTGGTTCAGCCATTTGAATCATGCAAGGGTGAATACTTTTGCAGAATTTACTCAAAGCTTGATTAAAAAATTTGGAAAGGGGAAATCAAAGAAGGAAAATCCCTCACCACCATTGAAAAATTCATTTATCGGTGTTGATACAAATATGGAAGAGCAACCATCATCATCAACAGTTAGGAAAGCCAATAAATTGGAGGAAGGAACTCTTGCAACCCTACAAGCTATTCCCAAATTTCACCAAGGTATGCCTAAGTTTCCACTTCCTATTGTTTTAGAAAATATTATGGAGGGATATATACTATTGCATACTACTAATGTGGAGCAATAGAATTGCACTGCGTTGTGCCACCTTGAATTGTTCAAGGAAGGGATGAACCATCATCCTAATATACCATTTTTGAGCTGCACACAACGCTTGAGGGTGGGGTGTGAATTTTTGGAGGATATGATGAACCTTGTCCAAAACAATCTTATACAAAACTATATGTTCATCCTTGAGTTGGAGCATGAGACAGAAAATACACCATTGAGAAGTTTTACAATGTTGTCATTAAGCAATAGTGAGGAGGTTTTACCTCCAGCACACTTGGATCCCTATGTATTCAAGAAGGTCATTGATGTGAGATCTTCTCTAGGAGAACTTCAAGGGGTTGCATTTCAACATCCCATGAAATGCAAAGGGAGAAATATGATTTGGGAGGATGGTAGTATTCATTGGAGGAGTACCAAGATGAAGCATGGGAGGAGACACCCACATTTGGATGAATGGGTGTGGATGGTGAGCAATAGGCTGGAAAGCTACTTGCAAATCTATGACACTGGGCAGCAGGAGGCTTGGCTGCGTTGGCTACTCTTGAAGGAGTTTGGCCATCTTGTGACATATCCTCTTTTAAAGGGTATGTGGGTGGAGGAAGTTTGGTAGGGCACTTGCATCTTATGGCAACAAGGAGTATGGATGCATTATGTTGATATGACATTATTCATATCAATCATTATGTTTTCACCACATGATTTGTATGGTGAAGGTGTGAGGAGGCAACAAGAACTATTGTTGCTTGGGTTACTCTTGGGAGAGCATGGGTAGAATTGTTCCCATACTTTGCAGAATGTTGCAGGAGTAGGAGATGGTACTATCATGGTGCAAAGGGGATACTCATTAGACTTGGATGATCAGGAGGTACTTCCACTTTGGAAGGAATTTCCTATATATAGCAACATTGTGGGAGATGTCTTTGACAATGGGCATGTAAAAAAATGGAGCTATGAGTTGGCAGGAGCCTATTTGCATAGGCCAACAGTGCTGTCACTTGGGAGCTTAGGTTTATTGATGGAGTATCCCCAGGATCACTTCAGATATGATGCACTTGGTGGACAAGGAGGAGGTGAGATTCATGGAGTAGTGGATGGAAACATCTATTACAGAGATATGATCTTCTTAACTTGGATGTCCAAGCATAAGAAGGGTGATCTTCATGCAGCATATGATTCATTCCTCTTCATAGGAGTATGTCATACCACTATGGAGGACTTGTTCATGGATCCATATATCATCTTACTTCCAGTACATGGTAAGAATTTTTTTTTTGCATTTATTGATTATCTAACATAGTATTTGCATACTCTTACCATTTCTATTCATTGCATTGCTCCACAAGAGGGCAAGCTTCCCTTTGGGCTCCATGGTCAATTTTGGGCCAAATTATGTGATGGAGACAACCATATTTTGTGTGGCCTTGGGCAAGTGTTATATTATTCTATGTATGCTCCGTTGATATACCAAGCCATTTACTATTCACTATTAAATGTGATGACATACACAACTAGCCATTTATCAATAAATAACTTTCCATGTTATTTTCTGAAACAACAATTAGGAAAATTGCGTTGTGACCATTTAGGAAACTTTTGGTACCTTCCAGCACTATGAAACCTTCAGAAATTTTCTCATTTGGATGCCATATGGTGATCATGTCCTATTCATCATATATGGGATAGTTTGGGCCAGCATGATTCATAACGTTGGAGAGGAGATCTTTGGAGATCTAGTCTTCTTCTTGCCACTTGAGGGAAACATTATTGCAACCTAAGATCAGCAGATGCTCTACACTTATCATAAGTGGAGAGGAGGACAGTGTGGGGAAGGTTATTTTTCCTACCATGTTCTGTTATTCATCCCACCTACATTGCAGGAGCCAAAGGTGGAGGAGGATTTTCAGGAGTTTCCATGTTGGGAGGTGACTCAATTTGTATGGATGATAGCTTGGGGATGGAGGATCCACATGGGAATGGTGGTTCCCAATACATTTCATATCCCATGCCTCAAAGGTACTTCTATAAAACACCTTATTGCCTCCTTGAGTACTCTACTTATTCATGATGATAGCTATTTAGCTAGCTTGCATGCTTGCGGGGGGGGCAATATGGAGATTTACTGATGAGACAACATATTATTCCTTGGAGGAGTTTATCATATGTGGATGCTACAGTAGGAGGAGGGGAGACCTCTCAATTCTATCCTTGCAGTTGCTTGAGGACAAATAACATTTGGGAGGGGAGGACTGTAATACTCCAAAATTAGCATGCAGCTAATTGGAATATTGAATTTTTCTTTTGTCACCTAGCAATTGAATAAATGGGTAAGGAGGCCTATGCATATTTAAAAAAAGGAATAAAATCCCTCATGATGTGAAAATGGATCACAATAATAGTTGTATTTGACACCCTCATGTGTGAACAGGGGCAAATACAGGTGGACAAGGTCAAGTTTGACCAATTCAACAGTGCTGGGATAAGAAGTGGAGATCATCTATGGAGACAACACAGTGATAGTGGGAGGAAGATTCCTTGGTGGAGGAAACCATAATGAGTGGGACCCAAGGTGAAAAGGCTTCCATTTTTATATAAGGAGGGCAAGGCAGCCATAGCAGGACAGGTTATTGATTATTGAATTTGTGGTCTGCGTGACTATTGTGCTTTCTTCAACTATTTAGTTGAGATTGTTGCGCTGCTTAGCACAAGGCATTCTTGTTTAGGAATTCCTTCTCCTTTATTGAGAGGCTTCTTGAGGGAGCTTGTATTGTATTTCTCCACATCCAGGCTTGAGGCCAAGCTACCTCCTTCAACTACATTGCAGTTTCTGTTTAGAGTTGGGTTGTGTTGCAAGGTGTTGCAGTGGAGGGTTGATAACACCACTTATGGAGCTTGTTTTTTAGAGGAGGGAGCTTTCATTCCTTTGGGAGATCAGTGAGGAATATTATGGAAAAGATTTCACATCTTGGCACTTGGCCAACACATTTTCTATCTCCTACAGTGTTGTCCCTCTCCTTGACTGTGTTATTTCAGTGAGTATTCGCAGTGAGGGTTTGCAGTGTTTGATTTGGAGGGTGAGATATTTAGTGTTAGAATCAGCCTTTCACTTGGAAGATCCCTTGGAGAAGTTCTATTTCATATGTATCATCTTTAATCATCTCCATCCAGTTATTGAGTTGCAGCTGCTACTCATCCCTAGGGCTGCACTCCGGCATTTCTACATTTTTGCATATTTCAGGAAATCCTTTCTAGATTGTCTTGAAATTGTGTTTGGGGGTTTAGATATTTGCTCTCATAATTGTATGAGCCATATATTTGTATATTTTTGTATTGAAACTTCCCAGCAGCAATTATTCCTAATAAAACTGCGTTGTCATAACCTTGGGCATTATTTGTGTAACAATGTTCTTCATATTTCATGTAGATGTTTTCTTGAGGCTTTTTGTGCCTAACTTGAGTGATTATTTCTTCAAGATCTTGTATATATTTGCTGCTAAGACATTGATATAATGGCTATTTATTCTTCTTACATTTTATGTGTTGATTTATCACTGCTACTTCCAGTATTGTGTTCATATATTGTTGCTTCCCCATTTTGGGATTTTACACTATTCATGAAGCCATGGAACCCATCATTCGATCCCTAAACAACAATCATAACCTCAGCACCAGATTGGGTCAAATTGCCAAACCTACCTTTGCATCTCTAGAATCTCTCCTCGCTAAAATCCATTGGAAATGCAATTGAGAAATTTTACTGCAGGTGCCTAGAAACAGAGGAATATGTCAGAACCACCTATGCACGCCTCTGTGTAGAAATGGACTTCAGTGCCAGATTCACAGCTGAAACAATCCTAATAATAAAATACTATGTATGGAACCAGAAAATCGATTATGAAAGTGTCCTCTTCAAATGTTGATCCTACTTTGAGACAAGCCATCTAGCCAAAAATTTCCCAAAAGTCTCCTAGAAAAATTCTGCTAGAAAGAATCACCATAGATCTACATGGTGGGAAGGAGCACAAAAGGAACATTACACTGTCATCAAGGAAGAATACTCTTCAGAAAACTTTGAATCGCAAGAAATAAAGAAAGAAATAAACAACCCTCAAGACAGGCAGGGAGAAAGCCCCGCCCAACCAAAAAAAAAATGAACTCAACAGCCCCTCAAGCATAAAAAATTATGAGGATTCGAATACCATGCAAAAGAAATCTTCATTTAGCAGCAAATAAGATCTCCCAAATCTCGAAGATAAGACACCAGTGTCCCAAGAATCAGAAGAGATGAAGTTGGTGCAAGATAAAGGAAGTTGGAAGATCATAGAGAAGAAAAAGAAAGCTACAACTGCAACACCAATCTCACCAAGAAAGACGAGAAGCCAGACAATTAATAACTAAGAAAATTATAGGTCTGATAGACCAAATTTTGGTCTCAGTGGACGTTAAGCATCATCATCATCATCATCACATATATATATATATATATATATATATATATATATATATATATATATATAATGTAAAAGTTATACAATTGTAATATAACAACATATAAATGTCAAATATTTGGTGGTACTACATGAATACTAGTACTAGTCGAGGCTTTCTCAGTCGATGGTGCAGCCTCATGCTCAGATGGATGACGTTCCTACTCCAGAGGTTCCTATTGATCAAATGGTGCAGTCTGTTCAGGAGGTGTCTGTTGATCAGATGGTACAGTCTGCGAAGAAAATTCCTGTTGATGAGTCGTAGATGGTGCAACCTGCTCATATGGCCCTGCCTTCTCAGGATTAGGTGCATGCTCAGTCGATAGTTGTGTCTGCCCAGGACTAGGTGCCTATTGAGATGGTGCAAACTGCTCAAAATATGTCTGTTGATCAGGACTCGATGCTGGTTGCTCATGATCTCCAGCGCAAGGTGAAGGAGGAGGAGGTGGAGTACTAGAATGATGATCACTCCCCTCGTGATCATGATCATCAGATGAGCTGCTATGGCATGCATCTCCACGATTTCTATCCCTTCTATCCGCTCCTCTGGAAGCTCTAAAGATATGATGCATAAGGGTCATCATATCGTGGGGCATGTCTCTCCAAAGCTCTGTGAGCCTACGATCAGCATGGATTTCTCTGATCATAGCAGGGAGAACTCCCTCATTAACCAGGAGTCAACACAGTCGGTCGCCCAAATTCATCCTGAATCGGGTGTCCGCCCTATGCTGCACCCCCATGGGTATCTACACCCAAGGATCAAGTCTGTCACCCTGATCCGCCGCCTCCACCATCTCCTCGTCATGATCTACACCTGGATCATCCGGTGGGGGTGGAATCATGTCCCTAACGAATGTGCCAATATATACAAAATATACAGTACACAACAATAAGTAGACAATTTCATTAAACAAGTTAATAAAAGAAGTTAAAGAACGTTAGAATGAATTTTATTTTAATTAATTAATTAAGACAATAAAATTAAACTATATTAATTTAAAGAAAACACTAATATTACCTCTCGCATCCAGTGGCTCATCTCATGTGAAGAGGATGTTTGTACATCCTCGCTAATCCAAACCGGTGTACAGACACTACACCATCACAAATGAGTGATCATCAACACTAGCTAGAAACTCCAGTGCATTAGTATATATCTTGGTCGAATAGTCGGACATGCCCCTCTTGGGCATCATCTGGTCCTACATCTGCATTCGTACATGCAACATCGGCCTATGAGGTTGCCGAACAAAATTAGGCCTCATATCTAGAAACACTCAAAAAATAAACAAAGTAACTCTGAAGAAAAAGGGAAGGTCAACCTTCCACAGGCATGAGAATGACATCTATCTAATGTTATACAAAACTGCCGCAAAAAAAATCGCAAACCATCTCACAAGTCGTGGTGTCTAGAATAAAGAATCAACATAAAATAAAATCAGGCAACTAATGCGCTCCCACCACTAGTATAGTGTGCAATGGTCGACAATAGTAGTGAGAGGCACCTCACCTCCTATGGACCATACGAAGCAATGTGCAACTGACCACTGAATACCTGAAAAATTGTAGGAGAAAGTATATCATCCCTAACATATCTCTAGGAGTACGCCAACTGACTCTCTGATGCATAACTAATGGGAACATATGGAAACTAGGGCAAATGATGCCCTCTCCTAGATAGGCCATTAATAAAATAGATTTCCTCCTTAGTGGGCTCGTACCACTGGCCAGTACCGACCCAGAAACCTTGTCGATGGGTATGCCACCTGTAGATCAGTTGTCCTAATAACCCATTTTGCCCCTTAAGGGATTTAGCCTCCTCATAGAACTTGAGGAGGCCTACGCCCCTTAGGAGAAAATGGGTCAGTGTAGTAATAGGGTGAGGGTAAAAAAGTCTCTCCCTCTCCCATGCCTCCCACAGCTGAATCATGTTATAACGGTCCTCCATATGCTCTTGTTGTTCCCTTTGCTCTCTCTATTGATGTCGCTGAATGATTCACATATTAAATACATTTTTTTTATTAAATGAGAAATGTATTTACAAATATATATATATATATATATATATATATATATATATATATATATATATATGTAAAAAATTTATTGAAAAAAAAAACACTTGGTGCGCCCAAAAAACTAGTAACGCACCATTATCGGTGCATACTTCTTTATCACGCACTGCACCTAGTGCGCATGAAAAATTTTCGCGCACCATGAAAACAGGAAATATTTTTTTTGCGGTGCATTAAACAAACTAACCACCCAGAGGCAGAGAGTTTGGTTAATGCAACACCCAACAACAATATATAGTCAACGGTGCGGTCCTGTAAACGATCACACCGTTAAATGTACTGTTGTTGGGCGGCGCATTGACCAAACTATCCGCCCCGGGGTAGTTAGTTTGGTCAACGCACTGCTCTCCTGACATCATTACATAGTCAACGATGTGGTCCTATAAACGACTTGACCACCATGTTATTTTTTAAAATTTTATCGTTGCGCGTTTTCTTGGTTTGTCATCGAAACTCGGTGCATTTTCTGTTAACACCGTTCAAGATGCAACCTATTGATACAAATTGGATCCTGAAGTTTTGTATCAAAATTTAAAAATGATCAAGATGGTCCATTATAAGTAATTAGTCATCGACTTTTGTAATAAGCAGGTTGTGTCGAAATTGCATCAACCAAGAAGGTCTTATAAGCAATGGTTCATCGACTCATGTCATCAACAGGATCTTGTCAAATTGGTAAATGAACAAGATGGTCACATGCAACATTCTTGTTATGTGCAGGAATACAGTTCAACATGATCGTCGTCAGCTTCGACATCAATGTTAGTGACTTCGACAATATTCGCCAATGTTGTTTCTCTTCATGAATTGAAGTCCAAAATGTCGTCATGTAGAAAGTCGTCATGTTGAGTTGTGTCGACCTGTGACATGAAAACATTAAAGAGCATAGTCATGGTGAAAATTTATAAAGTGCTAAATCTATGTAAAATACCTAAGGATAAATAAAATCCTAAGTCTAAACATTAGCACTAGGATTCTAAGATAAGTGTTAGTTCCAGACGAAAATGTTAGTTATTAGTCTTAAAACATGTTAAAAACCAAATCCTAAAATGCCTAAGTATAGCACAAAAGGTTATATTTTAAAAACCTAAGACTAAGTCCTAGGTCTAAGTCATAGATCTAAAACATAACCTAAGACTAGAACCTAAGGCGCGTAATATGAAAACTATGGCTTTCGGCATTTTAAAACATTAAAAAACATTACAAATTTGAAATGCTATGACAGTATAACCGTGACATGCTAGATAGCATCGGAGTTTGAAATATCATGTGAATAGAACGGGAAATATCGTGGTGGAAACCATAACAGCGGAGTTACAACTCACGCATTTGACTTCCACCAATGGAGTTATTATCCATGTGTGCGCGCCGAGTTAATATTTACTGTTGACCGCAATTGATAACTACCGCCAGTTAAAAACCGTGACCGCCATTGTCGGAGTTATTCATGTGAACGGATAAGCCATGACCGCAACCGTCGGATGAAAAGTTGTCACATGCCAAACTATCAGGATTCTGCACTATCTTCTTAACCATCGGGATTGACCGCAGATGTAAACACCTTCCGAAGTTGTCACATGCCAAACCATCGGGATTCTGCACTGTTCTCCTAATCGTTGGGGTTTAAACTTTATTATAAAGTTTATTTTGGGTTTTGGCATATTAAAAGGCATTAAGGTTAATTTAATACCTTATCCCTAAGAACTAAGTGTCATTAAGCCCGAGGACAACAAAACCTTTAGTTGCTCAACTTAAATCTAAATTTGGCATCGATGATCTCGAGAAAACCATCATGATCTGAGTAAAGTCTAAAAAAAGGTTTAAAAGGGTATTAATCATTAACTCCTTATCTAAATGTGGCATTCAAATTAAACCTAATGAACCTTTATCTTCGATGTATGAAGATATAAATGTGGGAATGGATAGGTTTAATGTCATTTCCTCTCATCTTATTTAAAACACGAAGATTTTTTGAAGAAGAGGAGGAGGTATCGAGAGAAGAAGAAAGAAGAGTGCTTTTGAGGAGCATTGGAGGTGCTCCTAAGCACATTATAGAGAGTTTTATTTTGCAAGATTTTTGTAGGTGGAGAGCACCAATTCTTGCATACAATATGATTTGAAGATTGTTGCATAGCACAAAATTCAACATCAAAACATCAAACTCGGTCCATCTACAAGCGTGTAGAGGTTCAATTGCTTCATTTCACTAGATAGAGTGTGCTGACATTCACTAGCTTTTCTTGGCCATCTGAGGGCCTTCTCAAGAAAAAATTCAGTCTTTGATAAGCCCGTCCAGAGAATTTCCTTCCACATTGTCAGTAGTACTAATAGGTTTTGATCAGCTCACAAGTCAATGTAACCTTTTCTCTTAGCTTTCCTAATATAACGGTCATACACCATTGAAGCGGACCTGAAGACGTAGTCCAGGAGGGATGAACTCCATCGCTAATTCTTGTAGTCATTATATTTTGATGTTATGCATTATTCTTAAGTTTTGAACTTTAACATTAAAATTAACTGCTTATATTTCAAACACTTTGTTTTAAGTAGTTTGATTAACATACACATCATTGATTCAATTATTCTTCTTACCCATTCAAATTTCTGTCAAGAGTTAGGAAGATATTGTTTTCCACTTTCATATCATATTTTGGTATCAGAGCGTACTAGCTATTTTTCAGGTACATAAATGGGCAATAACTCAATAAAAAAGCTTCGATTGAATGAACTCGAGGAGTTCAATCAACAATTTCAGCAGGAAAACACTCAACTCTATGAAGGATGGTGCAAGCTCTGGAAAGTGACAAGTAGATATTGCAGTTGGAAATAGAAATCTTGCGAAAGAACAAAAGGGGAAAAAATCATCTACTAGAAGGTGCATCTAGGAAAGAAGCCAACCCTATATCTTCATCAAGAGGATGAAGATAGTTCTTCTCTCTTATCAACTCTAAAATCAACAAAAGACGCCATTGGAACCTTTTCCTCACTTGCTGAGGAAACTCCCAACATAATTGTATCACCAAAAAGTGATTTAGACTCAGAGGAAGTTTCTAGCTAGAAGCAAAGTGAAAATTCTAAAAGAAAAGGTCTATCCATGATGAAGGCCATGGGATATCAAGAAGGAGAAGGCCTTGGTAAGAATAGTCAAGGAATACTTCTACCAATAACTGTACAAGAAAGGCCTAAGCATAAAGGCCTAGGATATGGCATAATGAAGTGTGACTATTGTAGGAATATTGGTCACATCTCAGACCAATGTTGGTCTCTTCATACTGAGCTTATGCCAAAGAAGCTACAGGACAAGAAAGGTAAAAAAAAACAATCTTCTAGTAGTGATTCTGGAAGTTATTTCTTTTATCAAAATTGGGTTGTAGAAAGTGTTAAAAGAATATATCCATGCACCTTTTATGGAAGCTCATGACATTGTGTAGAACATTGCTGGAAGCAGAGAGCCTATAGCAAGAAATGTGGAGCTACCAGAAGCCAACCACAAGAAGATGATGAAACACTGCAAGTGAAGAAGAGTTCAGGTAAAAATTTACTTCAATCTAACAATGAATACACTGAAGATGAACATCATTCAGGAAATTTAAAGGCAACAAGTACAAATTCCAAAGAAAGAATTTATCGGCATTGCAAATTGTCAGGGAATACTAAGAGAAACTGTCCAATTCTACCACAAGAAACAACATTGACATTAGCAGAACAGGAGCCATCCAATTCACCTGTTGGGGAACATACGATTGCCAAATGGAATTGGGTAGACTATATGCCATATGTCTAAAAAGAGTTTGTAAAATTTTTCTAGATCTAGTTGAGTCTGTAAGTAGGATCTAGAGTTATTTTTTTCAATGCATTGTAATAAAAAAATTGGAGAGCCAAAAGTTCTTTTTGTGGAAAGCTGCGATCCAAATTGGATCCTGAAGTTTTGTGTCGAAATTGCGAAATGACCAAGATGGTCCATTATAAGTAATTAGTCATCAACTTTTGTAATAAGCAGGTTGTGTCGAAATTGCATCAACCAAGAAGGTCTTATAAGAAATGGTTCATCGACTCATGTCATCAACAAGATCTTGTCAAATTGGTAAACAACCAAGATGGTCACATGCAACATTATTTTTATGTGCAGGAATACAGTTCAACATGATCATCGTCGGCTTCGACATCAACGTTAGTGACTTCGACAATATTCGCCAATTTTTTTCTCTTAATGAATTGAAGTCCAAAATGTCGTCATGTAGAAAGTCGTCATGTTGAGTTGTGTCGATCTGTGACATGAAAACATTAAAGAGCAAGTCATGGTGAAAATTTGTAAAGTGTTAAATCTATGTAAAATACCTAAGGATAAATAAAACTCTAAGTCTAAACATTAGCACTAGGAGTTTAAGATAAGTGTTAGTTCTAGGCAAAAATGTTAGTGATTAGTCTTAAAAACATGATTTTAAATACTAAATCCTAAAATTCCTAAGTATAGCACAAAAGGTTATGTTTTAAAAACCTAAGCTGGAGTCCTAGGTCTAAGTCCTAGATCTAAAACATAACCTAAGACTAGAACCTAAGGTGCATAGTATGAAAACTATGGCTTTCGGCATTTTAAAACATTAAAAAACATTACAAATTGTAAATGTTATGACAGTGTAACCGAGACATGCTAGACCACGTCGGAGTTTGAAATATCACGTGAACAGAACGGGAAAGGCCGTGGTGGAAACCATAACAGCAGAGTTACAACTCACGCCTTTGACTGCCACCAACGAATTTATTATCCATGTGAACGCGTCGGATTAATATTTACTGTTGACCGCAATTGATAACTGTTGCCAGTTCAAAACCATGACTTCCATCATCGGAGTTATTCATGTGAATGGATAAGCCATGACCGCGACTGTCGGATGTAACCACAGATGTAGCTGCCTTCCGAAAAGTTGTCACATGCCAAACTGTCAGAATTCCGCACTGTCTTCTTAATCGTCGGGATTGACCACAGATGTAGCCGCCTTTCGAAGCTGTCACATGCCAAACTGTCAAGATTCTGCATTGTTCTCCTAACCGTTGGGGTTTAAAATTTATTATAAACTTTATTTTGGGTTTTGGAATATTAAAAGGCGCTAAAGTTAATTTAATACCTTATCCCTAAGAAATAAGTGTCATTAATCTCAAGGACAACAAAACATTTAGTTGCAGAACTTAAATCTAAATTTGGCCTCGATGATCTCAAGAAAACCATCATGATCTGAGAAAAGTCTAAAAAAAGGTTTAAAAGGATATTAATCATTAAATCCTTATCTAAATGTGGCATTTAAATTAAACCTGATGAACCTTTATCTTCGATGTATGAAGATAGAAATGTGGGAATGGATAGGTTTAATGCCATTTTCGCTCATCTTATTTAAAAACACGAAGATGTTTTGAAGAAGAGGAGGAGGTCTCGAGAGAAGAATAAAGAAGAGTGCTTTTGAGGAGCATTGGAGGTGCTTCTAAGCACATTGTACAGAGTTTTATTTTGTAGGATTTTTGGAGGTGGAGAGTACCAATTCTTGCATACAATTTGATTTGAAGATCGTTGCATAGCACAAAATTCAACATCAAAACATCAAACTCAGTCCATCTACAAGCGTGCAAAGGTCCAATTGCTTCATTTCACTAGATAGAGTGTGCTGACTTTCACTATATTTTCTTGGCCATCTAAGGGCCTTCTCAAGAAAAGAGTCAGTCTTTGAAAATCTCATTCAGAGAATTTCCTTCCACATTGTCAGTAGTGTTGATAAGCACTGATCAGCTAACAAGTCAATGTAACCTTTTCTCTTGGCTTTCCTAATATAATGGTCAAACACCTTTGAAGCAGACCCGAAGACGTAATCCAAGCGGGATGAACTCTGTCACTAATTCTTGCAGTCATTATATTTTGATGTTATGCATGATGCTTAAGTTTTTAACTTCAACATTAAAATTAAATGCTTATCTTTCAAGCACTCTGTTTTAAGTAATTTGATTAGCATACACATCACTGATTCAATTATTCTTCTTACCCATTCAAATTTCTGTCAAGATTTAGGAAGATCTTGTTTTCCACTTTCAGATCACCTGTAAATTTTATAGGAAGCACCGCGAACGGTGCGAGCCGAACGGCTCGAACGTAGCACGTAGATTTTTTTTTTTTAAACGGTTAATTTTAAGTTAATTTGAAATTTTAATCTACTAAAAGGTTTAGTTATTGAGAAACAAGTAGATTACCTGTACATTTTCGCGTTGAGGAGGCATCTTTGCTGAGGAATTTAGGAAAACAAATTTTCCCACCGTTTTCAAAAATTTGAACTCGTGACACAGCGAGTAATGGACATCAGCAATGCGGGCAATGGGAGCACCGATGGCAGGGCGCCTCAGAGAAGATAAACTCACACCAATTCTTGAGAGGTCTAGAGCATTGAACAAGTAAAAATGAGGTTTTTACGGCCAGTATTTTTTTTTTTAAATTAACCCTTTTTCAGTGCGCTCGATTTTGAGATGCACCGGGCGGTTTTATCAATGGTGCACTGCACATTGTTACTGTGCGCTGGATTACAGAGACACACCGAGCCAGTTTGTATGTAGAGCACCGGTGCGCTGGAGTACTTAGACACACCGGGACGGTTTGTACGAAGAGCATGGTGTCTCGGTGTGCCAATTGATAGTATGTATAGGTGCACTCTTCATAAAATGCACTGGTGCATTTTATGATTAGAAATGCACCACAAAATAAACATCTGCAAAAATCTCCATCTGCCAACCTCCTCTAGTGACCTCCGCTACAAACAGATATCTGGGATATTTTTATAAGGGCTTCCTCAAAAACATCTCCTAGAGGTTCTTTTCCTTATATTGAAATTCCGTAAAAAACACATTTGAGCTAACTGAAAATACTTTCAAATGAGATATTTTGCACCTTCTAAAATGCTATGTGGACATTGTAGAACTTGCACGAAGTTTGCTGAAGATTGCTGCAAAACTTTGAAACTGAAATATGTAGCAAACCCTCATTCTCATGGATTTGTAACCTGAATCTGATACCACTGATGTGGATCTTGGGGGCAGGCCCCCAATATCTAAAAAATTGATTTTCCATAAGAAAAAAGGAGAATACACAATAAACAAAATCACAAAGAAAGTTTTTTTATTAAAACATAGAATAATTGTAGAAGCTACATTATAGTGGACAATATGTCCTTTTACAAAATGTGACTTGTTACTTATAGCCTTTTTTAGTTATAATATCACAGGTAAATTCAATGAGTGGGTAAATACCATGGGTGAATGAATACCATGGGTGGATCTCACTTACAATACCATGGGTAAATTCCATGGGTGGATAAATACCATGGGAGGATGATTACCATGGGTGGATGCCACTTACAATACCATGGGAAAATATCATAGGTGAATGAATACCATGGGGGGATTCCACTTACAATAGCATGGGTGTATAAATACCATGGGTGGATGAATACCTTGGGTGGATGCCACTTTGCATTCAAATCATATGCATCCTTCATATCTAATATAATAATGAACTTGGGAAAGTGGAGGCCTTGTGCTTACATATCCTTTTCAAATTAACTTTTAGGGACCATAAGCCTCCCAATGAGAAAGTATGAATTAAAAATGATCCTCAATAAAGCATCAAATGGTTAGTGGCTCAAATCAATTCAAAGCATTCAACAAAATCATAATTTTTTGGTTATGGAAGGTTATGATAAGGTAGGAGGATGCAACTGATATTATGAAGAGCCTATGATAGTTCAACGAGCTACCACTTGCCTATATAGTGTCACCTATCATTATACCCTTACAATAACCCAATTATAGATTCAGGTCATCACAGGGCCTAGTTGCAAAGTCAACCTTTGAATTTGCAATTGGGCCTTCCAATGACATGAATCTACAATAGGGTTAAGTATGGCCGACAAAAATGAGCATTGTAGATGAGTCGTTGAAGAGACTTAAGCTACTTCTAAGAAAGCTAATGCTTCCTGTAGATCCAAGAACAATGACTAAGAATACATCCTTTGGAAATAAGAGAAATGCTATTGAATAAAATTCATATGATGTAATTGTAAATGTTCTAGAAAACCAAACATTGTAATTTTGCAACTATTGAGAAATAAAATTGAGTGTAGTTATTCCATACTTTTTCCTTTAGTTTTTTTTCCATGTAATATCAATTTTATTGATTGTGGGGTTGATATGTTTCCATTTTCTTGTTTCTTTTGGTGTGATCTCATGTGTAACTCACACCAATAACCATCAATTAAACTATTGAGAAAGCATCGACACTTCCCATTCCCATTGCATGTATTTCACTTTCTCTTTCATTAATTAGAGTGATCCCATATCCAATTTCCTTTTCAATTCCCCACATAATTATTGAGACACTTTTTACAACATAGTGTAAAAGAGATGTGAAATTTCCTCTATACTTAACATAGAGTTCATGACATGTGATATTAAAAAATATTAAAAATAAAAAATAAAAAAAAATATTTCAATGTCCACTTTAAATAAAACATTCACCAGCTTTATATATTCATTTATTTCATTGATAAATACCTTTTTCATCTCAAATATAACATTTAATTAAGAATCTGCTATTACATAGAATAACTAAGTTCTAAGAATGAAGTCCTCATAATGCTTAAAATTTGTATATTTTAGCACAATAATACCACACAATATTAAAAAACATCCATTCCAATTCATGCAGTAGCTAAAAAACTTCTTTCTCCTTTGTTCGTGTAATTTATTTCCCATGTTTTCGACCTCTTCCCATTCTGGAATTGAAATGATTCGATTTCCCGCAGTTACTAATGTCGATTTGGTTCATCCAAATCACCCTTTACTTTGCCTGGTTTGGGGTCTGAATACTTAATTCGACTAGTTCAGTGTCTGAATAATTCGGCCCATTCAGAGTTCAGGAAGGTTTGTCAACTCTTGACGTGAGAAACCTTGTCGGTCTCGGTCTGGGTCATTGGAAGTTCGGGAATTCGAGAGAGTTTGTTGCTTGCAAACTCAAAAAGGGGTCGAACGTCGAAATGGTTTCCACTCCAAAAGGGATTTCATTATTGATTTAACACATTAGTTCAGGGGATAAAGGGGTTAAGTCATGGTTTAATGGTCTCTATGCAAATCGAGACTTAATCGCTTCGCTATAATTCGATGGTTTGCCAACTCTATCGATAATCGAGTTGTGTTGCAACTGAGGTGAAAATGGGCCATCTCTGCCAAGAAAATCCCATTCCTGTAGAATGTACACTTTCGGTAGCAGCAGATAGATTCATGTAGCACGTTTCGTAGCAGTTGCGTGTAGCAACAATTTTTTTTTGTCCTATCTTCAACAACTTTTGGATGATGTAGATTTCCCTCGCCCAAGGATGCTGCTACATCAATATGTATGTACATATAAATATCTAAGCACCTTTAAATAAAAAGATATAAAATGTAAATGTATAAATTTACATATATAAAAGAAACATCAAGGAATTACTTGGTTGGTATAAAACAAAAGAGTGTTAATTTTCTTCATCAAATATTAGAATATTTCCAAAATTTACAATTTAATTAAGTTCAACATGATTATCTTTATCTAGATTGCAGGATATGAGAAAATCTCAAAATCTGATTGAGGAGGAAGGTCAAATAATTGACTTGGCTTCCATTCATCAAATTCAAGGATATTTCCAAAATCTACAATCTAATTAAGTTCAACATTACATAGGTCATGATAAATAAAATGTTGAAATATCAAATGAGTAAGATGTTGAAATTTAAAATGATTCCAAAGAAATTACAGCTGCAACTGCATTGTGAGAAGAGACTAGTCGATCTTGAGACACTTTCTGAAAGTGACTTGACTACTACAAGATGGCTAGGTGCACCAATCATTTCTCAAAATTCCACTACTTGTTGCTTTATTGGTTGTGTTTTATTATCAGTTTTCTAGAACAATAAAACACATCCCATTTAAATGAAGTTTTAATACATCGAGTAAAAGCCATGGGAATAAAAGTTAACTCTCGTTGCATTATCAATTGGTAGAGAATTTTTTTTAATGAAAGATCATGGGGCAGATGGGAAGAAAATATTCATAAAATATTGGTGATTATGAGTTATACATAACTAGGAACATGCATAAATCAGGAGATAATATATATGTAAATATATGTCGTTATATCTATAAGTATTAGTAAACTTTCAAAGTTCAAACAATCAATTTTGGGTGGACTGCTAATCCTAAGTCCTAGGTGATTATTAATCCCATGATAACAGAGTGGTCAATAGATAGATTCCCAAAGAGGTAACTTTTATTCCAACTATGAGATTATTTACATATAATCTCTTAATTGATACACATATATAATATTAATCATATGATATGATATCCAATTTTAATGTCACAACCAAGCTAGACACCAAATTGGTGTCTAAGACCCCCTTATTTTTAGGACAATGGACCTACCTTCACGCAATGATTTGACTACTAAAGTCTATGAAGGCATACATACTCTACCCCCCTCTAGTTTTGAACCTGTGACCTCTCACAAGGAAACACGTGCTCTTAACCATTAGGTCCACTCAACCTGTATAATTAGCAAAAACCTAAGTGTAACATATACATAAACTCTATTATACACACAATTAATTTTGAAAATTTGCTAAAAATGAGTATGCCTAAGTATGTCCTAGATTTTGAGACATGTGACTGATGAACAAATTGAGGTATGTGTGCATCTACAGGGTAGTGTGCTTAGCCTAACTTTACAATGGGACAACTGGTATATTATTTATTTTATTTCAGTAATCCACTAACAACTGAGTGTGTGTGGTAGCACATAGCAAGATTCAGTGGTAGCGAAAGGAAATATGTAACATAGCATGATGCAACATGGTATGGTTAAAGACCATCAAGGATGAGAAAGAGGGAAATCCCTTCAAGGGAAAGGAACCTTCATGAATTTAGAGGTTGAGCTCAGGGACTTGGAAGATGAGCTAAAGATTTGCAAGGCTGAAATTAGGAAGCTCGCTAGGAAATAACAAGAATTGGTTGAGTGGAATTATGAACTGCAAAGGCATTTGCAGGATCTGACATATCAACCTAAAATCTCAAAAAGGGAAAAGCACATTGGAAGGAAGAGGCCCCGCAAGGATTAAAGGGAAAATAAGATGATATTTACTTGTTGGTATTGTAGAGAAAAGCATTTGAGAAAGGATTGTCTCCGCAGGTAGAAAAAGGAAAAAAATGGCCCCTACGAGCCATGGGGACATGAATCATTGAAGCAAGATGTCGAGAAGGAGGAGGGGGCATTCCCTCAAGCTTCTTTATGTATACATATATATGTTGAAAATATCCTCGATGAACTATTGAGGGATTTGATACTTCAATTCTGCCCTAAACCATGGAAATGCCATAGGCTGATTTTGTATATATATATGGCGATGAAGGACACACTAAAGTTGGACCAATGAAGTTGAGTTGTTACAGGATATGGGATATTTTTAAATTCTTACATAATATTCTCTTTATTGTTGATTTCATGATTTATTTTTATTGATTTGATTGATGAATTGAATGCATGGCCATGCCACCTTTATTTGCAGTTTTACATTGTTGTTGCAACTTTTATCGTTGCCCTCGCCATCCTTTTCAATTTTTTCCTTTCAAATGTTATGCTTGGGGCCCGAGGAATCTTGTTGGGTGTGGCAATAAAGCCACGAAGCTCTAGTAAGAGAGTTGAGTGGAACCTAACAGAGAATGTGACTTGAGAGAGGCCTTCACATGAAGGGAGACGAGGAAGGATAGGAATGGGTAGTGCATGATTGGCATGGACAAAATATGTTGATGTTCGGAAGATGGGCCGAAACATGCCATTTTTGAAATACCTAGGAGCATTTATCCTAAATGTGACTATAGACATAAATGAAAAAATGTGCATGGCTAGAATTTAACTGTGCAAACATTGCTAGCAGAAAATAGCAGTTGAAAGCATTGACCCTAACAACAAGCTGAAAAGGTAAAGGGAGGAATTCGACCAAAGGAATTTCTTGGCCACGCTGGAAATTGTTGTTGAGAATCCCATACAGGTTGTGCATGACTGAAGGGAGTTCACTAAACCTTGGACATATCACATAATTACATGTACAATGAGTTAAGGCCAAAAGAACCTCCTTTGTGGTATTTCCATGGTTCATGGTTGACGTACTATTGTCCACCCATTTATGGATATACCACACAAATATATATATATATATATATATAGGAGGTCAAGTCACCATAGTAACTAGCTCCTTCAACCCTTCATTAGGGCCAGGGATAATAGGGGGTATGTTACAAGAGACAAAAATGAGCATTGTTGATAGGTAGTTGAAGAGACTTAAGCTACTTCTAAGAAAGCTAATGCTTCCTATAGATCCAAGAACAATGATTGAAAAGATGCTCTTTAGAAATAAGAGAACAAATGTTCCTATGGTGTAATTGTAAATGTTTTAGAAAACTAAAAACTATAATTTTGCAATTGTTGAGAAATAAACATTTTGTGTAGTTATTCCATACTTTTTTCTTCAGTTTTTTCCAAGTAATATCTATTTAATTGATTGTGTGGTTGATACTTTTCCATTTTTTTTCTTTTGGTGTAATCTCTTGTGGAGCTCACACCAATAACCATTGGTTAAACTATTAAGAAAGCATCGACAATTCTGATTCCCATTGCATGTATTTCACTTTACTTTTCATTAATTACAATCATCCCATATCTAATTACCTTTTCAATTCCTCAGATATGAAATTCCCTCTAGTATGAGTTGAAGTGTGATATTAAAAATGATTAAAAATGTAAAAATATTTCTATGTCCACTTTAAATAAAATAATTCAACATCAACTTTATATATATATATATATATATTACATCCTAGTACCAGATAGATGTATAATTCCTACAACATTTGATACAAGAAATGCAGACAATTAAAAAAGTATTTTTTAATAACAAAAAAATTATTCCAATAAAATAATTTAATACATAATTTTAATATAAATAAATACTTTCAATTAGATTTTTTATATTAATTGAAAATTAAAAATAATATATCCATAATGTAATTAAAAAAAATTATGATTAGATTATTTTAATGGTTTGTAAATTAAAAATAATATATCCATAATGTAATTAAAAATTTTAAAAATTATGATTAAATTATTTTAATGGTTTGTTCTTTATTTAAGGTAGGTGTAACTTCTTTATAAATTTGACATATAATATCTAGCTTGAGTGGGCTATTGATTAAGAATATGTGTTTCCTCCTCTAAAGGGGATAGAGTATGTGGTGCTACTCCCCTTAGCAAGGCTTTATTTGTCCTATCTTCAACATCTGGAAGCAAAATCTGTTTTCAGATGATGGTGGGTATATAGAAATATCTAAGCACCTTTAAATAAAAAAATATAAAACATAAATGCATAAATTGACACATTTAAAAGAAATATCAAAGAATTGTTTGGTTGGTATAAAACAAAAGAGTGTTACTCAAGTTTTTCAATCAAATTATTAAAATATTTTCAAAATCTGCAATTTAGTTAAGTTCAATATGATCATTATTATCTAGATTGCAAATTTTGAAAATAACTTAGAATCCGATTGAGAAATCAAATCAAATAATTAACATAACTTCCATTTATCAAATTTTTAAATATTTCCAATATTTGCAATCAATTTAAATTCAATATTACACAAATTATAATAAATAAAATATTGAAATTTCAAATGATGCCAAAGAAATTACAACTGCAACTGCACTGCACTGTGAGAAGAGACACTTTCTGAAAGTGACTCAAATGCTACAAGATGACTGAGTACACCAATAGTTGCACAAAACTCCACTACTTGTTGCTTTATTGTTTGTGTTTTATTATGAGTGTCCGGAAGAAGAAAACACATTCCATTGAACTGATTGCGTGGAAAAGTTTCAGTACATCGAGTAAAGGTCACGGGAAGAAAAGCCGACTAGCGTTGTATTATAAATTGGTAGAGCATTTTTTTTTACCGAAAGATCGTGGGGGCAGATGTGAAGAAAATACTCATAAAATATCTGTGATTCCGAGTTATAAATATCTATGAACATGCAGAAATCAGGAGATAATATCTGTGGTTATATCGATAAGTTAGGTAAATTTTCAAAATTCAAACCATCAATTTTTGGTGGATTGTTAATCCTAAGTCCTAAGTGATTGTTAAACTCGTGACATTATTTAATTTTAAGGTCACAATTAAGTTAGATATTAAATTGGTATATGAGATGTTGTTGTTTGTAAGACAAGGGATCTACTTTTAATTTGATTATTAAAATTTATGAAGCTATACATACTCTATTTCATTCTGGTTTTAATTTTTAAACCTGTGACATATCAAATTGGTGTATGAGATTCTCTTGTTTGTAGGACAAGGGACCTACTTCTAATTTGACTGCTAAAATTTATCAAGGCATACATACTCTACCTCACTCTGATTTTAAACCATAGTTACCAAGTTCAAATTCAGATTCAAATTGAATTCAATAGGATACTATAAAAATTAGAATGAAAAAAATTCAATTCGAAATAAATTCGACAATATACATCTTAAATAATTTTCCATAATATATATTTTAGACCTTTGTCTTATTTTCTCTCTAAATTATTTTAGATTTTAAATAACTTCCAACTCTAAATAAAGTTCGTTTAGAAAAATCTATGCTCATCTCTTCTCTTCTCTTTACAACTTATGTTTACCTAAATCTAAAATATTTTCATAAATTCAAAACTTATTTATGTAAAATCCTTTCCAAATAAACATGCAGCATTTACAAAATAATATATATTTATTTGAATCTAAAATCTTTTCATAATTTTAAAACTTATTTATGTATAATCCTCTATACATATTTACAAAATTGATATCAAAAAATTTTTGATATAAAAATTTAATAAAAAAATTAATCAATTTTTATAAAAACTAGACTATTTTCACAAATTATCTTCTTTCTTATTTTTGTTGTTTTTTTCTCTAATTTTAATGCTCTAATTTTAATGCTCTTTAAGGAGAATAAAATAAATAAATAAAATTCCTATTTACCCATTACTTCGATTTGGTTTTCTTCTGCATAGACTCCAGCTGTGTGGATCCCCCGGAAAAAAATTGATGAGAGAGAAAATAAGACTCAGTCTTAGCATTAATGCTGCTAATAAACCTGTCTTATAAGTTATAACTTATTTTTGAAATTAATATAATAATAACATGCATTTAGAACTGGGTAAAATAAAAATTATTATTATTCATTTATCCACTCACCTAATTTAATTAATCTCGGATTTTAACCTATAAAATTTAAATTACTCATAACTCTCCTAAAATGAAATTTGACTTTCTAGTTTTATCCTACAACTATTTAATTTTCTCGTTTTATCCTGCAGCTATTTGTGTTTGGGCAAGTAATGCTCTTAGCTATGCTAAGGAATCAACAGTCTGTTTGTCTTGGAATTTATTATTTATTTTATATATAGATTATATTAACCAATTATAGTTGGACCGGACTATACTGGAACTGGAACGAATCTTATTAGCTAATTTTCGTATTTAAAATTTTGATTTGGATTTATTTAGTGTTTTAAACCTGTGACGTCTTACAAGAAAACACAACTCTTAGACCTTTAAAAAAATTATTTTTACACCTTATACTCTGTAATAAACTTCAATCAATTTATCCTCACCTCTAACCTTTTACCTAAACCACGTGATCACTTTGAACTTGCGCGCCGATTTTCACACCTACCATTTAAATTTAACAAATGACAACCAAAAGAAAAAGACTAATAAACAACTTGATGGATACAGTAAAGTAAAAGACTAACAAACAAGTTGAAGTTGATAGATACAACAATATTACTTTGTTGAATAACGTAGCACTCACAAAAAACGAGTTAAACTTTGTTGAATAACGTCCATCAATGTCGACCATTGAACCAGGAAACATATCCAGATGTGAGGGATAAAGTGAAGAAAATTATAAGGAACGAGGAAAAAAGGAAAAGAATTTCGAAATGGAAGGCGATGGTTATTTTTATTTTTCTCTTAAATTATTATTAACAGACTATAGTTGTTGGTCCCATTTATATATATTCCATGAAAATATGAAGATATACATATTTAATTTCATTGTGAAATGACTGAAAATACATATGCCTGGAACAGATTGACCCGTGTGAGAATAGGTGATTAAAAAATGATTTAAATATTTGATTGATGTGACAATAGTGAAGTCTAGTCGTCATAGTTTCTAATCAAACGACCACAGAGTTTGGATTGGTTTGTAATTTTTGCTTTGCAAAATATAGGGTCATTCAGTTTATTCGAAACTCTTTATTTGACTTTTATATGCCTGCCACGAGGCTGTGTATATAGCAATGACTTTGACCGAGAATACATATATATATATAAACTTTATGTAACAATAATTTATATTTATCAAATTATCATTTAATACATTTTTAATCGGTTTATTTTAATATTATTTAATAGTAATTTTTTAATGTTGTTTAATTTAATATTATTTAATGATAAATGAAAAGTAATAACTTATTCTAAGTCTAACCGACACTTATAACTTTACATCATTTCAATTTGACATGGTCATATTGAGCGGAAAACAAGATACTAGAAAGAAATAGATCCATAATTGAATGACAAAACTGAAGGATAAACACACATGAGTAAATACACAGTATTTACGTGGTAAAACCTTGACAGGGTGTCAAGGAAACATCCACAGGGCAAGAGATTGGAAACTCTTATTAATCAAAATGATTCTTTGTACTTTACAAGCCTCTCGGGCCATCTTATTTAACCTGGGCTATTTCGTTATTCCAACTACATTTCGTTATACAACCAATCAATAGGTAATAAGTAAATTTGCTCAGAATTACTTATTTACATTTTGTTGTCATATTTTAACAAACTCCACCTTGACAACAATTTTCCTAATCCCTTGCCCATGCCCATTCATCATCTTTTCTGCAAGCCGAGAGAAGCAAGACACCATCTGACTTCGTGAATATATCTGCATGATTTTCCTGTGTGCGGACCTTCTTGAGAACTACTTTGCCGCCTTCGATTACATGTCTCACAAAGTGATACCTTACATCGATGTGCTTGGTCTTGTTGTGATAGGCTAGATTTGTAGCCAAATGAATAGCGCTCTGACTATCACAAAACACATTCACTTTCTCGTGCGTCCTTCCAATCTCATCAAGCAGACCTCTTAACCAAATTGCCTCTTTACAGGCATCTGAAGCAGCTATATACTCTGCTTCAGTAGTGGACAAAGAAACTGTCTCTTGAAACTTTGGCATCCAGTTGATTACTCCACCTGCAAGAGTAAAAGCATAACCTGTAGTAGACCTCCTTTTGTCCAAATCACCTGCATAATTAGCATCCACATATCCGCAGACTAAACCTTCATGACCATCAAAGGTGATGCAATGGTCACTTGTGCCTCTCAAATAACGAAGCACCCATTTCACTGCTCGCCAATGTTCTTCCCCTGGATTTTCCATGAACCTGCTGACAACTCCAACTGCATGTGAAATGTCAGGTCTTGTAGATACCATCGCATACATTAAGTTGCCTACCACATTTTCATATGGTACACGAGACATATACTTCTTTTCTTCATTAGTTCTAGGACTTAAATCCAAAGAAAGCTTAAAATGGGACGCTGATGGAACATTAACAGGTTTCACATTATTCATACCTAAATTTTCAAGTACTTTCTCCACATGCTTCTGTTTTTTTTGTGTAAGTCCGCTGAAATATATTAAGTAGAAGAAAAACTGATAGTACATATGGTTACAAAATGGCATGTCAAATCCAGATGAACATAAGGAAGCTCAGGCCAGCCGAACATAACGTCATGCATACCACTTTGAGGGCTAACAGAGTACCAAAATTTTGTTGCAGACTGACTTCTCTACATACTTCTGTTGTGATAACCAAAGCTTACCATTCTTCCTGTCTCTGTGTATCTCCATGCCCAAGTTATGTTTTGCCGCTCCAAGATCCTTCATTTCAAATGTCCTAGAGAGCTAAGCCTTTAACCTGTTGATTTCTTCCATGCTTTTGCTTGAAATAAGCATATCATCAACATACAACACCAAGATAATGAATATGCCATTGAAACTTTTGAAGTTTACACAATGATCATACTCACTTCTGATAAAATTCCGGCTCACCATGAAGGAATCAAACTTCTTTTACCACTGCCTGGGTGACTGCCTCAGGCCATACAATGATTTCCTAAGCTTGCAAACTAATCTTCTGTTGCGACCTTGTACAAAACCTTCTGGTTGATCCATATATATCTCTTCATCCAAATCACCATGAAGAAAGGTTGTTTTAACATCTAACTGTTCTAACTCAAGGTCAAGTAAAGCAGTTAGTGCTAACACAGTACGAATAGAAACAAGTTTAACTACTGGTGAAAAGATCTCATGAAATTCAATACCTTCAATCTGAGAATAACCTTTTGCAACCAGTCTCGCCTTATACCTCTCGATACTTCCATCAACTTTCCTTTTCAACTTGAAGACCCATTTGCACCCAACAACACTTCTCCCTTCAGGAAGTTCGATAAGATCCCAGGTACTGTTCTTGGCTAAGGAGTCCATTTCTTCTTCCATAGTTTTTTTCCAAATCTTGCTATCTGCATCATCTACTGCTTCTTGATAACAAGAAGGTTCCCCATCTTCAGTAATCAATGCAAAAGATGAAGCAAAGTATTCATACCTTTTAGGTGTTCTTCTTTCCCTTGTAGACCTTCTTAGAGTGACTGGTTGTTGAATGTACCATTCGGTTATGTTTGGCAGATGAAGTTCTCTTCAATATTGTTGGAGAGAGTACAGCTGAAGGGTTGTGGAAAAAATTGGAAACACTTTATATGACTAAATCTTTGACAAATACAATCTATTTAAAAATACAATTATACAGTCTTAGGATGAAGGAGGGTACGAAAATTGCAGAACACTTAAATGTTTTTAATACGCTTATTTTCCAATTGTTGGATATGGAAGTATAAATGGAGGAAGAAGACAAGGCAATAACCTTGTTGTGTTCTCTGTCGAGTCATGGGATCACTTCGTGAACTCAATCAGTTTGAGCACTGTCGATTCATTAAAACTTGAATCTGTCGTGGGTGCTCTCTTATCTGAAGAGGTACAAAGGAAATTTAGCATTGAGACATCTACACCTGAAGCCATGGTAGTCAGAGGTCGGTCAAAGGAAAGGGGGGAGAAAACAAGAGGTTCTTCCAGATCGAAGTCAAAGGGCGGCAAGAAGTGTAAAGCCAAGTGTTGGTACTGCAATAAACTCGGACACCTCAAGAAAGATTGTTGGAAACAGAAGGAGTCGGAAAAACATAACAAGGAAGAAAATCAAGTTGATTTAGGTACGATTTATGAGGTTTTAATTTCTGAAGCTCTCCCTGTCTGTAATGTCTCTTAAGATGCTGATAATTGGCTATTAGACTCTAGTGCTTCTCATCATATGAGTCCGCACCGAAGTTGATTTACTTCATATGAAACTGTAGATGGTAGTTCTGTATTCATGGGAAATAATGCATCTTGTCAGACTGTTGGGATTGGTAATGTAAAAATTAAAATGTATGATGGTACAGTTAAAACATTATTTGATGTTAGGCATGTACCTGATATAACGAAAAACTTGATTTCCTTGGGATTTTTGGATTCGAATGGTTATAAATTTACAGGTCATAATGGAGTGCTGAAAGTCCTAAAAGGAGCCTTGGTTGTGATGAAGGCTGAAAAGGTTGGAAATTTGTACAGACTCAAAGGAATCACTCAAGTTAGTGAAGCAGCGATCATATCAGAGAAAGCAGAAGAAGGCTCTCATCTATGGCATCAGCAGTTGGTTCACATGAGCGAGAAAGTTCTTCAGGTACTGATGAACCACAAGTTGCTTCCTGATTTGAAATCTTTGAAGTTGGATTTTTGTAAATATTGTGTGTTTGGTAAACAATGTAAACAAAGGTTCAAGACTGGAAATCATAATAGTAAGTAGATTTTAGACTACATTCGTTCTGATCTGTGGGGACCATCTCCTACTGTGTCTTATGAAGGTGCATCATATTTCTTAATGCTTATTGATGATTTCTCCTGAAAATTTTGGGTCTATATGTTGAAAAATAAATCTGATGTATTTAATGTGTTTAAACAATTTAAAATAATGGTGGAAAAGAAAACAGGCAAATCAATTAAATGTTTAAGAACTGACAATGGCGGTGAATTTACTTCTTTAGAATTTGAACAATTTTGTAAGGATGAAGGGATTGTTAGACATAAAACTGATGTTTATACCCCTCAGCAAAATGGCGTTGCTGAACAGATGAATCATACTCTTATGGAAAGAGCCAGAAGCATGATCAGTAATTCTAACTTGCAAAAGGAGTTATGGGCAGAAGTAGTATCCACTGCTTGTTATTTAGTTAACAGATCACCTTCAGTTGCAATAAACTATAAAATTCCTGAAGAAGTATGGTCGGGTCAGTCTTGTGATTATTCATATTTGAATATTTTTGGTTGTGATGCCTATGCTCTTATTCCTAGAAATCAACGTTCAAAGTTAGATCCAAAATCGAAATTTTGTGTCTTTGTTTGATATGATTATGCAGTGAAGGGATATAGGTTGTGGGATCCTTCTTCGAGAAAGATAATCATTAGTAGAGATGTAACATTTGATAAATCTTCTCTTTTAAAATCAGATATTGAAAAATTTGAATAGGATCAGGTATCGCCAAGTCAGTAGATTCAATTGGAAACTAAACCTTTTTAGAAAGTCAAAAGGAAGGAGAGACTTCTAATGAAAAAGGTGGAGAAGCAAAGGAAACTGGAGAAATTCCAGAACCAATTTAGCAACCAGTCACTCTAAGAAGGTCTACAAGGGAAAGAAGAACACCCAAAAGGTATGAAGACTCTGCTTCATATTTTGCATTGATTACTGAATCGGCAGTGCTCAAATTGATTGAGGTCACGAAGTGATCCCATGACTCGGGCAGGGAACACAACAAGGTTATTGCCTTGTCTTCTTCCTCCATTTTTACTTCCATATCCGACAACTGAAAAATAAGCGTATTAAAAACATTTAAGTGTTCTGCAATTTTCGTACCCTCCTTCATCCTAAGACTGTACAATTGTCTTTTTAAATAGATTTTATTTGTCAAAGATTTATTCATATATAGTTTTTCCAATTTTTTCACAACCCTTCAGTTGTACTCTCTCCAACAATATTGAAGAGAACTTCATCTACCAAACATAACCGAATGGTACTGAGAGCTCGGGCATCCAGGTCCTCCCAGTCCAAATCTATCATGCTTGCCGGTTTTTTATTTACCCCGTCTAATACTTTGTGCAACCCTTGTTGCACCAGCAAATCCCTAACCTTCAGTTTCCACAAAGCAAAATTGTTTTTCCCGGTGAATTTATCCACCTCAAATTTTTCGTTTGTCATTTTTTCCATTTCTCCCTCCTAGGGTTTCAGATTTCCCTTCTTCTACAAATTAAAAAAAAATTATCCTCTTCTGCTAGGGTTTCAAAAGAAAAAAAAATACAGGTTCCCCTCTTAAAATAATGCAGGTTTCCCTTCTTAAGCAGAAACAGGTTTCCCTTCTACAGCAGAAACAACAAATCCCTTCTTCCAACTAAAAAGAAATTTATGATTGAAATCAATTGTCTAAAAAAAAAAATCTTTTTTTTCAGATGAAGAAACCCTACTTCATTCTTTAATCACAGATTTCTGAGAAAACCAATCTTCCATTCAACAATAAAAAAAATACCAATTTCTGTGTGTGCACTTGCTCTCTTCAAGTGCAGGGGCTCTCTTTGAACGGTTTCTCCGACGGCGGGCTCTTCAAATTTGCGGCTCTTCACCACCACGCAATGGATGGCTTCTTTTACAGCGGCTCTCCACCACCACGAAAAGCCTAGCTCCTTTTCCAGCAGCTCTCCCAACAGGCTCTCTATTCGACGACTGCTCCTCACTCAAGGCGACAATGGAAATCTCTCTGCAGCGTCCTCGATCAGGCGGATTCTCTCTTCAGCAATCTTGCCTCTCATCTCTAGACTCAACGTGCTTGATAACCCCTTCAACCACCAAACTGCCACATCAGTCACTTATTGAGAAAACAAGCAATGGGAGCGGATTCTTGAATGAGCAGTTAGCAACTTCAACTTTCTCCAACGGGAATAGTCGGCGGTCTCTCCAGCGGATTCTTCCAGCGGGCTTCAACTTCTATGTGATTGCACAAATCATGTAGCCATCGATAACCACTACAACTGCTCCATAGGTTTGAATGCAGATTTCCTTCTCTAGGCAAGTTTGAATGCAGGTTTCTTCTCCCACGATGACAGGTAGGTTTGAACGAATCTTGACAGCGAACCACCAGTGCAACAAAATCGACTCCTTGAAGGGATTTCAACTTTTTTTTTTTAAATGGCTCTGATACCACTTATTGAGCGGAAAACAAGAAACTAGAAAGAAATAGATTCATAACTGAATGACAAAACTGAAGGATGAACACACATGAGTAAATACACAGTATTTACGTGGTAAAACCTTGACAGGGTGTCAAGGAAACATCCACGGGGCAAGGGATTGGAAACTCTTATTAATCAAAATGATTCTATGTACTTTACAAGCCTCTCAGGCCATCTTATTTAACCTGGGCTATTTCGTTATTCCAACTACATTTCATTATAAAACCAATCAATAGGTAATAAGTAAATTTTCCCAGAATTACTTATTTACATTTTGTTGTCATATTTTAACAAGTCATTCAATGATACTTCTCTTATCTATTATTTTAATGACTTTTGCAAAGTTATAATGCAATAGTATCTATTATGTCAATGACTTTTGCAAAGCTATAATGCAATAGCTCCATGTTGAGTCTTATTATCATTTGATAGAAAAATTCAGCTTGTTAAACATTTTGGCTATCAAAGCATTAAGGATCTTTGATGAGAGTTACTTTAATGAAGACAAAACTTAATGAATATAAAACATATTTGCTGGGTGTTTTAGAAAAAAAATGGTTATAAGAGGTGCCATGGAATCAAGGCTTTCCATAAATCTAGATAAGGTCCTAGGCCAAAAAGGGACTTTGTAGATCATATTCCCAAAATCAACTTCTCTATGTTTAGGGAACCATTGATAGGATTGCTCACATTTTAAGAAAGAATCAAGTTTCTGCCTGCTTCAAGCCGTTGAATACCATTCGAGGTATGCTGAGGTCAGTCAGGAATCCTATTTACCCTTCCATCATGAAAGACATCTATTTAATTATGTGCTCATGTGGTGCTCCATATGTTGGCGATACAGACCAATCTATTAAACAAATAATTCAAGAACATACTGCTCACATTAAACATTCTCGGTCCTGTTCCTCTACTCTTGTCGAGCATGTTGAGAAAACAAAGCACCATATTTTCATTGAAGACTTTAGGATCCTAGCTAAGATAGATCTCTATCATCACAGGAAGTTTAGACAAGCCATTGAATTTGAAAATCACTCATATTATTTAATGACTATTTTTTTTTTTAATATTTAATACCTTTTAGATTATTTTTGACTACTTTCTTTATGTTAATATTTTCATTAATTATTGAGAACATATTAATCTTGATTGTTAAATTTTTTATATTTGAAATCCCAATGTTTAAATAACCTAATGCCTCTTCTCCATTTTTGACCCTGCATCTCTCATCTACTTATCTCTCAACATATGATCAAATTTTGTATCTTTGTCCCGAGGATGAGCCACACTTGTTGGCTCGAAATGACAACAATAAAAAAGTCTAATGTGAGTAATTCAAAAATGCTTGATCATAATTAATTTTCTCACAAAATCCTCTGATATGAAATCTAAATTCTTCTTCATTTGTTTTGTAACACAATGATGTAATGCTGTTATGCAACCTTGTTTTTATATATTATAAAAAATAAAAAATAAAGGAAGTTTGATTGATATTAATAGATTATTGTCATCATGCAAGTTTCTCCCATAAAATTTCATGCTTGTTCAAATGAGAGGCCTTTATACAAATGTTAAATGTAATATGATTAGCCACATTTTAGTAAAGTTGTACCAATTTTTTTTTCTTTAAAGGAACAGTTAGAAATTTATATTAATAAAAATAAGGGGATAAGCCCCAAATATTGCCTTTTCTGAGAACATATAAAGCCAAAACTCCTTGAAGCTTTGAGTTAGAACATGCAGGAGCAACCCAATACCTTGAAAGATGATCTCTCACTATTCAGAAACTAAATCCATTCCATCTAAAAACTTTCCAAAAAACTCCAAGTATCCAAATAAATTTGCAATACATTTTTACTAAATATTTTTCTTTGGATGAGTTTTCATCTTCCCTAGAGATACTTTAGACTTTCTTTTCACTTGAAAATCCCCAATTCCACCAGGATCAACCTTGGCGCCTGCAATTGTAGAAGCTCAACTATTGGCATCAGCCTTAGAAACCGATAGAGGGAGGGATGCCTCTGACTAATCTGCCCATGAGATTCCTTTTTTATTGTTCATTGTTGGGGGAATGAGATCATCTATTACTGCAAATTCTTGACCTTTTCCCAGCCGAGAAGGATCTCAAGATGAGTTCAACTTCTTTTTGGGGACCTATGGAGAGAAAAAGGATGTGTGTGCAGTCTTCTCATCGACCATATCTGCCTCTTTATTGGAATCCTTCATACGAGTTTCACGTGCAACCCAAATTTCTTGAGGTTTTCCATGCAAAGGCTCAAAGATATTTAAACCTTTCTGAGTATCGCTTCCATTACAAGCATCATATGGAGAACCCGTTTGTGCACTTGTCTCATTACATGAATTTGAAGGGGATGCATCAGATGAGATTGAATAGTGTTCAAAATTTTCTCTAAACCACCATTTTGACTTGTGAGAGGAGCTCTTTAACTTTGATTTCCTTTATTTAGGACAATTTTTGAGAGTGTGACCTGTCTCATAGCAGGCTCTGTAGCGAAAAATAATATTCTCACAATCCAAAGGTTGTATCCAAGAGTATTCAGGGCTAGAGAGCTTGATATCAATAGGGAAGCCTTTGGAAAAGTCCATTTCCACACATATGTGGGCATATGTGGGCTTTAGGTAGAGTCTGGTGTCTTTTTTGTGGCAATAGAACCTAACTAAAACATTTATTATTGAAGTTAGAGTATTGAGATTCCACATATGTAAAGGGATATTGGGGAGCCTTACCCATACCAGAGCAGTCAATATTGATGCTAGAAGCAAGTTTAAAGAGGGGAACTAGGGTGGCATAGAGAGGCCAACACTTCCCCAAAACCAAGGGCCAAAGTCAAGGACCTATGTTCAATCTTCAACTTTCTTGAAAACTATAATGAAAAAACCTCTTACTAAGGGGTAAATATTCAAAACTAATGATATAAGAGGCCTCTAGTTCTCATTGATCCAATAATGAAGATCCACAAGCATTAGCCATAGCCCATTAAACATGAAGATTAGGTCCAGCTCAGAGAAGAACTTAACTTCACTCAGAGCCTCATCACCCAAAGTGACCTCGACCGTAGGGGCCTCACTTATGGGTAACAATTTGAATCAAAATGAGGGAATACAATCGAAATATTTAACCACGTCCCAAAATGATTTAGCAGAAGGCAAACAGGGGATAGAATTGGTAGTAGAAGAAGTATCACTAACACCACTAGATTCAGATTCTAAAGGCGATGAACCAATGAAGGGAGAAGGGATGGACCAGAGCCGACAAGAGTCGCCGCCAAAGAAGAAGAACTTGTCACCATTTCAAAGAAGAGGTTACAAAGGAGGACAAGGCTGGAAGAAATATACAAAATCCATAAAAACACCAATTGAAATAGGGGGAGTTGTTGGATTGGGCTGAACCCTAGCCATTGCTGCGAAGAAGCTCTAGAGCACCATGGCTAAAGTATTTTTTCCAAGTTGTACAAAATTATTTTGGAAAATAAGATTAGCCTTTTTTTTGAAATCCATGGTAAAAGAGCTAAAATCCAACCCGGGTTTAGGAGATATCATTCAACCATGGGCCATCTTGTTACTCTTAAGATAATTACAAAGGAATGCCACAATAATAAAACTAATATCTTCTATTATTTTTTTGACTTTAGAAAATATTTTAACACCATTCCTAGAACAAAGCTATGGAAGAGGCTAGAAGAGATAATGTCTCCTCTCGAGTTGTAGGTTGTTGTGACAAGGCTGTATGAGAATGTTTTGTTGCCAAGCTTAGGACCGTTAAGGGTTGGTCGGAAGAAATTAAATGCAATATTGGAGTCAAGCAAGGGGGTCCCTTATCCGCTACCCTTTTTGGCATACACATTGATAACCTAGAAGAGTGTTTGTAAGATGCAAGTTATGTTGGCCCCACTCACTAGTATGGTCATAACTCTTCTCCTTTATGCTGACAATATTGTTCTTTAGGAAATGATCCATTATGATCTTGGCAAGTAACTTAGAATCCTCCAAGATTTTTGATCCAAGATGGATTGACTATAAATATCAACAGAACTAAAGTCATGATAATTAAATCCAAAAAAATCACCTATGATACTTGTTGAGCGGCATTTTTGTCCATGTTTTTACGATTTTTATCAGATATTTTTGTGATTGTACCTAGTGTTTTAATCTGTTTTATCTTATTAAGTTGACAATTAGAGGCATGTATAATTAAATTATAAATTCTTGTTATTAATTAATTTAAAGGGTGTTTTGTGTAATAGTTCCGTTAATAAATACCTTCTTGGTGGTAGGTGATGGCAGTGCAAAACCGCATTTAAGTACAGATTCATGCACAGGGGCAGAAACATACTTGAGTACGGATTCACCTTAATCATAGAAACATTTGCATGGACATTATCTATGGGACCTTCAAGAATTTATAAAAACATCAGACCATCGCCACAATCTTGGAGGACCAGAAAATGACTGGGATATCAAGTTTAATTACAGTAGTGGAAAACCTGCACCTGAATCTATTACTGACAAGATATATGGCAACACTCTGTCTATTTTAGAAATCAAGATGGCAAACATATCAGATGTGGATTTTTCTAGATTGGGAGTTACCAAGTTTGGCAGTTTTACTATAGAAGTTGTTGATCCTATTTCTGATTATGTGGAGCTATTACAGAGTGTCTTTGATTTTGAACTTATAAATACCTTCATAACATGGCCAAATTTCAGGTTCAAAGTCGATGCTATGCATGCCATAACCAGTGCCTATACAAAGCATATATTTGGGGATCGACTTGGAGAAAATGCAGATTCTATATCCAATGGAATTCCTTTAGAGGATTTTGGGAATGGACATCCAGACCCTAACCTAACGTATGCTAAGGAGTTGGTAAATATTATGTATAGTGTATATGCACCAGATTTTGGAGCTGCTAGTGATGGAAGCATGGTGGCAAATCACGAGCTTTGAAGGAACACATTCGAGAACTCGACAAGGATCACACCCACATTCCTTTTCAAAGAATTTTATGGTGAAACCCATCGTTCTGTCTATCTTTCGCTATACAGGAGGAACACTGATATGAAACTACAATTACATCTGGATTCATTGTCTAGATTCATTCTTGTGTTGAGTATGATTTTTGTGGACTGAAGGTATCATGCCTTTCAGGCGCGGTATGTCGAAATTGGGCGTGTTGCTCTCTTAAACTATGGCCCCTACTATGGGAAGCTTCTGGTGATTGTGGATATTGAAGACCAAAATCAGGCCTTCTCGATTGATGTACCCAAGATGGTCTGAACTCATATGAACTTTAAGAGGCTTTCACTAACTGATATCCAAGATTGATACTCTAGAGTGCCAAAGAAAACAATTTTGAACGAGGTAATGAAGGCCCCAGATGTTCAAAGGAGGCGTGAGAACGATTCATGAAGTCGGAAATTAATTGTGCAAAAGTGAAGAACTGAGTTAAATAATTTAGAGCGATTCAAAGTGATGCTGGCTAAGATCAAGAGAGGAGCGGTAATCAAGCGTGAACTCTCCAAGTTGAGAATGAGAAAGTTGTATTAAAAAAATAAACTACAATTACGCCATGCCTTGAATGTGCATCTAATGTTGGGAATGATATTATTGGGCATATTACATTCCAAACTCCATGATGTTCAACGCCCAGGTCAGCATCTCGTCCCATTGTGCGTTAAGGCACCAATTCTAGCTATGCAATGCCTCCGCCAGCAGTGCGTGAGGTCACATTCTTCCAGAAGCTGGATCGCACCAGATCAAACCGAAATTAGAAATAAAATCTCATTGTTTTAATTTTTGTTTAATTCATATCAACCTAAATCCTAAATTTATGTTTTGTGTAACTATTGATTTTTAATTAAAAGAAACGTTGCTGCTATATATATAAAGGAGAGCGTTGTGTGCGAGGGAGGGAGTCCGTCAATTAGATAAGCTGGGATTTATAGGAATAGAAGGTGGAAATTCTCAGATGTAGAGGGCGTAATTTCTTAGATGTAAGGTTGAATTTCTCAAGGTCGATTTTCTCAGATGTAGAACCGGGAGAAATTTCCCATATGTAAAGGTCGAACTTTGAGATGTAGAACCAGCATCCAATTTGTAGAGGAGAAGAGATTGTAATGGGAGCAACAGCTTATGTTGTATTTCCCATTCGAATTTTGAATTCTAATATATAATTTGCTCCAGCATTTTATTATACGTACATATTATGGTTTGCTGTGATTTTTCAAAGTAGATTGGGTTAATCTAGGCTTTCTCCAGGAGTGGTAAGGGCCCACCACCACTGGAGACAAGTCTTGTAGCTGAATGATATCATAGATCTCATAATCATAGATTTGAATTTATAAATGTAATCTTTGTTCGAAAGGTTGTGAGATTAGATCTCTGCGTTATCACTTCATTTTGCACTTAAACCTTTCATTTCACTTCGGTAAGCTCGAATAGAATGCTACAAATTCGGTTTTATAATTGTTAAATTATTAAGCGAGAGTCTTCACTGAGAAACAAATTCTTTAGGCTCTGTTTAATTATTATACATTACCAAATTTTGCAACATTATAATTATGTGATTAATACTCAGGAAAAAGTAAGACAACGGTGATCGTGAGTGGAATGTGCGAGTGTTGATATGGTTAGGGTAAGACTAGAGTTTTTTTATGGTAAAAAGTTGATAAGATTTGGCATTTCTTAATCGTTTTAGTTATAGGAATATCATGATTTCTGAGTGATCGGAATTAGAACATATTTTAAATGCTTTGAGTTAATTATGGTTTGCATTACTTAGTTTCTTTTGAATGTTTGCAAGATTTAATTTGATTTGTTTATGCATCCCGAGACTTCACTTAATAATTAGATTTATTTTTAATTAGAATCACTCTTGTTTTCGTAGTGTAATCATTTCTTTATAAGAGCAAGTTTGAGTGCAGATTTGATTGTGCAGGTAGAGAGATCAATTCAAATGCAGCGTGATTTAGTTACATGATTTGATTTTGAAGAGTGAGCTTGTTTATTGAATAATCCATTTCATTTAGATTAAAATTTTTGAATGGAAGGTTATCATAGATTATTTGCAATGTAATTTTTAGGATCTTTTAAGTTTTATTTTTACATGAAGCAAAGTATCTTTCTTTTAGTAATAGTTAGGATTGTTTCTTTTGTTAATTTGGAATCTTGAATTTGTTATAAAGAGTAGTTCTAGTTAGTTGAAGGTTTGAAATTATTATTAGGATAATGTGTGTGTTTTAGTTTCAAGTTAGTGAAAGGATTAGATAGGTTAAGATTTTCAAGATATCTTAGGAGATTTAAAAAGTAGAATTCGAGTGCGAGAATGTTATGTGATTGAGGATTTCTTTGTATAGCCTTACAGTTTAATTGCAGTATGGAGTTTGCAGTGAATGAAATTGGTTAGGTAGGTTTCCTTTTCAAGATTGTTTATCTGTCAGCAAATGTGTGTTTCATTCAAGTGCCTAGTTTATCATTACAAAGGAATATATATACTCTGACCATTAAGTTGATCCAATACACAGTACAACTTGCATTTACGACTCCCGGATTGATAATTAATATTAAGAGGTTTAATCTGACAATTAAACCGGCCAACAATACTTTCATTTATGACAACTCCTTAGAGGAAGTAACTTCATATAAATATCTTAGAATCAACATACATAATAAGTTGAATTGAAATTATAGCATTGAGAAAAGTATAAATGGAGGTTGGAAAGCTTACTGTGGGCTTGAAAACAATTGTAAGTTGGAAAATATTTGGATTTGGGATTAAAAAAGCCCCTCTTTGAGACTCTTTTCATTCATTTTATTTTATATGGATGTGATATTTAGGCTTGCTATATATTAAAAGAGCCATGGAGGAAGACTAAACAAGTCAAAAAGAAATTTATAACCTTTAACCTTAAGATTAAATGAAATACTCCCTACCTTATCCTCCTAATTGAAGCGATCCTTTTCCCCATTGAAAACATGGTTATGACTAGGACTATTATGTATAATAAGAAATTATACAACATGCATTTCAAGAATTTTCCTAAATTTGCTTCTAACTCTAGAAGAAAATCCCACCTTCGACTCAAGTGAGGGTGGCATAAGGATGCCTAGTCTTGGCTGGACCATTAGAGAGTAAAGGAGGAGATCATTTTGTGGCATTTGGATAGTATTTTTTTTTTAAGTTGATGTGGAAGCTTCTATTACTTATTAAAAAGGAAATTTCTACTTGCAGTTTCTAATAAGGAACCAGATGGTCTGAACCTTCCCAATGGGAAACCAGGTATGTTGACCATTTGGTAGAATCATAGCACATCCAAAATCTGTATATCTGAAGGAAGTCCTAAAAATCCAAAATAGCATAAATGTCTTTACTACCACTACTCTTATCAATGGAACTTCCAAAAACTACTAACTGTAATTAATAACACTATGCATCAGATATCTCTATTACTCATCAATATTTTTCACTATTTCTAGATGACTATATATTGGTTCTAGATTTCTGAATACAACCTTCCTAGAATATTGTGAGTTTTAGAAATCTCACTGCCTTCATTATCCTAAGAGAAACTTTTTCACTATTCTATCAATTTTCCATTTCATGGTCACCCTATCATTCCTACAAACTCCTTATGGGCTATACCTTTCATTTTCACTCTCCTTTCTTGTATACAACCTCATTTCCCTATTTTCCCCCTTGACCATCAACTCCACTTTCCATCTAGGGTTTCCTATAGCGAAACTCATTCCCATGTTCCCCAGGTTCCTCAAGCATTGATGGTCTCAAAAATATCTCTGTAGGCTCTTTAGATAAATCAATTACATTGGATTTTGGATCTTCAATACAACACTTTGACAAATACTCTGTTTTTCACTTGAAGCCTCCAAGCCAATTTTTAGTCAAGATCAGGTCAAAGAACCCCCCCACTAGGTAAATTAGGGTTTCACATGTTTTAAGGTCATCATTGGTGTTTCAGCCACTACTTTTCCTTTGCTAGAATCTGGCTCAGATGTAATAGAATGTCAAGACATGGATATTCAAGAAAGACCTAAAGAGTTTCCAAATAAGACTATTCTTTAGTTTCAGAGTCTGCACATGAGGAAATGGACAAACTTTGGCACTTTTGCAGGAGTTTTGAAGTTTCCATCAGCATAAGGTATTGATAAGGTAGATGGTTTGTTCCTAAGTGAAGACAACTTACATCAGAAGAAAGGGAAACAATTTGGTCTTGAGGAGAAATAGGGTTTTTGAGCTTAATGGTCTAGTAGAGTGCCAAACAATGATCAATTGAAAAATTACCATGGAGGAGACACACCAAACCAAACATGAAGAAAGTCTGTCAAAAATATTGGTGAGATAGGGAAAAGGTGAGGTGAACTGGACAGAAATGAATGAACTTGAAAGGGCTATAGAAAATTTATAAGACAACACTAATGATTTTACTAAATCACTCCAGATACCTAGGGTTTTGGGAAAATAGCCATCGAAGGTGAAATGATAAGTGGAACTCCAGGGTGAAAGCAAAAATTATTTTGAAGATGTCATTGTTTGATCAGATCCCAAACTTATCAAAATGAGTTTGTCATGCCTAAATGATCAAAGGATGAGTTGAACTCCATGGTACAAGCAGAAGAGGGTTTTGAAGGTGCTGCTATTTGAAATCATACCAAAGTTGTGTAATGAGCTTCTCATGCCAAAATGAGAAAAGGAGAATTCAGTTTCATCATTTTAGTCACCTGCATGCAAATACTGTAAAAAGGTTAGTGATAAAAGGGTGAAAAGTTGAGTTGAACTTCACAATGGAAACCACAAAATATTTGAGGATGCTGGTATGTGAAATCATCACAAAACCATCAAAATAAACATGTCAAGTCTCAAAGGAGTAAAAGAAAATCCAAGTTAATGTTTTCAGTCACCTGCAAAGCAAAAGTCAAAGGATATCAGTGAAAAGGGAAAAAAAGGTTTAAAAAAATAGAAAGTGGGTTGTAAAGACAAAATTAAATCCTTGAGCCTATATAAGGTCATCTAACACTTCAAAAAATCATTGTTGCCTTGCAAAATCATTAGATCATTTAGAAGTGAAGAATTTGGGAATTTCCAAGTTGAAACCAGGCAAATTTGTTTGGCGCTGCATGCTCAGACTGGCACTGCACGCCTGGGATCAGGCGTTGCGCCGTTGGCAAAAATCCCCCATACATTTTACAAAGGTGATACTCTCTTGCCCAACACCCATAGCATATTTTTCTATTAGCGCTGCGCGCCTGGGACTGGCGTTGCACCCTTAGCCTCAGCGCTGCGATCTTGGCCAGGAGGGCTTTCCAAGAAAAGAAACCACTCAATCTACCTCAAATTGCTTTCAAGCTTCCTCCAAGATCCTCCAAAGCGTTGATGAATGGTAAGTGGATGCCCTAACCACATTCACAAGCTATTTGATGATTCTTAGTTAATGATAAGGAAACCCTAAGAAGAAACCCTAGGCTACAAACTTGAAATCCTTGTTTTTGCCATTACTTCATCTGCCTGTAAAGAGTATCAGTCAAAAAAAGGGTGCTTACATTGGTTTAGGGGTTGTCATTTATCCAATCTGGTCATAACACTCATTCATTAACCCCCTACAATGCAAAGGCTACCATTCCATTACCCTCTTTCATCTCAAATTCACATTTAGTCCTAGTGTTTCAAAACCAAGTTTTAAACATGTCAGCAGAAGGATAAGACAGTGGGAGCTAATGGCATCTCACCTTACTGTTTCATGTTTCAAGCATGTAGGATGCTTTGATTTTTGTGAAAAGGTGCAGCAGGTGCAAAACCACCCTGAGCTAACTAGGCTATTTATCATTAACTTGCATGACAAACAAGTGAACCTTGCAGGGGTTACCTTTGAGCTATCTACCGATGCTATTGCCAATGCCACTAGTGATCTGGATTTATGCAGGAATGTAATAGAATACAAAAATAACCATAAACATAGAAGTACAGCGAAAATAAGGCTTCATTTTATTAATATCAAATCACAGAAATATGCTTACAAACATGATGGAAATAAAATAGCTAGGGTGCTGGTAGCGAATCTCTGAGAAGAGATGTGGTGACTACAGGCCTCTGAACTGTATTACAATGAAGCTTGAGGGCCTATTTATTATGGAGAAACAATGGAGAATTCTAAACGTCCAAAAACCTAACCCTAGGAGATGAAGCGCCAAAACCATGGGCCCCGTTTGGGTAAATTGGTGTTTCAACTTCCCAGGGACATAACTTCGGCATAATATCTCCGTTTAGGGCTTCAAAACGGCTCCAAAAGTTCAGGACCCGAAAAACTGCTAAAAATAGTAAGTTGTGAAAAAAAAAAACTGAAAGAGACAATGGTGGGGCCCCAAGTGGAATAGGCGGGCGACCACCAATATCCACCTGGATCATTCCTCCCCCCTTAGGAAGCAATGGTCCCCATTACGTTGAGTTCCTCCATGAGATGAGGAAACTTCTGTTGAACTTGGTCCCTGGTGAACCACTTGCCTTGGTGTAGGAGTTGGCCAGCTTTGACAACCCGATACAGTTGGATCTTCTGTTGGCGAGTGTTCTTGATTTGCATGTCCATGATACAGTATGTGGTGGCTTGTTCCATGCAGTCTGGGTTTAACTCTTTTGGTGTGAGTTCTTTTGCAATGTCATAGGTGTCCAATAGAGGTGGGAAGTAGGGACGAAGGCAGTCTACATTGAATATTGGGTGTAGACCAAGGAATGGTGGAATACTGAGCTCGAAGGCATTGTTCCCGACAGCCTTGGTGATGGTGTACAACCCATATCGGAGCGGGTGAATCTTTCGGTGGGGTCCAGTGAGGCGCTCCTTCTGCAAATGTAGCCACATTTTTTAGCCCACCTGGAAGTTGTGTGGCACCCGATGTTGATCATGTCGTTACTTTTACTTAGCATTCGCTTTGTCCAATATGTCATGAACCTATTGGCAGATGTGCTGAATGTGCTCAATGAAGTTGTTTGCTTTGTCAGCTTCAGACTGGACATGAGCCAAATCGGCCTAAGTATGTGAAAATGGCATGGCTACATCAATGGGACATAGTGGCTAGAATCCCAAACCCACCTGAAAGGGGATGTGGTCATTTGAGCTGTGAAGAGCTCGGTTATAACTGTGTTGTACATAGGGAAGGCTCTCATCCCATGCGTGTGGATGCTTTGAATTGTACATGAGTAGAATGTGTACAATCATCCTGTTGACGACCTCTGTCTGGCCATCAGTTTGGGGATGGAAAGCTGTGGACTTGGTGACTTTGGTGTCCAACACTGACCAGAGGCTGGACCAAAATGTGCTGAGGAACCTGCTGTCACGATCTAATATGATAGAATGTGGGATCCCAAAGTGCACCCACACTCATTCAAAGAAGAGTTTAACAGTGGCTTCTGCTATGATATTCTTCTTGCATGCCGCCATAATGGCCATCTTTGAGAATCTATCTACGACCATGAAAACACAGTCGTTTCCATGCTTATTAGAAGGAAATCCTAACATGTAATCCATGGAGATGGATTCCCAAGGTCGACTAGGCATAGGTAGCAGAGTATAGACCCCTTTCTTCTTGATGGTCGGCTTGGCAATGGCGCAAGCAGTGCAGGATCTGATGTACTTCCCAACATCCTGTCGAAGGTTTGGCCAATAGAAATACTTCTGCAGTACTGCCACTTTTTTCTCGACCCCAAAATTCCCAGCGACTCGACTGTAGTGCGCTTCCCACATCATCTTGGCACACTCACTTGAAGGAACACAAAGGTGTCCCAGGTGACATAATAGTGCATCTTGGAGGTGAAAATTTGGAACTTGCATACCCCCCAAGAGTGCCTTGTATGTGTAGTTGAATTCTGGATCGCTCTTGTAGAGAAGCGGCCAATCAGAATTCTCATGCCCACAAGAGTTGAGAACGGTGGTTATGGCCACGATCGGTGGTCGGCTGAGGCAATCTGCAACATTATTGGTGCTACCCTTCTTGTACTTGATGTTCAAATGAAATTGTTGCAGATATGTGGACCACTTCTGATGGCGATCGCTCTGCAACTTCCCTTGTGTCTATATGAACTGCAAGGGTCGGTGGTCTGTGTGGATGATTGTCTCCTTCCCCAAAATGTAATGCTTCCATTGTCGACAAGCCTGCACAATGGAATACATTTCTTTGTCATAAGTGGGATACTTTCAAACTGTGTCGGACAATGTCTCATTATGATATGCCACTGGATGCCCCTGTTGAGTAAGAACTGCCCCAATAGCATAGTCAGAGGCATCTGTCTCGATCTCAAATGGTTGTTGCAAGTCTAGTAATGTGAGCACTGGGGCAGAACAGAGGCGATGTTTCAATTCTACGAACGCCTTCTGTTGAGATTCTGACCAACATAATTTTTATTTCGCTCCTCCCTTGGAGACTTGACTCAAGGGCCAAGTGATATGAGAGAATCCCAACACGAACCTGCGGTATAAATTAGCAAGACTTAGAAAGCGAAGCTCTGTTACGGTGGTTGGGGCTGGCCAATCCCGACTTGGATCTTGGCTGGATCCACATGCACCCCCCTTTCATCAATAATGTATCCCAGATATTGAACCTAGGTCATGCCAAAAGTGCACTTCTCCAAATTGGCACACAACTTGTGTTGCCGCAGTGTTTGGAGGACTTCTCGGATGTGATGGAGGTGCTCTTCCCAAGTTTGGCTGAAGATAAGAATGTCATCCAAGTATACCACTACAAATGAGCTGGTGAATGTATGCAAGATGTCATCCATCAACCTCATGAAGGTTGCGAGAGCATTTGTCAATCCGAAAGGCATGACGAGCCACTCGAAAAAGCCATCCTTAGCTTTGAAGGCAGTCTTCCACACATCAAAGGGTTCGATTGGTACCTGGTGATACCCAGACTTCAAGTCGATCTTGTTGAAATATTTTGCCCCTTTGAGTTGGTCTAGAAGGTCATCAATCCGTGGCATTGGGTACCTATTCCGGACAGTGATCTTGTTCAGCACCCGATAATCAATACAGAGTCTCCAAGTCCCATCCTTCTTCTGTACCAACACGATCGGGATCCCACAAGGCGATGAACTTGGCCAGATGTGACCTTTCTGCAGCAGCTCCTGAATCTGCCTCTTGATTTCATCATTCTCCAGAACATAGCGCCTGTAGATTAGTCCATTGGGTAGCGGCGCACCTGGGGTCAGGTCAATGGGGTGCTTGACCTGACAGTGTAGAGGCACCCCTGTGGGTGAGGTGAAGATGTCCCTGTACTCCTCCACAACCTTGTCCATTTATTGTTGTCGTGCAGAGGAGCCATGTCTGGAGGTCGTGGCCACAATCTTCTTCTTGCCCTGGGGGCGGATCATCAGGAAAACAAATTTCTTGGTTTGGGAAATGAGCTTACTACATTGTTTTGCAGTAACCAAAGAGATAGTGGGAGGCGGTGGTACCTCTAGTATCCTGTACAATTTATTTCCCAAATTAATAATAACAATGCAAGGCCGGGACTCATACACATCATGTCATTTCCACAAGTATGGTTGGCCTAATAATACATCAGAAACATCAATAGGAGCAATGTCACACAATACCTCATCCGTGAAGGGCTTGATGCTACAGGGAAGGCGACACTGTTGGTTGACGCGGAGATCTCGTCCTTGGTGAAGCCACCCGATGGTGTATGGTTGTGGGTGCGCTGTGGTCGGCAAGCCCAACCGCTTCACGATATCTGCTGAAATGAGGTTCTTTTGGCTCCCATTGTCGACAATGAACCTTAGTGGGGAACCCTTTACCCACATCTGGGAGTGGAAGAGATGCTCTGCCTCCTCTGGATCTTCTGGTTCCTCCTTCTGGATCTCCGTAGTGGCAACAATGGCGTTGGGCTCCGCATCAATAATCTGCTTCCCTTTTTCATTCACCTTGTTAGGTTCTAATTTAGAGTTGGAGCATGCATCTGATTCAGAAGCCCTCATCTCGGCCACCAGCGACTGCTTGGCCCGACACTCACTTGTGTTGTGAGTGGAGCTCTTATGGAACTCACACCACTTTCCTATGTCCTTTGGCTTCACGGTGTTGTTCTTTGCTTGTGTCTTTTGCAGGTTGTCTTGGGACACCATGCCTTGGCTTTGTCCTTTGTTCTGTAGTTTGGGGGCACCTTTCCTTTCTTTTGATTCGCAGATCCAAAGTCTCGCCTCTTCTATTTGAATTTCTGCTCAATCTTGGCAGCATATCGGTATGTCGTACCAAGCGAGGAGATGTCGAGGAACTCCATTTCCTCCTGAATGTATCTATTCAGACAACCGTGATACTTTAGCACCATATGTTTCTCTAAATATTTGATACCCAACTTTGTGCATAGGGTATGGAACAGATTCGTTAGCTCATGCACATCTTGATCCCTTTGTTGCCGCAATGTGGTCCATTGTATGTACTTGTCCTCATAGCTCCCCACGGGATAGTATTGTTCCTTGATGGCATCTCGAAAATAATTCTAAGTGGTTACGGCTGAGAATAGAGAGGGTTTTGTCTCGTCCATTTTCTCACAGTAGGTTTCCCACCAGTCCTTGACATGGGGGGTAGCTTTGAAAAGTGCAAAAATAATCTTCTCCCGGTCGAAAAAATCATGAACTGAGAAATATCCTTCTAATAGATTCAACCATCTATCTACGACATCTGCATCTATTTGACCCTCAAATATGGGAATGTCAAATTTTTCTTGTACCTTAAAGGGAGTCGCACCTCCAAAGTGGCTGTTGGATGCAGATGCACTGCCGGTGGACAGTCGTTGAAGGAACTAGGCAAAGTTATCCATCATTGCGTTCCTTTGTTTTTCGAGGGCCTCCTCGAGCAATATTTTTATAGGATCACCTGCTCCCTCATCTTTCTTTTCGTCCCCCATGGGCGTCTGTCAGGGTTTGCGAGGCTGATCTTGCAAAGGTTCCACCAGATCGATCCCTAACTCCTTATACCCCAACCTCGTTGGGGACATGCAAAGAAGGATAGACAAAAAGTAGACCGCTTTGATACCACTGATCCCGATTTATGCAGTAACGTAATAGAATACAGAAATAACCATAAACATAGAAATATAGTGGAAATAAGGCTTCATTTCATTAATATCAAATCATAGAAATATGCTTACAAACATGATGGAAATAAAATAGTTAGGGTGCTGGTAGCAAATCTCTGAGAAGAGATGTGGAGACTACAAACCTCTAAACTGTATTACAATGAGGCTCGAGGGCCTATTTATTATGGAGAAACAATGGAGAATTCTAAATGTCCAAAAAACTATGGGCCCCGTTTGGGTAATTGGTGTTTCAACTTTCCAGGGATGTAACTTTGGGATACTATCTTTGTTTGGGGCTTCAAAATGGTTTCGGAAGTTCAGGACCCGAAAAACTGCTAAAAATAGTAAGTTGTGAAAAAAAAAAAAACTGAAAGAGACAATGGTGGGGCCCCAAGTGGAATAGGCGGGTGGCCACCAATATCCACCTGGATCAACTAGGATACCAAGTGTGGGTGAGAAATGGTTCAAGCAGGCCAATCTTGACATGAGCTACTTTGAACCCTACCTAAAGCCTAGATATAAAGACCACATCAAATCCATCTTTCCTTTCTCACATTTTCTTGATAGATATTCACCTATAATGAGGATCATTATGAAGTATTTTACATGTGAGGGAAGGTTCTCCCGTCTTTAATCCTACCACATCAGGCTGCTTATGCACTTTACTAGACTGAGGATGCTTCACATACCCTGTTACCTCTACAGAAGCATTGAAAAAATTTCCTATATTGTACAAAAGAGAGACTATCCTCAACAGATGCAAAGCCTTTTTCATCATTCTTTGATCAAAATGGTTGTTATTCACCAATTGCAGCAAAAGGGCATTCCATGGGAGACCTTCATTGCCAATGAGGTATTTACTTCTCCACAAGCCCATCATCAGAAAAATTCACTTCATCATCTCATCCTCCCATTCCTACTTCTCCATCACCTCCTACTGATCATCCATCTCCACTCACTCACATTCCCTCACCTCATAATGACCCTCCTTCATCACCTTCTCACAATCCCTCACCATCCTCTCATGGTACTAGTGCATCAAAAATTGAAGAAGGCAGCGATGAAAAGAACAATGAGGAAGAAAGAAATGAAGAATCAAACAATTAGAAATCAATTAGTGAAGAAAATAGCAGTGAGAGAAGTGAGGCACATATCAGTGAAGCAGATGGAAATGAGGTAGAGAGAAGTAAGGATGATGGCAGTAGGTCAAAGAGCCATGAAAGCAGTGATGATACCAATGATAATGGTAGTGATGAAGGTAGTGATGATGGCAGTAAGACAGATGGCATTGAGATGAGTAACATTAAGCCTTTTTATTTGACCTACCAGAGGGGAAGTAGGTATGTGTTTGCCGCCCTTAAGAGGCAAGGGTCCATGCCTTCTACATCAACCAAGCAGCTTGACAAAGGTAAGGAAAAGGTCATTCATGAAGAAGAGGAAGACAAACATGAGACTGAACAAGAATTTCAACTTATTCACCTTGACAATGATGATGAAAATGAGCAAAGGATCACTAACATTCTGCTCAAGAGCAAAGATGCCCACATTAGAGATCTACAAGCCAAACTTGGTAGGGCCAAGAATGTGATCAACTTCTTTGACATGGAAAACCAATAGTTGGAGGCAGAGAAGGCCATCTATGAGATCAGAGCTATCAGAGCTCAAAAAGAGGCTAGGAAATCCAAGGCAAATCTATATGAGGTCTTGGACACTCATGATGACATTGAAGAAGAGGAAGAACAACTTCATAGGAAAAGGCCAAGGATAATTGGCTTGAAGAAAGCCTTAGCCAAAGAAAGAGAGCAAGAGATAGCATTGGCAGAGCAGCTCACTCCAAGTAAGTTGCTTTCCACGGAAATAGAATATGATAGGGAATATTGGTTAGAGAGGGAAAATTTTCACCTAGAGGATTAGTTGGAGAAGACCAAGAGAGACCTATACATGTAAAAGAAGATGGCAAGGCATTATTCCTTTAGAAACAAGATTGCAAGGGCCAAGCTCAAAAGAGCCCTTGCAAAGATTCAATCCCTAAAGGAGGCAAAAGACAAAGAAAAACTTGAAATTATTGTTGATGCATCCCTACAAGCATCCTAAACATGATCAACAAGACAAAACCAATGGGGGCACCCAATGGGGGGGGAATTTGCATTTTTATGTTAATCAAGCCAAGGAAATCACTCTCAGAAAGTTTCAGCTCATTTGGAGCAAAAATGGTACTCCAAAAGAGCTAAAAACATGCAAAAATTCACCTTTCTACCATATTTTCAGCACTAGAGCTGCACCGTGAGCAGTTTTGGAAAAAGTGGTTTTTGACTAGGAAAATGGACACTAATCAGGAAAATAAAGGAATTTTTGGAAACTAGATAGGACAGGCTTTCCAATGAGCTATCATGGGGCTCTTTTGAACACCGGGAAGGCCTCCAAATCTTAGCTGCAAAAAGACCAATTTTTCCAGATTTGGCGCTGCGCCCTTGGCCTAACGCTGTGCCCTAGCCTAAAAGTCAACAAAAGACACTTGGAGTAAATGAAAAAGATATTTTGAAGGCTTATTAGGCAAATATCTCCAAATATAGATGAGGAGTTATGTTAGAATTTATTTTTGCATTTATTAAGTTAGGATATTTGTGCCTTGGACCTTGCATGGTCTCATTGGACAAAAATGGCATTTATGATGTAATTAATGACATTTTTGAAACCTAGCTAGGATTTTGGTCCTCCTTTGAAAGTTAAATACTGCATGGAGGCCTCATTATTCATGTTTTTGGTTGATTGTTAAACTCAATGTCATAGACTTCGAGTTGAGGATAAATTGGCTTTGGAGTTTTGTGAATGCTTTGATTTGAATGAAAATGGAGCAAGCACATTTGCAGGATTCATGAGCATGGTTAATGGTGATGTCTTTCTGATTTAGTACTTTTATTCTTATGTTTTCATATTGTTTCATCTTTCTCTTGCATTAGAACATAAATTTTAGGCTAAGATATGTTGTTAGAGGCACCTTAGGTCCATCTGCTTCTATTGTTCAAATGTTTTCCTCTGCTAGGTTAGATTAGAGAATTATTAATTGCTCTCTAGTTCCACTCAGCTTGTTCATCTTAAGAATGATTTAATGTAGCCAATGCAAAATTATTTTATGATTAGCCCTGCCCTTTGGTGTAACTTAAAACATTGTTTTTGAGGTCTTTTCTTTGAATTATTACTAATTAGGGTTTGGTTGAAGAGGTTTATGGTTTGCCCTACCCTTTTTTCCATCTTAAATGGTTGCTTTGAAGGTCTTTGTAGTTTGATTAAGGAATTTAGGAGTTCCCTGCTCTTTGATCATTACTATATGTTATCTTAATGTTTTATTTTCCTGAAGGTGAAATCACTAGAGAATTTACAAGTTGCTTGCTCTCTAGGGTTTGCTGGATTGTTGTCTTAATGTTTATTTGCTAGGGTTTGGTCAAAGAAGCTTATGGTATGCCCTGTCTTTGGTTATTTATTTATGCATAGTGTTCTTAAAGACTTTTCTTGTTATAGTAAATGTTAAAGGATTCTTAACTGCCCTTTTAAACCTACTAATCTCACAATTTAATGTTCACTTAACTCACATAAGCTTTGAAGATCCATTTGGATTTGTTAAACTTGCCCTCGGAAACACCCTTGAACTATTGTTGTACTTTTTAAGACCTTTTGCAGACTCCATATCCCAATGGCTTAAATTTCTCTTACTCTATCTATTCTGCTTGACAAGCAACCCAACCAAACAAAACAAACAAGCAAACCCTAACCACTATAACTAGCCTAAAATCAAAACCCTAAAATCAATCAAGCTTACATATTTTACACAAACATAGAGGGAGCCCTCTCTAAGTCCAGGAAGGCTAGGTCCTAGGACTCCAAATTTGGTTTTATGTTACCCTTGTACATTTTGTCTTTCCAATCTGACAAATTACGGGGACCTAACAATCTCAATAGGAGTCAGGTCCTTGGAATTGGATCTCATCTATGTGGATGGGGAAATGCATGGGATATGAATCTCAATCTGTGCAAGACAATCATTCACATGTATCATATGGAAACAAAGCTGTTATAATTCCTGTTTCATCTATTCTCTCTCCTAAAATTGTTGGGCTTGAGTTGTTGGAGTTGTAGTCATTGCTTTGTCCAGCCCGCACTCTCAAACCTTAACAATCCATAAGTATACAGGGTTGGGCTTCAGTGCCAAAGCATAAGTTCTGTGTAACATTCATGTTGTATTGATGAGCGTTGGAGCCCCCTTGGTTATGATGTTATGTAGGCGAGGCATTTTCTGGGATCAGGTTGATTCCCAAAAATTCAAGATCACCTATTAGTTATGGAAAAACATAAACAAAGAAACCCAATTGAGATAAGATCCCTGCATAAGAGTGGAATTCCCCTCTTGGGTTTTCCTTGACATATTTTTTCCATTGTTGAGAAATTTACCTCTCAATGATATTTATGAGTCCATAATTTTTTACCAAGAGACTACCCCTATGCACAACAGGGTCAACATTTGAAATAAGAACTAGACCCATGGTTGTTATGCCTTCCCCACCCTCCTCTATGCTGCATTGGGACTGAGAAGGATTGCACCACTGATTCTAAGCATGGTTGAAACAAGTAACATGATAGACCCGCCTGGAGTCCCGAAAATGTTTAAGGTGAAAAAAAATTGGTTGCCCATAAACCAAAAGAAAATACGTAGCTAAAATAAGAGACATTGCAATAAATATACTTTCGTAAATAGTCACACAACCATCCATATCATAATAATTCAACATACTGGATAAAAAAGCCAAAATTTTCCTTATATGGGCCATGAAAAAACTAGAATCCCCACCCTCACTGCCAAAAAATAAGAGAATTTCCTAACTCAAGCCCAAGAATTTAGCCATTGGAGCCAAATACTTTCATCACCATTCATCATATTCGAAAAAAGAAAGAGAATTTTGTCAACATACCCAATGTCCGTTAGTCTCGCTAAAAAGGTTTTGGATGCCACATTGGTAGAGAAATTTGAAGTCTCCTGCGAACCTCCCTCAATGAGCTTCCAGTACTAGGTTACTGCCATCAATTCCCTCACCACTAGAACCCTGAAAACCATGGAAAATTGCAGCTGGCTTCAGTCACTGTGCCACTTACTAATGCCTTTGTTGGAAATATTATCATTGATGGCAAAGGAGAAGATTAGGATTAAAAAAAAGGTATAAAGGAGCAGCAAGGAAAAGAAGGAAAAAGTGAAGTGAAGAGGTTGCAAAGAAGTAAAGGAGCAGCAAGAGGTTGCAAAGAAGTAAAGGAGCAGCAGATACATTAATGGTTTGGTATAGAAAGCAAGAATCCAAGGCAAAGGCAAAGGTGTGGCAAAGACTGTGGTAATACATTAATGATAAATGTTGTTATTTGATATTGGCATTAAAGTGGTGCATCTAATCATTACATATGCCTGAAATTGATATTGGATAATTTATCTATTTTTTGTTCTAATATTCATAATATGAAGACTTTGGAAAGGAATGAGTGGAAGGCAAAGAGTCAAGCCTATTCACTTCATTTTCGTAGGTGGAATACAAACAGTCACGAAGTTATCTCTATAAATGATGTTATTGTAATGTGCATAGTGAGATGAGAGAGTGAAGAATGAGAGAAAGTAGATAGAGATGTTGTGCAGATCCATAGCTGATATGAAGCAGATTTGAAGGCTGGAAGGGCAGCATTAAAGGAGCAAAACAGAGCTGATATCTCAGATCCAGAGCTGATATGAATCAGATTTGAAGGCTGGAAGGGCAGCATTGAAGAAGGAGAAAAACAGAGTTGATATCTCAGATCCGTAGCCGATATGAAGCATTTAAAGGCCGGAAGGGCAACATTAAAGAAGGAGCAAACAGAAGCCGATATCTCGCATCCATAGCTGATATGAAGCAGATTTGAAGGCTGGAAGGGCAGCATTAAAGGAGCAAAACAGAGCTGATATCTCAGATCCAGAGCTGATATGAATCAGATTTGAAGGCTGGAAGGGCAGCATTGAAGAAGGAGAAAAACAGAGTTGATATCCAGGTAAATCAGCATATCATTTTATTGTAGTGTGAGGGAGTTGGTGCTTCCATATCATGTTGTAACTTGATAGATGTCCAGTTGTAGCTGGTCGAGGTAGGAGCCTCCTTTGGGTTGTAACCTGCAGAAAATAGATGGGAGTTGGAGCTTCCTTGCAAGTTGTAGCTTGCAGAATTTGAGATAGTAGCCTCCTGTAGGTTGGAGCCTACAGAAAAGTAGTGGTGAAAGGGAGTTGGAGCTTGCCTTTGCATCACAACAATAATAATCTGCTTAACACTTGATGCTCACATATTAAGATTGTTGTTTCATTATATATTAAGTTGCTTATGAAATGAAGGTGTAAATAAGTTTAAAGAAAACTATTAAAAGTCCATGAATGTACGAAACTGATTCACCCCCCCTCTCAGTTTAACTAAGAGTTCATCAATTGGTATCAGAGCGGGTTCCTTTGGTGTAAGCCTAATAGCTTAAAGGAGATCTGGTTGAGCCATGGACTATCAAATTGTACCTGTGTTGAGTGCAACAAGCTTTCTTCAATGGAGTGATAAGGTTAAAACATATTTAATGGCTTATGGACTTGGTGTATGGAAGCTTGTATGTGATGGTTACTGCAAAGACTCTCCCTCTTTGCAAGAACAACAATGGAATTCCAAGGCAAAATGCGTAAAATATAACAATCTTCATAACAAGGATCTTGATACAATAATGGATTTAAATTCTGCAAAAGAAATCTGGAATAGATTGCATCTCATGCATGAACGACATAGTAGTGGCTGCATTGTCAAGAAGGAGAAGATAAACAAGAAGAAGCAAAATCCCTTTCAAAAGGAAAAGGTTCAATCAAATGAGGTACCTGCTAGTGTGAATGGACCCGATTTCCATGAAGAAATTACAGTTGAAGAACAAGCCAAACTTGACCTTGTTTTGATTGAAATAGGAAGATTGAAGAATGAAAACAAAGACCTGAAGAAATTGGTGCAAATATGTGATGAGAGAGAAAATGAATACAAGAAGGAAATCATTAGCCTAAGGACACAACGTGAAGAAGCATGGAGAACAGAAGAGGTGATGAATAATCAACTGAAGAAGAAAGATGTACAGTGTGAAAGATTAGAAACTGAGATTTTTGAAGCTAGAAGGAAGTTAGATGAAAAGAATAAGTTATGTAAGCAGCGAGAAGAAGAGGTTGGTTCCATGAAGAAATCAGAAAAAATGTCTACAGAAGTAGAATCTAACAATAACTTGATTTTTAAATAAACAAACAAAAACAAGCAACAACATCAAGAGACAAAGAACGAGATGAAGAAACAATCATTTTCAAAAAGCTCATTTGCTCCTGGAGATAAATTGAACAAATTTGGAAGATATCAAAGGAGATTCTTTGCTCCTGTGAAAAATATCACATGTTTTTCATGTCATGATCTTGGACATATTTTAGCAGAATGTAAGAAAAAGCAATTCAAAAATAATCTACAGAGGATGCAGAAAATAAAAAGGCCTCCTCAAGCAAGAAAACATAAAAGACAATTATTCTCCAGGTACACACATCAATTTTTTGGTTATTGTTATCTATACAATGAATTTGGTCCTAAAGCATTTGAATGCAAATTATACACAAAGAAAAGCGTGAACTCAAGAAGGAGCAAACCATTTCCTACATTTCTTGGCAATACAAATTGTTATGTGTGTAATAACCTTGGCCACAAGGCCAAAGACTGCAAGTTATCACATACCCTAAAGAAGCCCAGACAAAATATGTACACTACAAAAAAAACCAACAATGTGGGAAACAAAGAACAATCTACTAAAGAATGGAAATGGAAGAAAAATGAGCAACCTCAGCCTCATCCTGAGACTTCAATGACAAAATGAACTTCATCTAGCCTTAGTGGGAGCTGCTCATGGAAGTAATGAAGAATTTAGTAGTGAATGTTAGAGTTGCATCCGCTCAGGGGAGAGCAGTCCCAATAATACACATTGGAGATATGACAATCAAGCATATGTTAGTAGATAATCTTTGAAGAAAATATGAGTAGAGCCAAAGTGATCAAAGAAATATGAAGTTATTGTTAGGACACCTGCAATGAAGATGGAAAACAAATTAAACCTGAAAGTGAAGTGGACTCTCGATTAATAATGCTAACTTCAATGCAGAGAATCATGTGCAGACACATAGGGATTTTGTTACAATCTGGAATGAGATGCATTGTATGTATTTGGGAGAACATCCATATACATAAAGGGAGAGAAATTTACTGTACTTGACAATACAATTGTCATATGTTGTTATATATTACTAGTTCCATTGATATTAGGATTCACATCTTGACAAAATCAAGAAATGAAGTTGCAGGAATGGAGTTCGAGCCAATATTGAGAGACTCTACATGGACCATCCAAAGGAACTAAGCAAGTTTAATAAAATTAAAACATGACTCAGAGGCATCTGGATTTGGTGATGGTGAGGCCAAGGCTAGAGGAAGGTTCTTACTTTGACAGTGTTTCAGCAATGCACTTGATTATTATGAAAGGAACTCTCTAGACTGCATAAGGAGGTGTGCGCACTTTGGACTAATGCCTTAGTAGTGAACCCTGTCAGTTGAAATTGAATAGTATCAGGCTGAAGCCACTTGAGGACGAAATGGGCTCGTACAATAAAAAATGAGGGGGTCCTTCATCGATGGATGGTATGCTAATTCTCAATGAGATTTCCTTGGATCACTCCGATAAACTACAGAAACAATTCATGACAATCGAAATTGCATTTAAAAGGAGGACGAGGAGACCATTATATTTTCCATATTTTTTTGTGGAAATAGGAAAGATATAGGACAGACAGGAATCTAGAACATAAATGTAACAGAGCAGAGGCCCTGCAAACATAATAGAATTTGAAATGCCCCATAAATGAAGACTGTCGAAATCATAAAATGTAACGGCTATTGAAAATTAATATCGCTCAATGGCAGGGTATATCAATTGGCACAGGGTCATTATGAATTTTGTATTTGGCACAGACTTTGGCAGCATGGACCTATCTGCGTACACTTGCTATCTGAATTTTTTTCTTGGGACCAATTTGTCACAAGATGCGTAAAGAGGTTATATGGGCAACATCATTATATCAACGTATATTCATGGAAATGCAACAACGTTATTTTTTAAGCGTTTTCATGGCAATGGAGCAGTGTTAATTTGTTTTTAATAAATGCGTTATTTTTTTCAGAAGGAGTAATGGAGCCGATTGGTAAAACTGCAACAATGAACATAAAGCAATTATCATGGCAATGGAGTAGTGTTAATATTTTATAAATGCCTTATTTTTGTCAGAATGAGTAATGGAGCCGATTGGTAAAACTACAACAATGAACATAAAGCAATATGACAGTGGAGGGATTTGAACCAAAAATGGCTTTCAGATACAATGATACTATGTGGAACTTTAATTAAGAAAGAAAATTCCAGAATTAGGATGTTAGAGGTATGATGAACTAGGAGAACGTTATGGGAGTTGGTTGACGCAGACTCTATGAGGATACCTCATTACAAAGAATACGATTGCATATTACTGGTTGAGAAGGATTCCTATCGAAGTTTTAAGAAGGAAGACATTGTATATTTTCATTTATCACATCAAAAATCAGATGAAAGGAATATTAATATGAAACTATATCTATGGTATGGTGTAGATGGCCTTGAATATTATATTCTTCACATTGAATATATATATATATATATATATATATATATATATATATATATGGGTCATGAAATGTGTTTGGTGTTATATGGACATCCACATCTTTAATTATCAATTATCCAAATGTTCATGTCGTTAAGCATTCTCTAGCCACCTCATTGAACAAATTTCTTGATGTGCGTTACTTATTTATTATTGCATGAGAAACAACGTTATATGGTTCGCAGAATATGTTATTAATTGGAGCAGCCTTATTAATTATCATGGAGAGCGTTAAAATAATTGTCAGAGTTATTCTCGTGCACCTTTGGAGCAGTTATCATTTCCAACATCATTTTTGGAGAAACCGTAAATTTTGAAGCAAGCCGGAATTAACACGTTGCAGCATGGTTTAAATGAAAAACGGTGGAGAGCATTAACATGGAAAACGTATTGTATGGTGGGGGAGAATTAATATGGAATAACGTTGGAGCATGGCTTAAATAAAAACCGTGTTATGTGGTGGAGAGCATTAATATGGGTTTTCCCATATTATATGGTGGAGAGAATTATTATTATTATCATTGAAGAGCATTAATTTGGAGAGCACATATATTATTTGAATGCTTATATTTTATTTGAATGGAGTGCAACATTCTCATAGGTTCACATTTATACACTCACATATATATCAACGTTTATATATTACACGATGAGAGCATATGTCATTTGGTTTTTATTTGATGTGCTCTCGGGTGGGTACGTGAACCAAAGCCTCACATATCTCAGCCATTGAAATATCTCAACCTCAGACAGAAAGTCACTGTCTTCCTCATTCTAGACTGCAGTTAGGCATGGAGACAACAATCAATGCTTCGAAATTTCATTAAGCAGAGATGATGAATATATGACATACGATCGATTTCCAAATCACATCCAACGGTTTTCTTTTTGGAAGCACTCCATACCCCTGGATGAAGAAGACAGTGAAGACTCGATCCACAATAGTGCAGAGAATGCTGAGATTTCGAAGATAAATCTAATTGAGAGTGATGGGGATTTATAAAATTATTTTTGTGTAGATTCAATGGATTGTAGGCCTTCCATATATCTATTTTCAGTTACAGGATGAAAAGTTGAAGGCATATTTTAAAAAGTGGGGTTCCAAGGCATAGTTCTACTGGAAGTTTGGCTAAAGCAAACCGATGCCATCATTTCTGACATAGACAATGCCCGAATGATATGAGATAGACTGTTGACCAGAAGTGAATCAAGCATGCACAACACGAACTCGTTGTCACTTTACTGGAGCTCCGGGCAAGGACTGAACTCGCGAATTTACTGGAAAATGCCATCCCACAGATTTGTATTAGTGGCATTTCACTGCTTGAGATGTGTAAGTTACAGTTTTTATGTGATCTCCATGATGGTGGAAACGTTTATATAGCAAAATATTATAATCGGAGTAAAGTTGAATTTGCTAAACGAAGTTTGCCAGAGAAAAGACTGTCAATGCATGGAAGATGTGAATGGTCTTTTTAGGTCTTTTTTTTTTGACAAGATACACTCTCTAAGCGCCAGATTTTCTTATCGTGGTGTATGCTAGCATAAAGATTCATTATATCTAGATTATTGTACCGTTGTATGAATCAAGAGTTGGCTCATTTCTCATTCATCCATTTGCACTGGTTGGTTGCCATATATATATATATATATATGGTGTGCCCATCCCATATCATTTTTTTTAAACTTCTGCATGAATCAACTCTTGATAAGTAATATGATATCATATCATGGCTAATTGGGGCAGTCTACAGCCAAACAAATGGAGATTTTTCAATGTTCGGTCCTGCGAAGAGATGCACACTAACAATTGGGAATTATTGGTCTGCACGTTTCTCTTCTGGTTCAACTACCGGCACATGGCTAATGCATTGTCCTTATATCGAACTGTAAAAAGTTTGGGAATTCCTGATGAGAGGATCATACTCATGTTGGCAAATGATATGGCTTTCAATGCTAGAAATAGTTATCCTACTCAAGCTTTTAACAATGAGAATCATCAAATTAATCTATATGGTTATAATGTTGAGGTAGATTACAGAGGCTATGAGATGACTGTTGAGAATTTCTTGCATGTTTTTACTGGTCAACATGATCCTGTTGTTCCTCGTTCAAAGCGCCTCTTAAGTGATGAAGGTAGTCACATTCTTCTTTACATGACAGGGCACAGAGGTGACCAGTTTCTCAAATTTCAGGATTTTGAAGAGATTCAGAGCCATAATCTAGTTGATGCAATTGAACAAATGTGAGATAAACACATATATAAGGAGTTATTGATAATGGTGGATACTTGCCAATCTGCAACATTGTATTCCTAGCTTTACTCTCCTGGGGTGTTGGCAATTGGGAGCAGTTTGAAGGGTGAAAATTCCTATTCTCATCACCTTGATTCTGATGTTGGTGTACCTGTAGTGGACCGGTTTACGTTTTACACCCTGGTTTTTTTTTGTTTTGAGAGATTGAACATGTATGAAAACTCACCATTAAACAGGTACCTATTACAAATTTCTCTGGATCAATGATGGACACAATTCATTTTGAGTCCTGATGTGTTCCTTGAATCGAGCAATGATGGAAAGGCATCCTTGAATCCTCTGTCTCATATCATGAAAAAAATGTGTAGATCCCTGTAAGAATTTTGGAAAATGATATTATATCTAATGTTTCTCACAGCATTGGAGAATAGTCACAAAGCTTGTTTGAAGGATCAAATCTCAGTTTGGCATATTTTTGTATTTTAGAGGCATATGGAAGAATTTATATATCAAATAAGGCATGAAAGAAGTGTTTGAATGGATAACCACTATTAGCAATATCCACGTGCCCTATTTTTTCAATGATAAGTATCTTCAAGATCTTGCAGATAAGTATTTTCCATGGGCTGATAGCGTGGCAATAAGTCTTCAATTGTCTCTACATATCACTACCCAAGTCCAAAAGATCAAGCTGGACATTGGCCACAATTTTAACTTCCTCACTGATCTCCCAAAGGAATGGAAGCTCCCTCCTCTAAAAAACAAGCTCCAGAAGTGGTGTTATCAACCCTCCACTGCAACACCCTGCAACACAACCCAACTCTAAACAGAAACTGCGTTGTAGCTGAAGGAGGTAGCTTGGCCTCAAGCCTGGATGTGGAGAAATACAGTACAAGCTCCCTCAAGAGGCCTCTCAAGAAAGGATAAGGAATTCGTAAACAGGAATGCCTTGTGCTAAGCAGCACAGCAATCTCAACTAAACAGTTGAAGAAAGCACAATAGTCATGCAGACCACAAATTCAATAATCAATAACTTGTCCTACTATGGCAGCCTTGCCCTCCTTATATACAAATGGAAGCCTTTTCACCTTGGTTCCACTCATTAGGGTTTCCTCCACCAAGGAATCTTCCTCCCACTATCACTGCGTTGTCTCCATAGATGATCTCCACCTCTTATCCCAGCATTGTTGACTTGGTCAAACTTGCCCTTATCCACCTGTATTTTCCCCTGTTCATACATGAGGGTGTCAAATCCAGCTATTATTGTGATCCCTTTTCACATCATGAGGGATTTTATTCCTATTTTTAATATGCATGGGCATCCTTACCCATTTATTCAACTACTAGGTGAAAAAATCAAAAATTAATATTCCAATTAACTGCATGCTAATTTTGGAATATTAAAAATAGGCCTGAGTTTTCCCAAAACCAAGGGTCGGAATCTAAAATGCATTGTCTGCTTTCAGAGTTTTCAAAATATACTATAAAGAAACCCTTGGCACAGGAGTAGATATTAATTTCATCAGAAATGGCAGGCTTCCATACCACTGAGATCCAACTATGGAGAGTTGTCATCCACGGCCAAAAGCCATTGAACCGGCAGATTAAGGCACTTTCAGAAAAATCCAAGGCCTCACCCAATGAGGCCTTGACCACCTGCACAGTGGGAGTTGGGGCTTCACTGACAATATGGGCAGGAGCTTGACTCTCAAAGGTAGGCAGAACTGGGTCAACAATTATCTTCGCAAAGTTGGGAGCCATACTAGACCCAAAGGTGAAGAACCACATGTCAATAAGGCCGCAGAGCTTGGAAAATGTATCTGTTTTTTATCGCCACGCCTATGGAAGAGATGCAAACCTAAAACAAAACGCAAAAGCTTCTTGCACCCAAGCTAGAAGTTTGATTTGCAAACTTTACACCCAAGCCAGAAGTTCAATTTCCTTCACGGTAAGAAACGACAGAGCAGGATCCACCTCCTACAAATAGCGGGTAGCTGCGACGACAGTTTCAGAAAATAAAACAGGAACCCTACAGATCTGAAAACCGGTACACAGACAACCCAAAGCGCGAGGGTTGGAGTCGCATGCCCGGTCTCGCATCAATATTTGGATAAAACACATATTCAGAACCCTAGCAGGCACCCAATATATATATAGTGCATGTATTTTATGTTCATGTTGATGTACTTAATTTACATGTTAGTGTTCATCGTGATGTGTATATTGTTAGGTCATGTTAGATATATATGTTCATTTAATGTGTTTGCAGATAGATGTGCATGTGATAGCAGTTATTTGACATGAGATGTATATTTGATGTTTGTGTTACGATGATGTTATACAATGCTTGCGTTTTTTTAGATGATCATGATCATGACAATTAGATGATGTTAGTGAATTTGAATGTGTATTTTAGAATATGATGTTTGTGTTAACACCCAATCTGAACCTCAGGTTGAAAAGGCAAATCAGGGTAACAACTAAACCACGCTCAGCCTTGTAGCTAGCCCTACAAGGACAGGAGAGGGCTCTCTTCGTAGAATAGATATTCAATAACACAATAATAAACTGATTTTAGGCTAGATATATGACTGTGAAAGGGGTTTTGATAAATGACAGAAATTTTCAGGGATGTATGGGACAAAAGGACAGCATGAGCTGAGGAATTAAATCTAGAACACAGAATATTTCATGGGGCAAGGTAGGCAGGAGGTTTAGCAATCAAATTGAAATAAGATGGAGTGGAAAGACTGTTGAGAAGCTGAAAAGGGCATAATAAATGAATCCTTTTCAAACAGAAGAAAATACACAGAGTATGAATGATTCCCCAACGAAGAGCATATAAAATGGATTCGGCCTTTCTAAATTAGAAAAATTCAACTGGAAATGTTTATGAATGAATGATGAAACATAACAATGTACATATGAACACAAAAGAGAGACATATGCTAAAACTCAAACCACATGAATCCCACAAATCAGAGCTGCATCACTTTATTAATTCCCTGCCAAACTGTACAAAGGAGCGCAGAGCTCACTGCCACACTATTCCCCTCTTTTGAGTTTTCAGACCTCAGACTTTCAGCCCTTGCAAATAATTAGAATTCATAATAAATAGACAGATTATGCAGAAATACAAATTGATGGGAAGAGGAGAAATCATAGCTGAAGATGGACTATTACAATTTTGTTTCTCGGCCTCTGGCGTTTCGCTTTCCTTTGGCCCCTTTGAAGAAATCTAACTTTTTATTAATCTGTCGTTGAAAGAAGACAAAATGAAATTACCTGCTTTTCGTGAAGGGAAAAATGTGTTTAAATGGGAAAAGTGAAGGGAAATGGAGGCGGGACTCATATTACAATCGCAATCGGAATGGACGGGCAGCGGGATATATAATATACAGTGGAGAAATGAAATCGCAATCGGGATCGGGATCGGGGAGCAGGCGGAGTGCTATTATATATGATACAAACTTTCGATGCGATTGGATAGGAAGAGCCTTTGTATGAATAAATATAATCAAAAATTTCGGATTACAAAGGGAAAAGGCCTTTATTATATGAATGGGCGGATGTATAGTATGGTGGGCCTGGGGTCAATCGCAATCAGAGATCGGGAGCAGGGACAATCGCAATCGGGAGGTAGGGATGTGCGATGGCGCGATTGAAAAGTTTCGATTGGCGGAGGACTATTGGATTTGGACGAGGAGATCAATGGTGGAGGGATGATCGGGGGTGTCGTGATCGAGGGAGCGGATCGGATGATCGAGGGGAAACTTGCGATTGCGATGATCTGAGTTCTGTGCGATCAATCGCATCGCAAGTGTTTGCGATGGACTAATCGGAGCTCTTCATATAGATGTTGCAATCGAAGGAGTTTTGCAATTGCGATTTATAAATAAAAATTTAAACTTTATATTATAAATTTTTGACTATATGCGTAGTGGGGAAGTGGTTTATATGGCAGGGGGGGTTATATATGATATAACTTTGCTTATAAAGTCTATGGGTATAGAAAAGGGGAAGTGGTTCATATTAGATTGCATATGTATTTGAAGATTTTATAATGCAATTTTTGTGATCGAAAAGGGGGAAAAAGGGTTTTTTAAAGGGAAATGATCATAAAGTTAAAAGGGAAAATGGGAAATAGGGGGGAGTTTAGGGAAGAGAGGGCTTTTACTTCACTTAAGCATAAATTTCAATCCAAAAGTCAGTTTTGAGAGTGTAGTATACCGTTGGAAAGCTCTTTCCGGGATATTTCTAACGGATCTACTTTGAATATGATCTGGCGCTGAACGTGCTGCAGAAAACTTCTCTGAAGGCAGGGACATCACTTTGTGGAGATAACAACTTCTGAATTTTGACTGAAAGGCACAGCATCATGCTTTCACCTCAAAACATGGTTTTGAGGTGAAGCTTGCATCAAACTGAACAAATGATATCTCTGATTTTCCTTTTTGTTGTGCTTTGTATTTATTGACTTCCTCATGACCTTGCTGATCTTTATTGCCACTTGACTCATTTAATTTGACTGTGGTGAGACCTTAGAGACTAATGAGACCCATCTTATTACCTACTGTTATGATTTTGAAAATGAAAGTGACTAATGACTGAAGACCCTAGGGAGGAGATTCAGCAAGTACCTCATGAGGGAAAACTGATAAAAATTACTACCATCAACGAATCCATGACCTAGCGGAATGGTGAAATTTATTCGGTATGAGACACCTAATATGCAAATGCAAAAGAGAAATTTTGATCACTAATGGCAATATGACTAGACTGACACTAACATTGGCTCCAATGGGGATGGTAGCTCCTTAGGAGGTGCCAAGAACACCGTAGACCAAGTAGCCTTATTCATTGGGCATGGAGTCAAAAATACTGAAAAACTAACACAATGCAGACTGACACTGACTCAAGACCGAAGGACTGAAATAAAACCAAACTATACACATAACAAGTTTTATAGCCTTCACCTCGGGCCCCAAACTTCAATGACTTTGTACTCTGAACTTTGATAAACATAACATGGTATATACAATGATGATGACATAGATTCTGATCCTTTGTCTTCAACAATGGTAGTGCTTCAAAAGCCTACCATTTACTGCTCCTCTAGGGCAATCTTGGCCATCCATTTCTGAAAGCAAGAAGGCATTCTGTCCTTTCTATGATGAAATCCTATATGGTCCTTTCCACAGATTGTCGAACTTACCATGCTTCCCTTTGTCTTCATTTCTGGCATCCCATTTCAACACTATATCATCCAGCTGAAACTTTTCTGCTTTTGTCTTTCTGTCATGGATATTTTTAATCTTCTCCTGCAACTGAATAGCGTTTTGTGACACTTCCTCTCTTGTTTGCTGAAGGTGGATCATTTGATTGATCCTTCGCTGATTGTCATTGTCCTCGCTGCCAACTTCTTGCAATAGTCTCATAACTGGGACTGTAAGAGATGTAGGAAAGACAGCATCAGTACCATAAACCAGCTCAAATGGTGACATAACTATTGATCTTTTACTGCTAACTCTGTCTGCCCATAGTGCATTGATGAGCTTTCGGTGCCAGTTTCTTTTGTTTGCCTCCAGCATTTTCTTAATTATATTTACCAGTGATTTGTTAGAGGACTCAGCCGAGTCGTTTCCTTGTGGATAATACGTTGTCGAATGGCCCAGTGCGATGTTGTATTTGTCACAAAAATCGATCATTTTCTTGGATCTGAACGCGGCTGCATTGTCTGTTACGATTTTTCATGGGCATCCAAAACGAGATAAAATATTCGATTCCAGGAATTGAATGATTACCGTGTCTATTGCTTGCCTGGCTGGGATGCCCTCGATCCATTTTGTAAATTAATCTGTCCCTGTCAATATCCATCAGTGCTGTGCTGAGGATGCGGGATGAATTTCTCCAATGAAATCGAGCCCCCACTGTTGAAAGGGTGCGTTCACTGAAACTGGTTTCAAAGGGAGTGGAAGCAATTTTTTCTTTCCTTGGAAGATTTGGCATTCATGAAATTTCATCACGGTCTTATATAAATCAGAGAATAATGTGGGCCAATAATATCCTACCCTCAATATCTTGTTAGTTGTAGTCTTCCAAAACAAGTGACCGCCATAGTCGCCTTTATGAAACTCGTGCATTACTTTTTGCGCTTCCTCTTCAACCAAACAATTGAGCAGAACACCTCCCGGATCTTTCCAATACAAAGCGCTATCTAAAATGCAGTATTTTGCGGATTTTAGCTTCAGAGATCTACCTTTACTCTTGAACATGCCCGTAGGAGGTGACAAATGCTGAAGGACATAGACGATATATGAATACCACGGGGATTGTAGAAAAATATCTGCAATTGGAACCAGCAAACCTTCATCTTCATCTTCTGCCACTGCTGTTACGAGGTTTATATCTAAAGCACGCAGATTTGATTGGGCCATCAATTTCGCCAAGCCTTGGCCTTTGATCAACTTCGTGGGCTTGATCTCCAGATCGTACTCCAACATAGTTTCTATCCACTTGCCTCTCCGACCTTCTGGATCAGTTTGCATCAACACATCCTTCACTGCTGCTTTAGGGACATAAGCTATAGTATGTGAATGTAGAATATAGACCCTGAAATCCTTCAATGCCTTGATCAGAGCCAATGCCTATTTTTCAATAATATTATACCTCAAAGAAACATCTCTAATAGTTCTACTGAAAAAGGCAATTGGCTTTTCGATCTCGTCTCTCTTTTGCATTAAAACGGTAGCTAAAGTATGCTTCGATGCGAACGAAAATATGATAAAGTCTTGAGTGTAGTCGGGACTGATCAAAACTGGGGCATTGGATAAAGCAAACTTTACCATATTGAATGATTTGATGGCCTCCTCACTCCATTTAACAATGTTGTCTTTCTTCAACATATTAGTCATTTCCCTCAAATGTTCAGCCAGATTGGGTATAAATCGACGTAAGAAGTTAATCTTACCATTGAATGCTTGGATCTCCTTCTTGTTTCGTGGAAGGTCTATGAGCTGAATTGCCTCCACTCTAGCTGGATCGATGCGAATACCATCTTTGGAGATGATGTGCCCCAGCAGCTTGCCTTCATCCATGGCAAAGAGACACTTCTTGGGATTGAGAGAAATTCCGAATTTTCTGCATCGCTGAAAAACCACTCTCAAATGGTGCAAATTCTCATCATCTGATCCTGAAAACACTGTCAAATCATCCAAATAAACAACCAAAAAAACATCTTTTTCATTGGCAAAAGCGATGTCCATTGCACGCTGGAAAGTAGCTCCTGCATTCTTCAGTCCAAAAGGCATTTTGGCATACTGGAAGGTTCCCCAGGGTGTTGTGAAGGCAGTTTTATCTTGGTCCTTCTCATGCACCAAGATTTGGTTGTAGCCTGAGTAGCCATCAAGTAGTGACATCCTGGATGCTCCAACTACTCTCTACAGAATATGGTCCATTTTCGGAAGTGGATAATTATCCTTCAAGGAGGCCTTATTCAGGTTCCGAAAATCTATACACAACCTTATCTCTCCAGTCTTCTTACGCACTGGGACAAAATTCGAAATCCAATCAGAAAATATAATAGGAACTATGATTCCTGCTTTGTACAACCTATTTACTTCCTTTTCAATTGATGGAAACAGCTTCGGGTTGATTCTTCTCAGCTTCTATCTGAAAGGCTTCTGATCCGGCTTGATAGGAATAGTATGCTGGATTATGTTCTTATCATACACCTTCAAGTCTGAATAATCCCATGCAAATACATCAGAAAATTCGGAAAGCAACTTCACATACTTCTCCTTCACTTCAGGGGACAATGTCTTTGACAATTTGACAAACTTGGGCTGATCAGCTGTTCCAATATTCACATCTTCAACTCCTTTCTCTGTGGGCACCAAGCTTGGCTTCTTTGCAACATCGTCCTGATCAAACAGCTCCTCTAGAGGTATGAGACCTCTAGGAATTACATTATCTTTCAGCTGCAATATGTCCGTCTGGTTTGTTTCCAATTCTTGATCATCAATCACATACTCACCTTCTATGGGAGTGTCCTTGAATTTTCCATCACCCTGCAAAAATGCATTTATCTCATTATCATCCCAAAATACTTGCCAATACCTTAAATTGTCCGGAACAGCAGGCCTATGTTTTACATGGATCTCAAATTTGTTGCTGGAGTTCATCAGAATCTTCAGGTTACTTGCAGTAGTGGCCAGAGAATCAGCAATAAGATTCTGCATCATGGGCACTACTGTCAAAGTGTACTCTGGGAATGTCTTCAAAATGTCCAGAACTGCATTTCTGTATGCCCTCAGTCTTGGATGTTTTGCTTGGTATTCTCCTTTCACCTGCTTGATTATTAACTCCGAGTCACCATACACAAAAATCCTTTTTGCCTTCAACTTCTTCAAGATTTTGAGGCCTGCAATCAGAGCTTCATATTCTGCTTCATTGTTAGAGCAGTCAAAAGCCAGCTTATTAGCACATATTCTAACATTAATAGGGACCTTCTCAGGTTGAAAAATAGGACTCCTAATCCATATTCCAATTCCAGCTCCATCCTTACCAACAGCTCCATCAAAATCCATACCCCATAGGCCTTCTTCTTCTTCTTGTAGATGCTGAAATTTAGTTTCTTCCTTCTTTTCACCTTGGCTGATTTTTGGCTGTTCGCTGTCTTTTTGTTGATGGCAGGCAGGAGACTCAGAAATACTTGTTGCTTTGTCCTTTCCCTGTTTGAGGACTTCTCTGAAATTTTCTGAAATCTCAGGTATCTCCTCCACTTGTACCAACTGAACATCCTCATCATTTAAACCACCATCCGAATATAAGACAAAAGACTCTAAATCTGTGTGAACTGCATTGATGGGATGATTTACTGGCTTGTCTTTGCTGGTGATCATGTATTTCATTTTATTTTCCCTATATAACTTTCTCAACTGACCAAATACCGGGATTGTGGCATAGGAGAAATCAAGTTGTATGGTCCCCCTAAGTTTTGCACCCCAAGACCTAGACAGAAGCATTCCAAACCGTGGTGGGACATCAGCAACAACTACATCCATCAAGACATTTTTGGCTGGGATTTGATCTAAAGACACTACTAAATCTTTGATGAGACCGATACAATGGACCCTACTTGAGTCAAAAGAATACAAATCATGGTATTTTCTAGTAACGTCAAGGCCTAACTTCTCCATGACAGCTTTGGGCATCAAATTATGCGAGGCCCCGGAGTCCAACATGGCGTTATGAAAGATAAACTCATGCAACCTAAGACTTAGGTAAAAGGGGGGAACTTCATTTTCTTTAGACTCTTGTGTGGCTGGACCAAAAATAAGTTCAGGGTAGTCATCTTCTACATTAACCATATCAGAAAGAGGGTCAATTTGCAAGACTTTAGACACCTGAATTTTATACACACTATTCTTCACCAACTCGGTCAGGGGCACAGACACTTTGAGTTTGGAAATTTTATTTTCTAAATTAAAGGAAGGAGCTTTTTCTACCTCTTTAATGGGAGGGTATTTCTTCTCTAATTGCTCCTTCGCTATGCTTTGCTGGCTTTTTCCATTTGTTGTGTTAGTTGTTGCGGGTGCTTTGCTGGATGAAGGATTGACCAGCTCTTTTCCTTTCTTCTGTGCCTCGTTCTTCATTTGGAGTTCTTTTCTCTTTTGAATGGGACTGATTGTGACGTTTCGGTTCCTCAAATAATACTGCCTTTGCTGGGCTGATAGAGCATTCATATACCCTCTCTGGTAATCATTAGATTCTTCTTCTAACACTATGTCGTTTGCCAGGATGAAATTTTCGTCCCCTCGAATGTCTAGAGTCGCCACTATGTATTCTTCGTCTTCTGTGAGGAAAATGGGCTCACCATCAGCTACGAAAAAATGATTGGTTTCAAACAGGGGACCATCGTCATCTAAGTCAGTCCCTTGCACGTATTTCTGCTGTAATGGCGTTTTAATCTACTGCTGTGGTGCCGCTTGGTCCTGCGCCCTCTGTTCTCTCTGTCTAATTCTGAATTACAGCTGCTGCTGTCCTCTAAAATTCGGATTTCTTATTTGGGGTTCTAGTTTGTCCGAAATCGTTAATCGATCAACCATCCTTTCCATTGTACGAATTAGTGCGTCCATTTTTTTGTCAGAAGGGGAGGCTTCCTCTTTCACCATGACTTTCTTTTCAGCTCTGGCTCGAGCTCTTCTAGCCAGCAGATTAGCTTCAACGCTTACTTCTATATTTTGCATCTCTTCAAGTGACGGTGGATCTCTTTCACGTAGTTGATATGAAATATCGGCATCAAAACCATCTGGAAACTTCAGCATAGCTGAATCCACGGGAGGTTTGAGGTTAGCCGGAATAGCATTGTATACCGCATTGAATCTAAAACAATAGTCTTTCACCGTTTCACCCACATTTCTTTTAATATTCTCATATTCGGACAGAATTTGGTGTGGATTCCTTTTCACTTCCCACCGGTCTAAGAACTATGTGTGTAACTCTTGTAAAGTGTGAATGGAGTCTGCCGGGAAAGCTCTAAACCACTTTCTAACTTCACCTCCGAAGCTTTGAACAAACAACTTGGTAGCTACATTCTCTTCTTCTACTTCATGCAAGTCAAAAAATTCATTCATCTTGTCAACATGCTGCTGGGCTGTAATGCCCTGAGTGGCATCAAAGATAGTAATTTTACTTTGATAGTCAGCAGGCATATCATTGAGAACCTGAGGTAACACCAAGGGTGCATAGCGGGCAGCCATGACTCTGGGTGGGTTAACAACAGGATTTGCAGGATTTAGGGGAGGTGTTGTTGGAGGAGATGATAACCGGGAGTTGACTGAAGGGGATACTAATGAATTAGGAGGAGGCAATGCTGCTCCTGATGATTCTGAAGGCTCAGGAATATAGTTTGCAATGATGGAGTGAGGAGAATTCAAAATGCAGTCATCAATGGAATAATTTTCTCTCTGAACTTCGATATCTACAAGAAACTCCGGATCTAAAACTGTGTCTTCAATTTCAGTTTCAGACTTACTTCTAAACAAAGAGAGCTCAAAACTCTCGTCAAAAGAAAGTTCTACAAAAAACCACTCACTGGGCCAAGTATGGGACCTAAGAATAGGTGTAGGACATAGCGATCCCTCTTGTCTTCTGACTATTCTGGGGATAAGATTTTGATTTTCAAACACAGGGGGAGGATTTGGATCAGGATTAGCCCTTTTATATCTTCTTGAAGCCAGTGTGGTCAACTTACTACTGTACAATATTTATATCAGCCTAGAAAACTCTGAAATATCATCATCGAGACTTTTACAAGAAAAATATTACTGGGGTGATAAAATTTCTATGAAAAAAGTTTGTAATGCTCCCCAGTGGAGTCTCCAGAGATGTTAACACCCAATCTGAACCTCAGGCTGAAAAGGCAAATCAGGGTAACAATTAAACCACGCTCAGCCTTGTAGCTAGCCCTACAAGGATAGGAGAGGGCTCTCTCCGTAGAATAGATATTCAATAACACAATAATAAACTGATTTTAGGCTAGATATATGACTGTGAAAGGGGTTTTGAAAAATGACTGAAATTTTCAGGGATGTATGGGACAAAAGGACAGCATGAGCTGAGGAATTAAATCTAGAACACAGAATATTTCATGGGGCAAGGTAGGCAGGAGGTTTAGCAATCAAATTGAAATAAGATGGAGTGGAAAGACTATTGAGAAGCTGAAAAGGGCATAATAAATTAATCCTTTTCAAAAGAAGAAAATACACAGAGTATGAATGATTCCCCAAGACAGAGCATATAAAATGGATTCGACCTTTCTAAATTGGAAACATTCAACTGGAAATGTTTATGAATGAATGATGAAACATAAAAATGTACATATGAACACAAAAGAGAGACATATGCTAAAACTCAAACCACATGAATCCCACAAATCAGAGCTGCATCACTTTATTAATTCCTTTCCAAACTGTACAAAGGAGCGTAGAGCTCACTGCCACACTATTCCCCTCTTCTGAGTTTTCAGACCTCAAACTTTCAGCCCTTGCAAATAATTAGAAAATCACAATAAATAGACAGATTATGCAGAAATACAAATCGATGGGAAGAGGAGAAATCATAGCTGAAGATGGACTGTTACAATTTTGTTTCTCGGCCTCTGACGTTTCGCTTTCCTTTGGCCCCTTTGAAGAAATCTGACTTTTTATTAATCTGTCGTTGAAAGAAGACAGAATGAAATTACTTGCTTTTCGTGAAGGGAAAAATGTGTTTAAATGGGAAAAGTGAAGGGAAATGGAGGCGGGACTCATATTACAATCGCAATCGGAATGGACAGGCAGCGAGATATATAATATACAGTGGAGAAATGAAATCGCAATCGGGATAGGGATCGGGGAGCAAGCGGAGCGATATTATATATGATACAAACTTCCGATGCGATTGGATGGGAAGAGCCTTTGTATGAATAAATATAATCAAAAATTTCGGATTACAAATGGAAAAGGCCTTTATTATATGAATGGGCGGATGTATAGTATGGTGGGCCCGGGGTCAATCGCAATCGGAGATCGGGAGCAGGGACAATCGCAATCGGGAGGTAGGGATGTGCGATGGCGCGATTAAAAAGTTTTGATTGGTAGAGGACCGTTGGATTTGGATGAGGAGATCAATGGTGGAGGGATGATCGGGGGTATCGCGATCGGGGGAGCAGATCGGATGATCGGGAGGAAACATTTGATTGCAATGACCGGAGTTCTTTGCGATCAATCGCATCGCAAGTGTTTGCGATGGACTGATCGGAGCTCTTCATATAGATGTTGCGATCGAAGGAGTTTTGCGATTGCGATTTATAAATAAAAATTTAAACTTTATATTATAAAGTTTTAACTATATGTGTGGTGGGGAAGTGGTTTATATGGCGGGGGGGTTATATATGATATAAATTTTCTTATAAAGTCTATGGGTATAGAAAAGGGGAAGTGGTTCATATTAGATCGCATATGTATTTGAAGATTTTATAATGTTATTTTTGTGATCGGAAAGGGGAAAAAAGGGTTTTTTAAAGGGAAATGATCATAAAGTTAAAAGGGAAAATGGGAAATAGGGGGGAGTTTAGGGAATAGAGGGCTTTTACTTCACTTAAGCATAAATTTCAATCCAGAAGTCAGTTTTGAGAGTGTAGTATACTGTTGGAAAGCTCTTTCCGGGCTCTTTCTAATGGATCTGCTTTGATGATGATCTGGCACTGAACATGCTGCAAAAAACTTCTCTGAAGGAAGGGACATCACTTTGTGGAGATAACAGCTTTTGAATTTTGACTGAAAGGCAAAGCATCATGCTTTCACCTTAAAACATGGTTTTGAGGTGAAGCTTGCATCAAACTGAACAAATGATATCTCTGATTTTCGTGTTTGTTGTGCTTTGTATTTATTGACTTCCTCATGACCTTGTTGATCTTTATTGCCACTTGACTCATTTAATTTGACTGTGGTGAGACCTCAGAGACTAATGAGACCCATCCTATAACCTACTGATATGATTTTGAGAATGAAAGTGACTAATGACTGAAGACCCTAGGGAGGAGAGTTAGCAAGTACCTCATGAGGGAAAACTGATAAAAATTACTACCATCAACGAATCCATGACCTAGCGGAATGGTGAAATTTATTCGGTATGAGACACCTAATATGCAAATGCAAAAGAGCAATTTTGATCACTAATGGCAGTATGACTAGACTGACACTAACAATTTGTATGATGGTTATCATGATCGTGATGTTTATTTTTAATATTAAATCATGATATTTATTAAATAGTATGTAAAATTGTAAAATTGTAATTGTAATTGTATGTAAAATTGTAAATTTATAATTGTAATTCTAATTGTAATTGTATGTAAAATATTTTTAAGATTTTAATTGTATTGTGAAATTGTAAAATTGTAATTGTAATTGTATGTAGTCATGATTCAATTTTATTAAAATTGTAAAATTTGTAAATTTATGAAATTGTAAATTTGTAAAATTGTAAAATTGTAATTGTAATTGTATGCATCATGATTGTAATTGTAATTGTATGTAAAATTGTAATTGTAATTGTAATTTTAATTTTAATTTTTTGTAAAATTGTAAAATTGTTCCAGATGCGGATGTCATTTGACATGATGGGACATTCGTCCCTGTGAGGACCCCAACGTCGTGCGCGTGGTGTGGCCATATGGCCACTCACAGGCGCATTAAACCTTCATTTAATGTTGCCAACCCGCACAGCACTTGGGATATCAATTCGTTCCACTGCCAGAATTTGTCGCCCCTCTGGTTTTTAATGGCTCCAAAGGATTGCAATTCCATTCATGCTCTCCCTGATTGCTGGTCTCCTAATCCGCATAGCTGCTTTTGTTCTCTTGCTTGTGCCAAGCCAAATGCTCGAACGCACACAGGGAGACGCTGCCTATTGCTCTGTTGCATTGAAATCTTGCCAAATTTTCATTACACTCAGAGTGCGCTCTGTTGCAAGAATTCTCGGCCCCCTACTAAGCGTGCCTCGCCATTCTTGTCCGAGCAGTGTCATTCCCGTCATTCCCGTCCTCATCACTGCCCTCATCGCCTGAGCTCCATTGCCAGAATTCCTCGGCTTATACAAAGGATGAGAAGCTGTCGAGGCAGCAGTCGAGGCAGAGCAATTCGCTCCCAGCCCACCTCATACTCGGATTCCTCCTCTAAGGATTCCTCTCGTGGCCACTACCATGAAACCCAGCGCAAAATGGGAAGAGCCAACCTTGCTGGGCAGGCGCATTCCACCCATGGCTCCCAACCTCACCATGCTACGTCTCCTTTGCAACCAGTCACTCAGCCCTTTGCTACCCCTGTCTCCACTCTGCCCGCTCAAATTGCTCTCCGCCAAACCTCCCATAGAGTCAAGCCTCAATTTGCTTGCACCATGGACAAGCCTATAATTACCGCTTTCATTACTGTCACCCTTCGGGAGGAAGCAGCAAGCTTCAACCCCTCCGAAGCTCCCGCTCCTCAGTTCACTCAGGACAAAGATGATGCCAAAGACAAGAGCACACCGTTGGGGATGGAATGTGCTGATAAGGAACAGGAACCGATGAATGAGGCAGCTGGTAAAGCCACCTGTGCAACCACTGAAGACGAAGATGGCAGCAGTGAAGAATATAGATGCCGCATTGTGGAGGAACCTCCCTCTCCTGCTAATGACAAGTAAACACGGTAACCTCTGCTGGAACATGGCTCTGAAGCCCATGTTTAATGGGTCGTTTTTTGTGTTTTTGTTAAGCTCTCCTTTGCTGAGAGTGAAGAATGTTATTTTCATAAGTCAATTTTTGTTTTCATGCGTCTATTTTTTGAACTTAATGTTGGTTTCCCCTGTGAGGGCGGCAAGACAATCAACTAAGGGACTGGTTTCTCCTCCTGGGGCAGTTCAAAATCATGTACTTTTTGACAATCAAACCCAGCTCTCAGGCTCACCTAGATGAAGTTTTGGTCGACATGTATTTTTATGTTATATAAATAAAATTAGTCTTATTTAAAAAAATAAATTAATTAATTAATTAATTAAATTAAATTAAATTAAATTGTAAAATTGTAATTGTAATTTTAAGTGTAATTGTATGTAAAATATTTGCAAAATTGTAATTGTAATTGTAATTGTATTGTGAAATTATTGTAATTGTATGTAAAATTGTAATTGTAATTGTAACTGAATGTAAAATTGTAAAATTGTAATTCTAATTCTAATTCTACTTGTAATTTTAATTGTAGATGTATGTAAAATTGTAATTATAATTGTATTGTGAAATTGTAAAATTGTAATGTAATTGTATGTATTGTCATGATTCAATTTTATTAAAATTGTAAAATTTATAAATTTTTAAAATTGTACATTAATTGTTAATTTTGAACCATAACTACCATAAGTAAAAAGTATACCATACATATTGTTAAATTACCATAATTGTAAAATTGTAAAGTTGTATGAATATAAATAATTATAAAATAATAAATCTAGAATAATACGAATTTATGTAACATAATAAAGTTTAGAAAATAATGCAAATAAATTCATGTTTAGAATTATCATTATTTTATATGATCTTACATACTAAAAATAACAATATACATTAATACATTTTTTTTTTAATTTTGAAGATATCATTCATACACATTTAAAGGAATCAAGTAGTTGTATTATTTTAGGAATTGACTTAAAAAAAAAACAAAACAAAACAAAACTTGATACAGTGCATTGTTTTCGAGATCAACATAATCGCAAATTATCAAGTGAAATGATTTTAACATTAACACAAATCAAACCAATTAATTCAAAATACATATTATAATGTTTCAAAAAAAGAGTCTTAGTTATAAGGTTAAGTCCTCTTCTTTATAAAAACCCATCTTAAATAGTATAAGTGATGAAATAACACATCTACCATATCAGTCTTTGTTCTCATGATCACCCTCATTATCTTTCAGCTCGCTCGGCATGATAACACTATTGTTCTCAAAAATGTGCTTTGATCTAGGGTCATGTCTCAATACGAACCACCAATCCCTATCCAACACATTTGGGTTAAAAAACACCTAGTTGCAGTGTTTGGGGAAAACATAAGGCTCCTTAGCTTCATCCCACGTCTTTCTAGAGTTGATACATATCAGTCTATTATCGTGATCTCCCTTTACATTATTCTGATCAAATGTCTCTCACCACTTCCACCTAAAAATAACACATTGGAAAGAAAATAAGTCCACTTCAATGATCTCTTATATCTTTCCGACGTAACCTAATGTCCCTCGTACTATGTTTTGATCACAGTGGCTAGCTCAACTAGATTGATCAAACTCAACTTCCACTCCACAGTCTTGTGCCATGTGTCCATCATCGGTATTTTCTATGCGAAATGGTGTCCATATGCCCACATAGATGGGAACAAATGCACCTATAAAACAGTTAAAAATTTATAGTGTTATGTGTCTTATAATAACCCAACTGTTAAAATATGAAATATAGATGTTACATTTCAAAGGTGCATTATTAACTTTAAAATTTACATAAATAGATTATTACCAAATTGTTGCACCAAATCCCTACGTTTAGTGTATCCTCTTCAGCACGTGGGTAACAACCGGTTGCACCGTATTTCTCTCTGACTTGGTCAGCAATCCAACTATTGGGGCATATAATTGTCATATTTTCTTTTAAATGATCAAGATAAGGCACACTTCTACCATTCAACCATCTGAATTCTTTCCTCTCACTATCCCATTTCATCCTCTTTTGTTCGTACAATGCGACCCATGGTTGTATCACTTCGAAATTGGAAAGAAAAAATTTATTGATTGCTTCAATTTTTGCATTTGCTGATAAAATCAAACTGACATATAGTACATATGAGATCAAAACATACATTATATCAAAGTTAAACATGAATATTTACTATGTGTAAATCTGAAAAATTATAAGTCACTTACTCTTTATCAAACGCCCTTTTCCATTCGTTTGGAGAAGCTCCCCTTCTGTTTTGTCTTCATTCTTTTTGATGCAGGAGCATCCAAGCCAAATTTTCATTATTTAATTATGTAATAAGGGGGGTGAGATGTTTTAATTATTTTTATTAACTAAATTGTTTATTTTAATAAATTAGGAGGAAAATGTAAAGGTGAGGATTATTGTATACATATTCTTTAATAATTAAAGGATATGAGTGGAATGGAATTAGGTAGATAATCTAGGGAGTAGGAATTCCATATACAGGACTTTGTTGAGTCCAAAACTAGAATAAATCTAAATTAGATTTTAAGTTGAGATTTGTGTGGAGGAATTTATGGAGTGAAATAAATTCATTATTTATGTATATATAGGAGGGTTTTGTAAGGATGAGAGACAGCTAAGTGAGAAGTGAGGAATTCAGAGAGAGTGAGGAATGATTTGAGAGCTTTGTAAAGGGCCAAGAGTTGGAGAGGCTCTCCATTGTAATATTTGGCTGAGGAATTATTGTGTTATTTTATATCAGTACATGTTTTATAAGCTCTCTTTTATTTATATAGGCTTAGAGAAATTGCAGATGTGTCGTTAATGAAGAGTTTTTTTAATGAGAATTTTAATGTTGAAGGCAGTACAATTGTTTTTATATGTTGGGATCTGATTTAACCCAGAATCCCTGCATCATTTGGTATCAGAGCAGGAAAAGATGCTTGTTTTGAATCTGAAAATTTATATATGCATAGAACATGTGTGAATGTGTAAATACAGGAATCATTAAGGATTGGAATGAGTGGAGTGCTAATGAATGACAGAGTTCAGTTGCGATCAATTTTGAATCTACCAAACCATAAGTTCGAGTGAGCATGAGAGTGAAGTAGTTGTAGGCGTTGGACGCAAACACACGAGGTCGATGACATAAGTCTGGCATTAATATTCTTATGAGGATGTGCTGGCATGTGCATTGGCATATGTACAGAGACTGCAAGAGTCTGGTTGCCTGGCCACAACGTAGAGGAGCACTGCCAATGGTTAAATGGTAACACCTCCAAAAACGCAGCGAAATTGATCCCGTTTGCATCAACATGTATATATACAGTCACTTCTTTTATTTTGTGTTAACATCCATCTACAGCAATAAGTATGTTTTGTTTTTTGGACTGCATAATATTTAAAGGGAATTGAACTATGTTGAAAGATATGTTGCTTGGTTATGTCATGAGTTTATAGCCGTGTTGAGTTAAATGAATGTGGATTCGATCACAAAGATTGCAGTGATTCCATTTTGTGTTTACTAACATATCACACCAATGCCAATGAGACAACGTTAAAGCTATTATCGTGACGGATTATATTATACGGTAACCAAAGATAACGCGTGCTGTTAGAAGGCTGCGTGAGTGACATTTCGGTGCCTACGGGTTATGTCATACCGTGTTAATCTAAACTAGCGTGGAGCCATTTCAGATTTGTGTGTTGAAAATGCAGCAAGATGATGGAGCTTAGTGAAATGAAGTCGCCTTCACTAAGTGGACCCGCAGGCAAATTCTGGCGCAAAGTCTATTTTTAGACTATGTCTATTTTTAGACATATGGAGCATGGTCTAGGGGTTGCAGTATGTTATTCTTGGAGTATTGGTCATGTTGGTAGAAATAGATGGACCTCTATTTTTGGACCTATAGGTCGAAGTCTATTTTTAGACTGCCTATCCTAAAAATAGGGAAGTCAAATATTATTTACCCTTAATAATATTTGGACTCTAAACTTTAGTTTACTCTCTTGGAGCACTTCAGTTCGAGCTACAGAAGTGGCTCATGCATCTGACAGAGGAATTACGCTATTCCTAGGGGTTTGGTGAGCTCATGCATGGTTGACTTCGGTTAGGACTTCAGTGGCAGAAGTTTGGTGGAGTTGATGAGACAGTTGGTGGAGTTGTGTTCGGTTTAACTTAGTTGAACTAGTTGAGATTAGTTTAACTAGCTAATCAAATAGTAATGAGTGGAGTGAATTAAATATTATTTAATTCATTAATTAGTAACTCATTATTCAACTCAAGAACACATCAGTTCACTACAGTGCATGGACAGTTCAATGGAGACCATTGAAAGAGGTAGATGAAAGGGTGAGTACAGCTATCAGTTGTGACATCAGTTGTGCATGAGATTTGCACCACACTTGGAGGCAATTGCCCATGATGATTGCGCTATCAAGCCAAGGAGATTCGAACCTTGGATCTCTATTTAGACAGGCCATGATTGCGCAATAGAGGCAGGCAATTAGTGGATGTGTTTTGAACCCGTGACTTGTTCAAAACCAAGCTATTTTGTGTGTAACTTCATGAGATAGTACTGAGTACTTGTGAGGAGTATTGTACTGAGTTTGTTACATGTTTTCTCCATTATAATATACATAATAGCTGCGGGGTTTTCAGCTATAAGCTTTCCCCATACATACTGTGTTAATGTGTATGATGATTTGATGTGCTATCGCTTGTTTTATTTCCGCATGTGTGATGATCTGAGTGGAAGAGATTATGTGTTGCATATGAATTCGAATTGATATGTGATCGGGATAGTCTCGGTGGATAATTAATCATTATTCAGAAAATTTCTATATGGTATCGGAGCTATTGAAGCAGAGATTGATCATCACAGTGATTACAAACTTATTTCGGTAGACAGAGTCTGCATGCGGGCCAGGTAGCCTCTGGATCCATCCTTTCTTTGAAAGGTGATATATCCAGTAAATGCCCCTGCAGTCGATCTTTGTGCTAGAAATAATTTGTTCTCACAGATCTAGAGCGGTTGAGCTTTGAGGTGGAATTCGAATTTTGCAGCAGTTTTGTTTTCTTGGTGCCAGTGTTGAAAATGTCTTTCAACGGTTTGCGACTCGAATATGCTCTTGAAGGCAGTTCGAATTATGTTGCATGGAAGGATCGTATGGAAGCAGTATTAGAAGATAATGGTCTGAAGGAGTTCGTAGATACGGATGTCCAAAAGCCCACTGATCCTGCTGAAGTCGATGCATGGCAAAAGAAGATGGCGAAGTGTCGAAGGATCCTGTTGGAGGGCGTCAAGGATCATATTGTATCCAGCTTGCATGGAAAGGCTTCTCCATATTTAATGTGGAAAGCTTTGACGGATCTATTCCAGAGTAAGAGCGACCAAAGGAAGCTGGCACTCAAAGATAAGCTCAGGAACATCAAGATGGAGAAAGGCGACAGTATCGCCAAATACCTCACAAAGTTCACTCAATGCAGAGATGAGCTGGGAAGTGTGGGGGTGACTGTCGAAGATGAGGACATGGTCAACCTGGCTCTCCTTGGTCTTTTGAAGGCTTGGCACTCATATCAATATAGTGTTAATGGTCAGGAGAAGTTGCCGGGATGGGAGCGCCTTTGGGCGGATCTGATGCAGGAGGAGATAAGGAGGACTACTCGAGATGGATCTTCATCAAAGGGAGCCGATGAAGAAAATTGCGCTTTGGTTGCCAAAGCAAAGAAGGGGAAGGGTAAGAAACCTTCTCATTCCGGTGCAAAGGGCAAGAAGCAGGATATGGCGAAAGTGAAGTGTTTTCACTGCCATGATCACGGACATTATGCTACCAATTGTCCGAAGAAGAAGAAAAACAAGCAAGCGGGAAGATCTGCAAATGGAGAAGCTTTGGCTTCACAGTTCGAGCTTGACTTTTCACTGATCGCATGCTTGGTTTCAAGTGTGATGGGATCGGTGTGGTTCTTGGACAGCGGTGCGTCATTTCATATGACGGGAGATTGGGATTTGTTCTCAGATCTGGAGGACAAAGATTTGGGTGTGCACATCGAGATGGGCGATGATGGTAGATACAGTGCGACTGGTATCGGTACCATATCCTTTCAGAGGGAGTCTGGTAAACCCTTTGTACTGAAGGATGTCATGCATGTACCGGGATTGAAGAAGAACTTGATCTCTGTGGCGATGTTGGAGGATAAGGGGTATGATGTGGTCTTCAGCGAAGGAAAAGCCTTCCTGCACAGTAAGACTACTGGAGAGACCCGGAAGATAGGGGTTTGAACCAAGAACCTTTATCAGTTGCAGGTAGATGGCTGCGCAGCTATGGCATGCAAGGCGGGAGAAGTGGTGAGCCGGGATGATGAGGGCGAACTGTGGCACAAGAGATTGGGCCACCTTCACCATGGAGCTTTGAAGATACTGCAGCAGATTTCTACCGGGCTTCCTAAGGGCACTCTTGCGCAGTCAGATCAGTGCAAGGGGTGTACTTTAGGGAAGTATGTGAAAGCCACCTTTCACGAGAAGGATAGTCACGCCACGACGATCCTTGAGAGAGTTCACACATACGTGTGTGGTCCTTTCTCAGTTGCTTCGACAGCAAAGCACAGGTATTATGTGATCTTTGTTGATGATTTCTCTCGAAAGTGCTGGATCTTCTTCATGCAGAAGAAGAGCGATACATTCGCGAAGTTCTGTGAGTTTAAAGCACCGGTCGAGAAGGAGTCGGGGAAGAAGGTGATTGCTCTAAGGAGTGATAACGGTGGTGAATTCATCTCGGCTGAATTCAAGGAGTTCTGCAGTGCAGAAGGGATTCGGAGAGAGCTCATCGCACCCCATAACCCACAGCAGAACGGGGTGGCTGAGCGGAAGAACAGACCGATCGTGGGTGCTGCATGGGCGATGTTGCATGATCAGGGCCTACCCCTTCACTTGTGGGCTGAGGCATGCAATACAGCAGTGTATGTGCAGAACCGTTGTCCTCACAAGGTTCTTGGCATGAGTACACCAGAGGAGGCTTATTCTGGCAAGAGGCCCGATATTTCCCATTTGCGGATTTTCGGATCTCCTGTCTACATGCATGTGACGAAGGATGCAAGAAGGAAGCTGGATCCAACTGCTGAAGTTGGAATATTTGTGGGGTACACTGATACACCTCACAACTATCGGGTGTATGTGCCAGACAGTCGCAAGACCGTTGTGCGACGGGATATAAAATTCCAGGAGGAGAAAGCCATGCAGTGTTCGCTTGAGAGGGAGCTACACTTGCATGCAGATGAGGAGCTGTTAGTTTCTAAGGAGGAGCTTCCGGATGTGGATCAGCCACAAGAGGAGGTTCAGGAGGTGGAAGAAACCACCCAGGCAGCGCCAACCATTAGAGGGCGCATGCGCACTACAGAAGCTGAGCGACTGGCTCGAGATGCAGAGAAGGTTGTAGGACCACCTACAGCACAGCGCAGACAGAGGCAGTCACCGGATCGGTACACTGGATACATGGCTCTTGTGATTCAATGTGTCGTGACGGAGCCATCCTCTTTTGAGGAAGCTGTGGAGGAACCCGCATGGGTTGATGCCATGATCGAAGAATATGATTCGATCGTCAGAAACAGTGCATGGGAGATTGTCCCAAGACCAGAGGGGAAATCAGTGGTGGGTTCGCGATGGATCTACAAAGTGAAGCAGGCTGCTGACGGGAGTGTGGAGAAGTACAAGGCGAGATTTGTCGCCCGTGGCTTCTCACAGATCGAGGGGATTGACTATGAGGAGACTTTTGCACCTGTCGCAAGGTACTCTTCCATACGGACGATCCTTGCTCTCTCAGCGCAGATGGGGTGGCACATTCATCAGATGGATGTGAAGATTGTGTTCCTCAATGGAGTTATTGAGGAGGAGGTGTACATAGAGCAGCCTGAAGGTTTCGAGATCTTCAGCAGTGAGTCGCATGTGTGCCGACTCAAGAGAGCACTGTACGGGCTGAAGCAAGCACCTCATGCTTGGTACACTCGCATAGACAGCTACTTCACCGGGCTTGGATTCTTCAAGAGTGAGGCGGATCCTAACCTGTACCAGATTGTGGTGGAGGGGAAGTTGTTGATCATCATACTTTATGTAGATGATCTGATTTTGACTGGCGATGAGCAGTTGATACTTTCATGCAAGGAGGATCTTGCACGAGAGTTTGAGATGAAGGACTTGGGCATCCTTCATTATTTCCTGGGATTGGAGATTTGGCAGCGCAGCGGAGGACTGTTTGTTTCTCAGGGCAAGTATGCTCGGAAGATTTTGGAGAGGTTCAACATGCAAGGCTGCAAGCCTGTTGACACTCCTCTTCCTGGTGGTTGGAGGAAGGAGGATGCTACTTTAGCGGAGGTAGTGGATGCCACTATCTATCGACAGTTGGTGGGGTCGCTTATGTATCTGGTCAATACACGACCCGATATATGCTATGCTGTTAACCAGCTTTCGCAAGCTATGGTTAAGCCTACCAAGCTCTTTTGGAAGGCAGGCAAGCATGTATTACGCTATATTAGAGGCACATCGGGATATGGTCTATGGTACAGACAGGAGGATGGAGCGAAGCTTTCTGGCTTCACTGATGCAGATTGGGCAGGGAGCCCAACGGACCGGAAGAGCACATCCGGAGGAGTTTTTAGCATTGGGTCGACAGCAGTTTCCTGGTACAGCAGGAAGCAGAGATCCGTGGCACTCAATTCAGCAGAGGCCGAGTACATGGCAGCTAGCTTGGCTGCATGCAAGGCTATTTGGATGAGGAAGATCCTCGCAGGATTGTTCAGGTTGCATTTGGAGCCTACAGTGATCTACTGTGATAACCAGAGTTGCATTAAACTCTCGGCTAATCCAGTATTTCATGATAGGTCCAAACACATTGACATCAGGTACCATCATATCAGAGATTGTGTTCAGGGGAGAATCATGATGCTTTCATATGTTCCCACGGAGGATCAGGATGCCGACATCGTGACGAAGGCGCTCACCAGGAGCAAGTTCGAATTCCACAGAGGCAGGATAGGGGTTGCAGATAATCCATATCTTGCTGAGAGGGAGTGTTGAAAATGCAGCAAGATGATGGAGCTTAGTGAAATGAAGTCGCCTTCACTAAGTGGGCCCGCAGGCTATTTTTGGCGCAAAGTCTATTTTTAGACTATGTCTATTTTTAGACATATGGAGCATGGTCCAGGGGTTGCAATATGTTATTCTTGGAGTATTGGTCATGTTGGTAAAAATAGATGGACCTATATTTTTAGACATTTAGGTCGAAGTCTATTTTTAGACTGCCTATCCTAAAAATAGAAAAGTCAAATATTATTTACCCTTAATAATATTTGGACTCTAAACTTCAGTTTACTCTCTTGGAGCACTTCAGTTCGAGCTACAGAAGTGGCTCATGCATCTGACAGAGGAATTATGCTATTCCTAGGGGTTTGGTGAGCTCATGCATGGTTGACTTCAGTTAGGACTTCAGTGGAAGAAGTTTGGTGGAGTTGATGAGACAGTTGGTGGAGTTGTGTTCGGTTTAACTTAGTTGAACTAGTTGAGATTAGTTTAACTAGATAATCAACTAGTAATGAGTGGAGTGAATTAAATATTATTTAATTCATTAATTAGTAACTCATTATTCAACTCAAGAACACATCAGTTCACTGCAGTGCATGGACAGTTCAGTGGAGACCAATGAAAGAGGTAGATGAAAGGGTGAGTACAGCTATCAGTTGTGACATCAGTTGTGCATGAGATTTGCACCACACTTGGAGGAAATTTCCCATGATGATTGCGCTGTTAAGCCAAGGATATTCGAACCTTGGATCTCTATTTAGACAGGCCATGATTGCGCAATAGAGGCAGGCAATTAGTGGATGTGTTTTGAACCCGTGACTTGTTCAAAACCAAGCTAGTTTGTGTGTAACTTCATGAGACAGTACTGAGTACTTGTGAGGATTATTGTACTGAGTTTGTTACATGTTTTCTCCATTATAATATACACATATAGCTACGGGGTTTTTAGCTATAAGATTTCCCCATACATACTGTGTTAATGTGTATGATGATTTGATGTGCTATCGCTTGTTTTATTTCCGCATGTGTGATGATCTGAGTGGAAGAGATTATGTGTTGCATATGAATTCGAATTGATATGTGATCAGGTTAGTCTCGGTGGATAATTAATCATTATTCAGCAAATTTCTACATTGCGTGTAACATACCAGCAGCGTTAAATCCTTTGTGGTGATCGTAAGGTATTACACCAATGAAGTGATAAAGCAGCATGGTAAGATGCTTGCGTAGGTGGGTTAGTGATTGTTGTCAAACGGTAGTATGGATTGATGATTTGCATTATATATATAAAAAGCATGGTTGTAAAGTGCGTGGGTAAAAGTTGAATGGTTCATTTTTTATCAAATAGGGCGAATCAACATTTGACTTGTGCAGTGTAATATGAAACCTTTCATTCGCCTAGTAAGGGTGTGGTTTAAATGCAAGTGTTTGTGGTGATGCATAATCACATCGATCCCTTGCAGATCTAACAAACATAATATTGAAATTGCAATGATAGATGGACAAGTTAATCAATTTATTTATGAAAGAAGATAAGCCTGGGTATTCATAGAAGAGGGTAATCTTAAATTAAATGTGAAAAGAATTTTCCAAAGCAGGAGTTATTGTAGAGGGTTTATTATGCATAGTGTGGATTCTTAGAAGTCTTGGTTGTGTAAATTTGAATCAAGGCTTGTAGTTGGTAATAGCTCTTTTTTAAGATTCAGGTTTTTGTAATTAAATGAGAATTGTAGAGAATGCATGTTTTATGAAGAAATTAAAAGGAGATCGGACTTTGAGTCTGAAAGATGATAGCACATAGAGATAAGATGGAAAAATATCACACAGAGATCTTGAAGGTGAGATGATATGTTTTATTTTAACTCTGGTTTGAAGATGATATTTTCATAATTCAGGTTGCAGACAAGTGAATATCTCAGCAAACAAATATCACAGTTTTAAAAGTAGTGATGAAAGAGACTAGTAATAGTTTCTGAAGGAAAGAAAAGTGTGGAGCAGAACCCTGAAGAATTCCAACGGAGATTCGATAAAAGGACAGTTTTGTTCTTAAAAAGTGCAGATGAGTTAAATTCTAGGAGGAGTAGAGAGGATGCTCAAAAGGTTCCAGAGAATAGAGAACCAATGCTTTCCAAAAGACCAAGTCTAGAGAGAGGATTGGTGAGGTAAGTGGCAGTGGAGATGACTTGCTTTTGTAGAGGCTTTAGTACAGCTCATGGTGAATGAGTGATGAACTCATGAAGATAGAGACAAAGATGACTACTGAAGGTCATTATAGAGGTTCTGAAGAATACCATAGCATAAGAAATGAGAAATAATATTCCAAGTCAAATGGCATGAGAATGAGTCAAGAGCAGATTGACAGAGAGAGAGCTGAGATAAATTTCTATCTTGAATTGTTGATGGAAATGTTACGGAGACGTAAATTAGACCAGACATGTGGATGGAGTGTGAAGAGGAAAGTCACATGGCATAGACTTCAAGTGAAGTGGGAGCATAGAGTGAATATTAAATTGAGGGAAGAGTTACTCAGTTTAAATGAGTATGTAAAGGGAGATTTGATATGTGAGCCGAAATATGGTCCATTGCTTTCTGAAAGTAATGATGGGACAGAAGTGAAATCTACAGAAGAACTGAATCAAATGAAGGATTCAGAGCAGCAAAGAGAGATGTTGACTGAAGCATCAAGTGAGACCACAAGGTATTATGTTTTTAAGACTAATTATTTGTGTGTGATTGCAGGTACATCACAGGGTGTTGAACAAACTTTGAAGTTTGTTAAGGAGGAGAAGTTGAATCTGGAATTTGTTGAGAATGATGCTGAGATAGTAATATCTCATAAAGAAATGAAGGCAGAGGGATTTTATGGAAATATTCAGTAGAATATTGAAGCAGAGGAAGAAGGACCATCTAATGATTGGTCAACAGCAAGTGAAGGTATGCAAAGTTGTGTAAAGTTTCCAAGTTCTATTCCAATTGAGATTGTTAAGTTATATAGAAAGCTAGATCTTCAACGAAGGAAGTTGGAAAAGCATAGGATCTATACTCAAGGTGAGTTGTTGAAAGAGAAAGACAAAGAAATTGTCCCGAATAATAATCAGGAAATAGAGGATAAGGATGTAAGAATGATTCAGCAAATCGAAGAAGTTCATTTTTGTGAACCAGAACAGGGAGAAATTCTTGAAATATATGATATGGAGGAGGGACTAGCTGACAGTCTCATGGAGGATTTAAATCAGCATATTGATGTGCTGATGGAAGAAGAAATTTCCGAGCAGCATACTGAAATGTTGCCAGAGGAGAAAGAGGCATTGAAGCCTTATGTTTTTTATTTTAATAATTGTTTTGTGAGTACAGGTTTTCTTGCAGACGTTGGAGAAGATCTATTGGACAGAGAAATTAGACTAATAAGGAGGATAATGATGAAAGTATCCTAGAAGAAGACAGCAGCAGTAAAACAAAGAAGAAGCAGCAAGAGGAAGACAGCAGAAGACTGTGAAAGCATAGCCAGTGGGGCAATGCAACACAAAGTGTGGAGACCTGAAGAAAAACAACAAACAAAAGCAGCAAAAAATGGAGAATTGCAACACAAGATATGGGATCCAGGAATACAAAGATCCGAAACACATGATCAGAATATCATGGTTAATTTCAACCTTGGGAGTCTGATGCAGGAGCATCCAAGCCAAATTTTCATTATTTAATTATGTAATAAGGGGGGTGAGATGTTTTAATTATTTTATTAATTAAATTGTTTATTTTAATAAATTAGGAGGAAAATATAAAGGTGAGGATTATTATATATATATTCTTTAATAATTAAAGAATATGAGTGGAATGGAATTAGGTAGATAATCTAGGGAGTAGGAATTCCATATACAGGACTTTGTTGAGTCCAAAACTAGAATAAATCTAAATTAGATTTTAAGTTGAGATTTGTGTGGAGGAATTTATGGAGTGAAATAAATTCATTATTTATGTATATATAGGAGGGTTTTGTGAGAATTACAGACAGTTGAGTGAGAAGTGAGGAATTCAGAGAGAGTGAGGAATGATTTGAGAGCTTTTGTAAAGGTCCAAGAGCCAGAGAGGCTCTCCATTGTAATATTTGGTCGAGGATTGTTGTGTTATTTTATATCAGTATATGTTTTATAAGCTCTCTTTTATTTTTATAGGCTTAGATAAATTGTGGATGTGTGGTTAATGAAGAGTTGTTTTTGTGAGAATTTTAATGTTGAAGGCAGTACAATTGTTTTTATATGCTGGGATCTGATTTAACCCAGAATCCCTGCATCACTTTTCATCGTCCCAAATCACCGCACCTGGTTTTTTGTCGATCTACTTGAAGTACTCACTAGCATAATAGAAAGACTCATATGATATGTACCCATCTGCCATAGACACCTTGGTTTTTTCCCTTTGTCGAACAAACCTTTCAATTTCTTCATGTACCTCTCTAAGAATAACATCCAACGATAAGAAACCACTAGAAGATGAACCTATAAGTCCATGAAACTAGTCGGCAGTTCCTTCTCAAACATACAAACAATCTCAACTATCTCTTGACGCCACCGTGGAATTCTATCCACATGAATCTCCTTTGACGTGATCCAACATACAAATGCAGATAATTTAGATATGGCATTTCCTAGGTCTTGGGGGAAGTCATGTTTCACACACCACGCAAGAACAAAGGATAATGACACTGCAAAGTTATAAACACATGCAATAATATACAAAATTAGTTATGCTTTAACATCCTTGCATGGGATAAAATTTATTAATATAACAAATTACAAAATCATGCTTTTGACATTATACGTACTCTTAGAAGATTCAAATGGTCATGTGATTTCAACCCTGACAAATGGTCTTCCACGGAGAAGCAGCGCCTAGTGAAGACCCATATGAAAATGGCACCCTCACACCCATTATAACTTCCTTTTCCAAAGAAATATCATTTTTTTTCAAAATCCATGGGACATCACCTTCTTTGAAATAGTAATTAGAGGGACCAACTACCTCTGATCTTATACTTTCTAATCGTCTTAGCCAATGTTTCTTTTTAGTTTTTGAAGTAATGAGATCTTTCCTAACAGCAAATGTGTCACATTGTTTCGATGATGTGTACCTCCATAAAGAAGATGAAACATTTTTAAATATATGCATGGGATCTAATAAGTGGGTAATATTAAGATGCTCCCAATAAGGGAGGTTATAAAAGATAGATTTTATTTTCATCCCAATGGGAAATTTCTCAACATAGGTGTCGAAGAATTTTGGATCATTGAACATAGGCTCCCCATTTGAATCAAACATTTCTATGAACTCCTTCTCCTTCTCTCTTTCATATGATCGAAGCCATTCAACTGGTGTCATTATTGCAGGCCTTTGGGTTCTCTCTCATTTACCATTGAAAGCGGATTTTTCTCTTCTGTAAGGGTGTTCTTCATGGAGGAATGCCCTGGAGTAGTCATACACTGGCTTTCATAGGTCGTTGGACCATCTAGCTTTCAGAGAAGGTACAAAACATTTACATCCATAATACCCTTTTGTTACAAGACATGTGAAATTATTGTATACAATATGCATGGCACGTTAAATAATATCATGAAGATCAGAACAATTACAACGAATTAAATAACTAATATGCGAAAGAATATTTCTACGTGTATAAACAAATCAATAAACATGTAATTTACTAGAGAAAACTCCTAAGCTTGGATAATCATGTGTCATGTAAGCACATATGCCATACAACATAAAAGTCCTCTCTGATGCGATGGGTCTTGATACATCATATACATTTATCCCCTCCCATAATTCCTTCAATTCATCTACCAATGGTAGTAAGTAGACATCCATATTCTTCTCTTGTCTTCTACCAGGGACTATGAGAGCCAACATAAGATGTTCATTCTTCACGAACAGCCGTGGGGGGATATTGTTATTGATCACTACTATAGGCCAAAAATAATAGTTGATGTTCTAGAGGGAATATGAGTTGACGTCATCCATGGCTATGCTGAGTCATAGAATTCGTACTTCATCCTTGAATTTTTCAGGCCATGTAGCCTCTATATGCTTCATGGCTATTGAATCATTTGGGATTTTCATAACTCCCAACTCACTTTTGTGTGAGGCATGCCATCCCTGAAACATAGCTAATTCTTTGCAACGAAAGAGCCTTTGAATCCTTGGGATTATAGGCATGTGCCTCAATATGTTAAAAGGAGGACCACATGATTTACCCTTCTTTTTTTATTTATCATACCTGTCATGCCCACATTTCAGACATATCTCTTTGTCTGCATATTCTCCTCTATATAGAATACAATCATTTGGATATGCATGATATGATATGTACTCAACACCCAACATTTTCAACAAATTATTTGCCTCTTCGCAACTACCAGGCAATACATTATCACTTGGAAGAACCTTATCTTTGAATAACTTGTAGTTGGTCATCGAAAATATTAAAAGTACATTAATGCCGATAATTATTAACGTTCTTAAAATTAACCATTTGTAATGTTCATTGTGTGATTATATTTCTCAAAATATAAGGGACTTGATGGTCAATTACCTCAAAAAGTTTTAGAAACATGCATTCGACAAGCCAAACTTTGCTTTCAAGTTGTATAGTAACATCATTGTCCCCAACTAGGTAGACTTTGACTGACCTCCAAGTCCAAAGAGAGGGATAGTGGAAGAAAATTTAAGGCTATTGAAAAAGGTATCAGCGATATGAGCATCATCCCCTAGCTGATCATCGTTCTGGAATGCATATAACAACATTCTCTCCATGGCAGTCATATCCCTTCAATAATAATCCATACCAACCTCTATCTGATTGCATCCATTTCCAACTTGTGAAGAACTACTATTGATGTAGTCATTCCTAATTGGTGAATCTAGACGTAGTGGGAACTGAATAGGTAGTTGATTCAACCATTATTGGTATCGTTCATCTCCGAGTTTTTCTCTTAATTCAACCTTCTCTCGATTTGACATTGTCGTGGGGTGCAACAGAATATGGTAGGTAGGTCGGCCATCATCACTAGAATCCTAATAATTTCAAAAAAAAATATTTGAACATGATTAGTACAAAATCAATGATATCAATTAGTAAGTGTGTCATTGCATGATTAATTGGTTTGACGTTGAAATAATTACATTATACCAAACAATTATTATTACCATCATTTTCCCAGGATTGTGACTAGAAGATGGCACGTTACAATTGGCAGGGTGAAGCCGCTATCCATTTTCATCTACCAACTACGCCTTGCGGTGTGTTGCTAATGATAAGAGCTTCCAACTTTTTGGAGTTGTTTGAATATTTTGTGCATCTGAACTCGATTATGAATCTGCATGAACCTGCAAATTTGTATACATTAATTTTATTCAGTTGATTAACATGGATAAAAATAAACAAATTCAAATAGATAATGAAAATATAAATAAAATTTGAAGTAATTACGTCTGGAGATGGATAGGGAGAACTTCGTGATGGACTTTGAGAAATAATATGGAACGAGCTGGATTTTCAAGAATTTTCCATTTGATATAATTATGAAATTTTCTCCCTGCATTTGAGCAAATTCAATAATAAATTTTGGTGTACATACCTAATATTAATTTCATTGCCTTAAAAATGGACTTATGGTTATCGGTGCTAATGTATTATTAACCGCACTGGTGCGGTTTTATTAATGGTCGCACTGGTGTTGTTAGTTAGCAAATGCACTGAATATCAGGAGAGAAGAAGAAAAAAAAAACGCAACTTTATTTTTTTGAAGTGAAAAAAAAAAACGGTAAATTGAAAAATGGGCAGCAAATTATTTTCGGAAATCTAATTTCATAAAAAAGTTCTTTAAATAGTAAAAGCTATTCATTATTTCATTATTTTTGCAAAAAAATTCAGGGAGGTATTTACACGAGAGACATAGTTGGAGCAAGAGAGCACAAGAGCACTGTGGAGCAACAAAATACTTTCGAACATCAACACTATTCAAAGAATCATAATTTGAAACATCTTGTGATTCACACAAAAATCCTGTAGTGTAGTAAAATTGTTAAATTTTACTATAATAATTGTTTTTTTTACAGTTTCTATTAGATTTAATACATGCATAGTAAAAAAATTAAATTTTATTATGCATTTCACTAATAAATTCATTTACAATCTGTATCCTACTTACATTTAATTTATAAAAAAAAACAAAACAAATAAATAAATAAATAAATAAAATAAAATAAAATTATATATATATATATATATATATATATATATATATATATATATACACGTTAAACCCTTGCTTCTCTTTGTTTATGTGACTTCACAATTAGGGCTTTTCATTTTAGATTTATAGTGTTTGTATATATATATATATATATATATATATATATATATATATATATATGCGTATGACATCTAACTCGTGGGACCACTTACAGAGTCGGATCCCAATCCATGTCGGCTCATGCATGATTTTTTTAAAAATAGATTTTTTTTAATCGGTGTGCATTATTTAAAATAGCGCATCGGTGCGTGATTGTAGTATAGCACACCGAGTGCATACTGACAAAAAACATTGTTTGATAAAAACATTTTTTTATTAATTTATGTTTATGTTAATCAATTCACTGATTTTAATATAATGCACCAGGTCTCCTTGTTGAAAAAGAACATTGTACGGTGTTTCTAATGTATTGGTGGTGCGTTTATAAGAACCTACCGCACAGCGTTCGGTGCGTACGCTGCGAAAGGCACACAGTTTTCTTGATTTTTTATTTTTTTACCTGAAAAGTATGTAATTTATTTATAAAATATATTAATGAATGGTACATGTTTCATATTGATAAAAAAATGGCTAACAAGGGCTCAAGTAACAAAAAATACTGATAATACATCCAGAAAAGAAAAAAATCGAAGTTCTTTGTAAATTCTTTACAAAAATTATTATTTTTAAACTATATGTAAGTTTAACTATTATGTATTGTTTAATGTTTATCATGCAAAGCCACAAAATAACGAAGCTCGATAAGATTATTTCTAATCTAAGACCAGAAGTGCGTAAAATCTTGATGGAAAAATTGTAGAAGGACGAATCAGGTGAATGAAAAAATACTATCGATCCAATATGAGTTTCTTTTTTGAATTTTCAGTAATAATATACTTAAAAATATTAGATAACATGTGTCAAACAATCTATTAATTTAGATATGTTTAAAGTTCTACAGGGACCAACAATGAAGAAAAGGAATGTTGTTCTAAGAAAAGAAAAGAAAAATAGAACATGCAAATGTAAATAAATTGCTGCTTAGCTCATCTGGAGTGGTGTTGGAGGTTAACTAAAGGGGGAAAAACTTTTATAAAAAATTGAGGGATCTAGTGGAACGAATGTATAGATGTTCTTTCCATTTACATACGAAGATCAATCCAATGATTCCAAGAACCAAATTTTATTTAAACTACAGGATGAGTTTCCAGAGAATTGGTCAATGAGAAATGTCAGACTTTTAATAGCAAAAACCTACAACAACAAAAAAGAAGGATTGAAAAAGTAATATTCCTTTAAATGTTTTTCTAGAATTATATGTATATATTACTGCAAAACGATCATTTATTGTCATGGTAAATTTTCAGTAAGATTATGAAAATATCAAAGGATGAACGAGTTGATATCAGAAATATGCCAGTAGGAATGTCCAAAAACGTGTACAAGGAGATGGTCAAAGAAATGGACATAATTGCATCGCACGAGGAGCTATCTCAACAACAACGTGCTTCAAATGTAATATGTAATCATTGAATTTTTCGATTAGGTTCAATAAATAAACAATTTAGCATTAAATATTAATTTTCAAGTATTTTCTTGTAGAAAATAAAAGAAAATGGAACCCATTCAGCACATAAAACAAGACGACAAGGAAGAAAAGGGTTGATATCTATGTTTGTGAGTAATTGTTACTTCCTTATAACAACTTAACTAGATTTCATTTTTGTATATTTTAAATTGTTTTACAACAGTCATCATTGAATGTCTTCAAACATGTGCTAACATACAAAGAAGAATCATTAGAAGAATTGATTGACATTAGGTTAAATATGGGTTGTCAGTATATGTTGGCATATCAAAAATTAATTGTGGAATTTGTAAGCATCTATCTTGTTTTACTTAGCTCCATCTATAATAAATAGAACAAAAAAATATTCTATAATAAATCTATGATTTGTTATGGGGTATAAAACTTGCAGGAAACAAAGTATGGAACTGCGCCAACAAATGAATTGTTGAGAGAAGACATGAAATTTGGTTTTTGAAAGAATGTGTATAGTTCACGAGTAAATTCTTTCTATGATACATTTCTTTTCGATTTACATTGATTTATATTATTTAACATTGAAATTTTTATTATTCTCACCAATGTATATACACTCATTACACTTTATTTTTATGTTTGTAGATGGAACTTGGAGAAGAAGAAAACAATCAACATAATGAACAAAACATTCCTCCAAGTAACCCAAGTCATGGAAGTAGCTCGAGAAGTGACAGCAGTTCCAACGAAGAATGATGATCAATATGTTTGGATATCAAAGCAAGGCGTTGCATTTTTTGAAATATTTGTCTATGAAATCAGACATTTTTTTTAATGTAATGGACATAGTGTCCAATTGAAAGACAAAGGGATACCATTAATTGTCCCGTTTTTTATGACAAAGAGTGTCTTATTCATATATATATAATAAAATACTTTTTAATTTTTTCTATTGCATTCTCCATTGTCACTGTGAAATGTCACACCACTCATTAAATATATGGATGATTAAATATTATAATGAAGAGATGCGAAATTTGATGATATGATATAACAAATGAATCCAAACATCACATTAAAATGCACTAATAAAAATTTAACTGATATTAATATTGTTATAAGATATGTGTCTACTTTTCAGGAATAATCAATTTTAAAAAATCACAATAATTGCACTGTCACAGGTCGATGTTTCTAAAAAGAAGAAAATGAACACCGGTGCGTGTTAGTTACTGTGTATTGTTGCATTTGTATGATACTTCGCACTGGTGTGTTTATACGACCTATGGGCACCGCACAAATACCAATACCAATTAGAACACTTGGTGCGCTTTATTGACGAATAACACTCGAACGGTCAGATAAGCTTTGCATGCACCGCTATGGTTTGCCTTTAACGCGTCGGTGTGTTTTTATAACTTGATGGCCTGGTGGGTTTTAACACCTAAATGACCAAGTGCACTTTTACACCTTAACGGTGTCGATGCATGCACCTTCCATCGGCCTGATGCGTCTTTGTGGGTGACACGCACCAGGATGTTGCTAAACGGCCCGAGGCTTCCGAAATTTATTTTCCATCCCGTTGCTTTGTATATTTACAGTAACGATGCGTACATGGTAAAACACACCGATGCATTCACACATGATGTGCGCACCGATGATAAAAACATCCGTAAAAACCTCTAGTCGCCTAGTTTTTTTTAGTTGTGTTGAAGTTCCGTTAGAAGCTCCGTCAAAACCTCTGCTACCAAAAACAGATGTTGTAGCAAATGATCTTTTGACAATTTTGGCCAATTTTATAACACTAAAAACCTCCTTTATAACCTCCGCTAGAGGGTCTTTTCCTTGTAGTGTTTGATTTCGTTTCCTGGTTTGGAGATATGAGAAATTGAAGTTACACATGTCTGGAACAATGCACGGGTGCGCGTGTTAGCCCCCTATGAATTTTTTGACAAGCAAACAGGGGGCTAAAATGTTTTTGAGCCTTCAAGGAATGCATTTTCTCTGAAAACACATCATCCTTGAAGTCTCCTTGTGCCTTTGTCCTTTCATAAATCCCCTCTGCTGATTTCCATTATAAAGCATCTATGATTGCAAAAAATTGTGCTCCCAAAGGCCTACATTTTCCCCTTGTATCCCTGCAAAATATCCCTTTTCAACCCTTTTTCCCTTTGTTAAAGTCCCCCTTTTCACCCCAAAATCCCTCCCCTAATCCTTCTAAACTTTCCCAAAAACCCCCTCTAAACCATACACACATCCCTGGTGTGGTTTAATTTCCCCTTATTTCCCCTATTGTTACCCTTTATTGGCCTGAAAATGCACTAAAACTGGGCCAAATAATCATATTCTTCATGTCTATGGGTTTAGCACCTTTCGGCCAGCCCCCTAACCTTCTCCACCACGTGACCCGGGCGCCGAAACCACGTGCTAGCCAAAAAAAGCGCTTAGAGCAAATATGTATCAGGCGCATTTTGAACTGTCGATCTGTATAGATTGGATGGTCGTCACATTCCCCATAGCGCCCATCAGCCACCTCCTTTCATTGTTCATCGTATCTCCACCGTTCATTTACCCGTGTATCAACGGTCCGCGGTACATCTCACCTGGTGGTCCCCGCAACTGCGCACTATTCAAAATCCGTCGGTTTCCATCGCACCGCCTTTGGAGGGCGGGCGGTATTTTCCATTTCGGAGCGATTCCACTCACCACCTGACGCGTGGCACCGACACTATTTGAAAACCGCCCACCCATCGCGCGTTATCGTTCGGCAGAAAACCCGGCGCGATATGCACGTGCACCATCCGATCCAGAGCTGCCCATCCAACGGTGATCGCTCCACGAAGTTGCACGTGGGATAACCCAACGCATCCGTACCCCTGGCCCATCATCCGTCGCCCTCCGCTGCCTTTTCAGCTATCGATCTCCTCCTGAGATCGAACGGTCCAGATTTGATTGCATGTCCCGCCGTTGACCACTCCCGCCACGTCACCTATTCCATGTGTTTCATCATATTTCTCGCCCGTCCATGTACATATATGCGTTCAAAGGTCAGGTTTTAACATTTTACGTTAAAATGCTACGCCACCATTCTGCAAGCCTCCCACTGCGTTTTCCACCGTAATCCCGCACTATTCCACCATTTCACCAGGTGCACGTCCATTTTCGTCGTCCCCGCTGCATCCACCCTCCCCGTGCATGTTTTCTTAACGAGTTTTCGTGTTTTGCAGGGTTTCAGGTGGCGAAAGCCTCCTTTGTTCACAGTCACTATCACGGTGGCAAAGAATGAAGGGAAGAGCATGCGCAGAGATCGTATTTATGAAGAAAGGCCTAGGAAGGAGCCATGACAGGTTGCGTATTCAAAAAAACAGGGTCAAACTCCATAAAAACCTATCCAGAGCCATTAAAGCATAGATTTCGCAGTCAGAGGCAAGCGTGGAAGAGGCAAAGAGTATCAGTGAGGGATTTAAGGGTCTAATGCACATTGTTAAAGATCTTAAGCCTTAATCTAGTGTTTAAAGGGAAAAGGTACCAGTTCGAAGACCCCGTGGATCGCTCAGAAGGTCCAATGCACAGAAAACCATATTAACAGGGTTTTGACATTAGCGGAACGTTTTTCCATAAAAGGATGTAACATCCATACTGCGTTCATTATATGCCGTGTTCCTGAGAAGATTTCCGCCCTGACAGTAGTCCTACGCCATCAGAAGCATTTGTTACATGGTATGGCAGACCTGAGTCATTGATTTGTTTTCGTTCAGAGTGTTGCAGCAAGTACACCAAAGACATACCTAGAGTAAATTGCGACCTGACGAAGACCACTCCTTCATCCAAAGAGTGCAGAAGTTCAATGCTTAGACATTCAAAACAGAACGAGGCCTCGGCCCTCCTGCTGCTTCAGAATTTAATGCTGCATTTAAGTTTACATCTACTCTTGTTATTCTTTTCTCCTATAATAATCCTGAAGAACGTATTGTAAGGTTGTTGTTCGGTTGTTGCCGATTGTAGTTAGAGGGATTCAATTTTGACTGTTAGAACAGTTTTGGGAAAAAGTAGCAGAGTAGTTTGTATTGTAGTAGGCTGGGAGGAGAATTTTGGATTGTAACAGCCATTGAGCTCAGTGTATGTGACTGGTTTTGCATCAATTAATCAAGCACATTTCTTTGGATCCTAGTCTATTACTACGGGTGATGTTTCTCTTATCTTATCATTTAATTACATTTTCATTCTGTTCATTGGTCTTCTGGGCTCACATCAAAAATATGGCATAGGATTTACCCTTGTTAGGTACCCTATGTCTTTGCTCTCCTTGCCTTAAATTTTTTCTACTATATGTGTTATCTGAGGGTTGATTTCAGTTAATTTAACCAGTGTAGTGGATGTCATTGCCTGCTAGCTGATGTATGAATTAATGAAATCTATCTTTAGTTGTTCTTGTTGGGTTTAAGCTGGAAGATTTGGGAACACTGGGGATTAGAGTTAGCCCTGTTCACTAGGATCCTTGTGTGACCATCTGGCCTTTCTAAGATCCCTCACTGGTGTCAAAGCATTGAAGGTTCAAAGTCCTTCTCTGATCTATAGACCCTGGCTCTGTTTAACTTATCTCTGTTTTTCCTTGGAGCATGCCAAAGCTGACCTGGAGTTAAATGACCTCTGGTTCGATCTATAAGTTGCCCCTTTGTCTCTCCTTCTAAATTTTCCTTTGAGTATGTCCAAGCAGGTTTGGAGTTAAATGACCTCTGACCTGATCTATAGACAGAAATTGGGTGTCTTTCCTTCTTTCACTTTCAATCCTTAATGTTCCATCCCAACATCTATCTAAAAAGATCCTTTAGTGTAGATGACTTGCCCTCTGAAAGCCTTGGCTAGTTGTTGCATGTAATTACCTTTCATGACTCCATAGCCCAATGGATGGAACCTTCTTGACCTATCCTCTTTGTTGAAACATCCTGCTACTTTTTCCTTTTTCTCCCATTACTTTCTTAGTATATGATCTCATGACCAACCCAGCAACCAACCAACCAAATCATTTAAAACTCCATTTGTGCTTCATAACTAGCCTAACATCTCATTTTGAGCTTCAAATATATACCATTCTTTGTTTTATTGGAGAGATCCCTCTCCGGGTCCAGGAGGGCTATATCCTAGGGCCCCAAAGCGGTTCTGATGTTGTCTCATCTTTTGGTCTTGCCAATTTGGCCAAAACATGGGAACCCCAACAACCCATACCTTGAGTTCCAGGAATCATTGTATCTCTCCACATGTCATGAAAGTTCATGTGTCTTATTGTTATATCAATGGAAATATATCTTCAATGCCTCAAATGGGTCTTTAACGGAATTTGATTTCATCACTTGTAGTAGAAGTTATCATCAAAGTTATAGTAAGAGGTTTATAATGTGAAAGAAGTCTTTACAACATCTCATTGGATAGGAGAATCTGCAGCACCCATCGCCACTTTTGTTACAATTATGCAACATATTTATAGTTTAGGTACATCTCTGGTGTGGCCTGGTTCTGTAACCCACCCAGAATCCATGAGTTTTTATATCTGGAGCAACATTTAGAGAAGGTTCCCTTTGGAGACGTTCCCTCTTACCCCATTTTAGTAGGCACCTCCTTCACATTCATCAATTTTAGCGTAGTATAATTCAACTTGGGTTCATTGGAGATGTCCCACGCTAGGCTATGTAGGAACCTGCTAATTCATCAACAATCAACATAAAAATTATCAGTCAACCACACAAAATCCTTGTCATCGAAGTCCATTAGCTAGGACACACACTATTAGTATCACAGTTGTTCACAGACATTATAGGGTATCTCTATGCTCAGATCTTCATTTTACATGATTATGGGTCATCCACAAGCCCACACTTCATCGAAGTCCATTTTCTAGGCCACACACTGTCAGTATCACATTTGGTCACAAGCGTTACAGGGTGTCCATATCCTCAGATCTTCGTTCATCACGGTTATGGGTTAACCACAAAAAACCTTTCTCTTTAGTGGCTCTTCATGTTCAACAAAGGATTCTAAGAAGCGAACTTCACGTAATGGGGACCATTGCTTCTTTAGGAGGGAGGAATGATCTGAATGCAAAGTGGCATCCACCCATGGTATTCATCCACCCACGGTATTTATCCACCCATGGTATTGTAAATGGCATCCCCCCATGGTATTCATTCACCTATGGTGTTTATCCATGGTATTGTAAGTGGCATCCACACATGGCATTCATCCTCCCATGGTATTTATCCACCCATGGAATTTACCCATGGTTTTTATTATCACAAAATTGCACCTAATAGGCTGCTAATCAGAAAATCTCATGCAATTGTTTCAAACCAATATTGTGACTGAAGCTTAGCCTCTTCAGTCTAAGAGGGATCTCTCAAAGGGTTAATGATATTGAATAAAGATGTATTTAGATGGCTAACTCTACTTGGAAAACAAATTGCTTGTAACGAGTATAGGTTGTAAATAGTATCAGTCTGCAAACATTGGACTTATGGAGTCAACAATTTCAGTGATACAGTAGTAAATTCACTTGACATGGAGGCTTAAGCAGGTAAGATTTTTTAGCAGAAGTACACACACTTGAAGCCGAAATTCATACAGTCAATTCATCTATAAAGTAAGTCAGAGCATTACATGAATGAATTCTGAGTATTAAAGATGAAAACCACTAAAAATGGGACACATAAAATATATAGATAATATAAGCACTAAAAACTCTATCAGAATCTCAAGTTGGTCAAGAAACAAGTCTTTGTATTACTGAAAATAGTCAATTTATATAAAGCTGCAGTTTTGCCAAAAAATATCCAACCCTTGACAAATTCGGCTCTCTGCCCTTTAATATAATTGTTACATCATGAGATGATCTACCTCCTCGCTAGATTCATCAAATTTTTGCCTAATGACACCTTGCATAACCATAAAACATCCATTTAATGAGAAAATGATAGTTATCCTACTTGACAATCCTTTTCCTAATAGGACTCAAACTATTCATTATTACAATAACAACCTTATATCCTAAAAAAATTGTATCTTTGACAAATATGACTTCACATGTTCAAATAGGGTGTGATGGGACTCATCACTACATGACCTCTTAATTGACCTCCTCAAAAACTAGAAACAAACCCTGTTTTTTAGGCAAACTGGTCTTCATCTTCAATGAATGATTTGGCTTGTAGTTTGTCTCCATTTCGTGGTATTTAAGTCTTGAATAACTACTATCATGGTCCTTTAACACTTTGATAGTATCCAGCTATCCAAAAATTCCCAAAAACCTGATTATAAAGCTCCAAAACAGTACGCTACGAAAGTACGACAGTTTCGTAGCGTACTTTCGTAGCGCTGCAAAAATTCCATTTGCCATCAATATTTTTGGTTCTTTCCTCCTGCAAGATGTTCATTATGCTTTAATGCACCTTCCGTACAATTTTTATCTCTTGGGAGCTCCAAAAACCGATTCAAAATGAAAAAATGAAAGCTATAGTAGTTTCGTAGCGTTTTGTTGTTCTTCAAGCCCAAGCACGCTACGAAATTGCTGAAAACAGTCAAAATTCCATAATTTTGTGTAGCTTCAAAAATCTACCTTCTAAGTGCAAAAATTCAGTTTCTAACATGCCATTAGTCTTAAAAATCATAAACCAACTCACACTATGATTCTTGAGGGGTTTCTTCCTCATTCATGATGAGTTGAGCAATTGGCTCCTCAACTACTGTCATTTTAAGGCCTTTTTTCTCCAACTCCTCGTGAATTAGTTCAAGATGCTCCTGGAAGTCCTTAACCTGATCTTTCAACTTTATATTGGCGACTTTCAAATGTGTGTTCATTTTCCTAATATGTTTGACCTCTTTCCTCAATGGAATGGTCCATTTCATAAGTTGTTGTGTATTATCTAGAGTCTTGGAAACACTGTCAACCTGCTCTTCCCAAATTTCCTTCATATTTTCAAACTGAACCCTCTCTACATTATGTTTCCTTGCTTCTTTGTTCATAATATAAATTTCATGATTGGCCAACTTCAATTGTTCTTCAAGGAGTTGAAACTATGTTTTTTCCATCACCTTCTCTTTTCCTTTCTTTGATTTGTTAATTGTATCTTTCTTTGCAAGTGATGAAAGGTCAATGATGTCTTGTGGTGGCTGGACTGTGTCAGTAGGTGGATGAACCTCTTTACTTATCTCTAATAGCTTTCTAGCATGCCTTATCATAGGATTTCTTGCTTGGAACATAAAACCTGCATCTTCTCCTTCAAATTCTAATTTCTTTGCAGATTTGGCCTTTTTTTAGCTTCTGTCTGCCTTCCTCTATGTCCTCAGCCTGGACTATAGGAGTTTCTTCTATGTCAATAGCATTTAATATGTCTTCTAAATATCCTTTAGCTACTGCTATGTCTTCTACAACGATTGTTTTCTCTTCTAAGGCCACTGTTTGGCTCCTTGTCATCCTTTTGGTTCCTTGTTTACTCACAGCTTGGTTTTGTTTTGCAGGTTTGACCAATTTTGATTTATGTTTTGCAAGTGGGACATTTGGTGTATTAAAACTCTGCAATTGTTCTATTTCTATCATTATTGGCTCACTTGATTCTACTCTTGTTGGTTCACTTGGTTCTGCCACCAATGGTTCACTCTGTTCTGCTACTAAGGGTGATGGAATTCTCCTAGGTTTAGGAGTCCTTGAAGGAGTAAGAGCATCTAACTCAAAACCACTAATAAACAAAAATGAAGACCATTCTTTGCCTAGCCTTTGGATTTCATCTAAAACCAGCAATTTTATTAAACCATGATGAGACAATGAAGTCTCCCTCCCTTAATATTTTTATTGGACCTTATCTGCCATTTTTTACAAACTTCTCTGTAAATAGAAAGGCAGATCAAGGGAAATATTACCAGTAAAGTGTAGGAGTAGCTTGAAATGATATGAATAAAATTTATGGTATCTCCCTTCATAAGTAAAATACTTTTGGATTATGAGCAGCAATTTTGAGTAGTTATCCTTCATGTAGCTCCTTGGAATGGCATTAGTGAGATCCATTTCATTGTTTTTAGGCTTCATAAACTCTTTGCACTGCTCCATGTTGAACTTAAAACCTTTGAACCACTTCTCTTGTCCCCTTGGAATCCCTGTAGCTGTTGCAATAACCTCTGGTGTAATGGAAAGATTAATCATTCCCACTTTGGTGGTTGTTCCATTGAAGTTTAAAGCAAACTCTTTGGAAACCTGTACATGGCAGCCTTGTAATATTTCACAAAATTGTAAGCAACCTATCCTTTTGAAGACTTCCACAACTGTTGGGTCTTCATTGATCAAATTCATATCTGCTGGTTCATATCTCATACATTGGCCACCCTTATTTGTGCTTCATTTTTCTTCCATGGTTTCTTTAATGCCTTCACAGCCTTGCTTGATAATTTGCAACCTCACTTGATAGTGCTCAATTTAAAACTTTGAAAACACCAGCCATGGCTTTGGATTAATGCAGTATCTCTCTAGAGCTCGATATCATGCAAATAAGGAATGAGAAATGAGAAATGACCGAATTAGGAAATATTTTGAACTTTGATGTCTTCTCATGACACAATGATGACTCATACATGCCAAAACTGGTGATGACAACTTCATACCTGACCATGTACCTTGATCTTATCCTTCAACAACTCTAATGGTATCTAAATTACCCTTTCCCAACGATATTCTGACACCTAATAGCTAATCTGACAAGACAGACAGGAAACCATGCTTTTGTAGTGTATCTAGTGTAAATCTGGATGTTTTCACTATGAAACTATCAGCAGTTTCGTAGCAAAAAGTGACATTTCTGAGTGTATTTCACTACAAAATTGAGGTTTCTTGGCTAAAATGAAATTTTCGTTACAAAACCTTGGGAATTGAAATCTGTCAGAAAATTATGAGTGATATGACATGAAAGGATTTTAAAGTGAGTGGGTTTAGACCATAGGGTAAGCTTAAACAAGAAAATTTTAAAATTTCCCTTGACAAAGAATATAAAAAATGAATTCTAACAACCCTACTTTTGACACATGAACCTATTTAACTTTGTCAAGCGATACTTCATTTTTTTTTTGGGTGATAACAATGGCTCCACTTAGGATGGTGTGCCCCAGTGGTGCACGAAAGAGCCAGTAGTTCCAGTGATGTTATCCATCTTCTTGAAAACGTAAAAAACATTGAAACTTACCAAGCTTTTTCTTCAAACTCTAATGGCCTTCACCTCGGGCTCAAGCTTGATGATTCAGCTTATCATTATTAGCATAAAAACACATAAAATGGAATATATACAATGGAATTAATGATCAGCAGATTTTAAGAAGAGTAGTGCTTCAAAAACCTGCGATTAACAAGCCCTCCAGCACATGGTTGTCCATCCATCTCCTGAAAAATGTAAGTGTTTTTCCCATGGAATGCAACTGCTTTGAATGGACCCTTCCAAATGTTCTCAAACTTATCATTTTTCCCCTTCTCTTCAATCCTGGCCTCCCATTTCAAAACCACATCTTGGATTTTAAAATTTTCTTCCTTGACCTTCTTGTCAAATGTCTTCTTGATTCTATTTTGAGATTGTTGATTACTATTATAGACTTCCTCCCTCTTCTCTTGCAAAGCTATCAACTGATTGATCCTTATTTGAATTGCATTTGGCTCCTCCTCTAATCCTTGCAGCAGTTTCATGATAGGCACTCCTAAGGATGTAGGAAAACTGGCTTTAGCTCCATATACCAGCTCATAAGGTGAAGTTACAATTGACCTCTTTGTGCACACTCTATCAGCCCACAGAGCATACTTCAGCTTCAAATGCCATGACTTCTTATTTTCCTGCAACACCTTCTTAATAATCCTCACAATGCTCTTGTTAGAAGATTCAGCAAGACCATTCCCTTGTGGATAGTATGTAATAGAATGCACAAGTGAAATGTGATATTCATGACAAAAACTAATCAACTTCTTAGATTTAAATTCATGTGCATTATTAGTGATGATCTTCATAGGGAAGCCAAATCTAGACAATATATTATTTTCTAAAAAAGAAATGATAACAGAATCATTTTCTTGCCTAGTAGGGATTGCTTCAATCCATTTGGTGAAATAGTCAGTTGCTATCAGAATCCAGCGATGCTGACCTGGAGATGATGGATGAATCTCACCAATAAAATCTAGCCCCCATTGTTGAAATGGCGCCTCAATATAAATAAGCATCAAAGGTAAAGTTACAAACTTCTTCTTACCATCAAAAATCTGGCATTCATGGCAAGCAACAATATTTTTGTAGACATATTTAAACATTGTAGGCCAATAATACCCTGCTCTGAGAATCTTGTTAGTTGTATCCTTCCAATAATTATTACCTCCATAATCTCCTTTGTGGAACTCCTCAATCACTTTATCAGCCTCCTCTTCCAGCAAACAAATCAACAAAATACCACTCGTATCCTTCCAATACATATTTTTTTCAATGACGTAATACCTCAAAGACTTTAACTTCACAAACCTTTCCTTGGACTTTGTCAGCTCAGCAGGTGCTCTATGATGATGTAATACAAAAACTATGTCTTTGTACCAATTTGAAATGATGTACTTTTCTTCAATGGGGATCAACTCTTCCTCTTCATCTAAAATTTCTGCAATTAAATTCATGTCAAGACAGTCAAAGTTTGACTGTGCCATAAGATTTTCTAGACATTTTCCTTTGACCAATTTTGTGGGCTTGATCTCTATATCATATTCCAGCAAGTTAGCAATCCATTTCCCCCTCTTACCATCAGGATCGACTTGAGTTAGGATGTCTTTCACAACAGAATTAGGAACAAAAGCTATAATATGGGAATGCAGAATGTAAATTCTGAAATATTTGATGGACTTAGCCAAAGCATAAGCTTGCTTCTCTAAGATGTTGTATTTCAGCTCTGAGTTAGCTAATTTCCTACTAAAAAATGAAATGGGTTGCTCAGTACCTTGCTATCCTTTCTGCAACAACACTCTAGCAATTGTATTTTCCGATGCAAATGTAAAAACCAGAAATTATTTTGAGAAATCTGGGTTGATCAACACTGGTGCTTGGGTGAGTGCCTTTTTAATCTCCTCAAATGAGTGCTTTGCTTCTTCTTCCCGCTTGATGTCAGCTCCTTTCTTCAGCATCTTTGTTATTTCCTTTACAATCTCAGCAAAATTAGGAATAATGTTTGCAATATGATGCAATGTGTTGTCCTTGATGGCAACCTACTTGATGAAGTTGTTCTTGATGAAAACTGACTTGATGAGTTGTCTTTGATAGCAACTTATTTTCTAATGATGTAACTACAGATCAGTTCAGAAGTAGCAGAAGAAAGAAATTCCAGTAAGTTCCAGAGAAATAATAAACAGGATAAATCACAAAGCATACGCGGGTTTGTAATAGCCAAGTCGTGTATGTATGCGGATTAGTACGTCCCAAGTCGCGTATGCCCTTTTGCTCTCCAAAATTACAATACCAAGGGGCATTACCATGGTTTTGGCACATAGTATTGAGCGTTGTATGGTTTATTTGATTCCGTCCAAGAATACCATTGGAAGTGGTGTGGTTTTGGCTCATGGTATTGGTAAAAGCTAAATCTATTTAAGGAGAAGAAGATCATAGTGCAAGGTGTGCATGAGTAAGGGTTGTTGATGAATAAATATCTCTAAGGAATATCTGCATGGATGAACTCTGTTCTTAACTGATAGATCTGAATCTATGATGCACCCATGGATCTGCGGATGGTTCAAGATCTCTAGATCTGATGATGATGAATCTCTAAGATGATCTGCAGAAGAAGAAATGGTGAAGATCTGGCGCAAAGTTTGTTGAAGATAATGAAGAAATCTGGGTAAGTTTATAGATCTGATCTGTTTTGCAAAGTTTTCATTTACAGATCTATATGCTAGTTTGTCTCGGCAAAAGCGCGTGTATACGTTGGTTCTCTTAATTAAAAGCGCGTATAGGGTTTTCTGAAGAATAAAATACACAGAAGTATACGCGGGTTGGTCTGCAGGAAAGCGCGTATGTACGCGGCTTCAGTAAAGCAAAGTAGCGTATGCTATTTGAATTAATGAAAGATCAGGGTTGAGGTTGTATCCGCATATCTATTCTAAAGTCTGGGTTAGTTCTGATATTCTGGTTACAGTGATCTCACTATTTTGTTTGAAGTATTGGGCAAAGTATGTTTTTTAATGTTATGTAAAGGGTTGTGTTGAAGCTGTTTGATCCAATTGATGAAACGTGGTCTGCGGTGGGTTTGAAGGTTGAAGCCTTCAGTATGGAAGTAGAAGCTTTCAGTCAGTAGAAGCTGGTGTTGATTTCAGGGGGTCGAAGCTCCCTTCCAGGAGAGGCTGGTAAACAAGATCAGGGGGTTGGAGCTCCCTTCCAGTTGTAGCTGGAAAATGAGAGAAGGTTGCAGCCTTCTGCAGGTAGAAGCCTGTGTATTGTTATGATTCTGCACCAGTACTATGTTGTAAAAGGTTTTTTATATAATAAAGATTGAAAACAAAGATGACAGCAACGGTGGTTTTCTCCCAAATTGGGTTTCCACCTTAAATATTGGTGTTCATGTGTGTGATGCTTTATTCTGTTTGATTACTTCTCATAATCTGATACATAACTGATAAATCTATTTATAATATTCCTTCTGAGAATTTTCTCTAAATCTGGAAAGTTAAATCAGTATACGCTAGTTTCCTTCTGCATTTCCGCGTGCATACGCTAGTTCCATTCATAAAAACCGCATATGGAAATCTGCTCAAAAGAAAAAGTTGAATTTATATTATAAGCTCTAAATACTGATTCACACCCCCCCACCTCTCAGTATTTTTCCCAACAATTGGTACCAGAGGAGGTCCTTCTGAAAAAGCTTAGCTGCTAGAAGGAAGATCAATCAAGATGAGCAATCAAGAAGGAAAAACATCTATCAGGCCTCTGCTCTTCAACAGAAACAATTTAATCTTCTGGAAAACAAGGATGAGATCCTATCTTCAGTCTCTGGGAGCATATGTATGGGCTATTGTTGAAGGAGGATATCAATATCCAGCTGCAGTACCAACAGATTCGATGAAAAGAAAGAATTATGAAACAAATGCAAAGGCGGTCAATGCTCTATTGGGAAGTCTAACTTAATCAGAATTTGTCAAATTCATGCAGCTGAATACATCAAAGGCAATATGGGACAAAATCATTCTAAGTTATGAAGGTGATGCAAAGGTAAAAAGTGCTAAACTCCAAACTCTCAGAATTCAATATGAGAATCTAAAAATGGATAATGAGGAGAGCATTGCCAATTTATTTTTACGTCTTGATGATATTGTAAATCGTATGAGAAATTTGGGAGAAACAATAACCAAATCTACTTTGGTTGAGAAAATCTTAAGATCACTAACGGCAAAATTTGAGTCAAAAGTTTCTACTCTTGAAGAAAAGCAGGATCTTCAAAATCTTACTATGGTGCAACTTCATGGCATACTAACTGCATATGAAATGAGAAGAGGAGGACCATCTGAAGTCAAAGAAGCAGACTTTAGAGCTTCTACAAAAGGGAAAGAAGTACAAGGAACAGAAGGATCATGATATATCTCAGAAGAAGATGAGGTAAATTTTGTAAAGAAACTTCAACTTGGCATAGGACGGTTCAAAGGTAAGCTTCCTTTCAAATGTTTTGATTGTGGAAGAGTTGGTCATTATGCTGCTAAGTGTCCTCATAAAGAAACGCATGAAAAAGGGAAGGTAGTAGCAAGAAGGAATAAGAATCGGTTTAGCAATAGAAAAAGTTACTATACTCATGAAGACAGTGATGGGTTATCTGATAGTGAGGAAGAATGTGAACAAGATCTTAGACTTCTCATGGCATTTGAAAAGGAATCTAGAGAAGAAAAGGATACTTTTATGGATGCTTTATAGGACAATGATTTTCTTGATGAAAACAATCAACTCAAAATATGCTTAGAAGAAAGTAAAATAACCATAGAAACTCTGAAAAATTAGCTTGAAGAAAAGGAGAAACACAATGAAAAATTAGAATGTGAAGTAGTAAGTCTAAGAAAAGAACTTGAGAAAGTAAAGACTTTGAATCTTAGATTTTCTAAAGGATCTAAAACCTTAGATGAGATTATCAAGGTACAATGTTCTCCTCTTATAAAGACAGGTCTTGGATATATCGGAGAATCTTCTCAAGATTCAGCACCAAATTATCTAAAAGCAGCTACAACTGGTATACAACATTTTGCCACCCAGGAAGGGAATAAACAATCTTACAGATAAAGCATGATCATCTCAATTCAAAGAACACTAACAGGAATACCTTTCAAAGAAACACCAACCAACAGGTAAATTCAAATAGAAGATTTCATGATCGTAGAAATTTCTACTTCAATGGACAATGTTTCTCATGTCACAATTTTGGTCATAAAGTTGTTCAATGTGTTGCTTATAAAACCATCATGACAGGAGAAGCAAGAAAGAAAAGGATTGATATTGGAAAGAAGAAGAATACCTATAACAACTTTTCTCCTCTTCAAAATGAAGTTAAATGTGCTTATTGCAATAACTTTGGCCATGAAGAATCTGAATGCAGGAGCAAAGTCCAGCCAAAAGAACATTTTCCTTCAAGCTCCAAAGTGTGGAAAAAGAAGGAATTACAGGTTGAAAATTATGGCATAGCCTTATTTGCAGAAGGTGAAGAAAATCAATGGTACATTGATAGTGGATGCTCTAAACACATGACAGGTGACAAAAACAAACTTCTTGCATATAGTACCCTAGAAAAGGAAAAGAATGTTACATTTGGAAATGATACTCCTGTTGTCATTAAGGGAAAAGGGTTTGTTTTTCTAAATGAAAAAGTGAAAGCCAATAATTTCATGTATGTGGATGGATTAAAACATAACCTGTTGAGTGTAAGTCAAATGTGTGATCAAGGAACTGAAGTTGTCTTTAGTTCAAAAGAATGTGTGGTATGTGACCTTGATACAGGTAAAACAATTATAAAAGGAAACAGAACTCCAAGCAACCTGTATGTATTGAAGAACTGCAAAGAACAATGTTACTTGAGTAAATCTTCAGAAAACTGGCTATGGCATAGAAGGTTGGGGCATCTAAGCTTCTCTCAAATCAACAAATCAAGCAGACTCAAAGTTGTTCGTGATCTTCCCAATATTACTCTACCTGAAAGTATCATATGCAAATATTGCCAATTCGGTAAGCAAACCAGAGTGCAATTTAATGCCAAGGAAGGATCATCAAGTAAGCCTCTTGAACTCATTCATACTGACATATGTGGACCTATGAAGAAAAATTCACCACGTGGTGAACAATACTATATCTTATTTATTGATGATTTCTCTAGAATGTGTTGGATTGGGTTGATTAAACACAAAGATGAAGCATTTGAGAAATTTCGGATCTTCAAAGCACTGGTTGAAAATGAATTAGATCTAAAAATCAAGTGTCTTAGATCTGATCGAGGAGGAGAATATACATCAGATGAATTCCTTGAATTTTGTGAACAACATGGCATAAAAAGACAGTTTTCTATAGTTGGCACTCCACAACAAAATGGCGTAGCAGAAAGAATGAATAGAACAGTTCAACAAATGGCTAGAGCTATGCTTGATGATTCCGGAACACCTGACACTTTTTGGGGAGAAGCAACACATACAGCGGTAAATATTCTTAACAAGGCACATGTTCGTGTAAATAGTGATAAAACGCCATATGAACTCTGGTATGGTAATCCTCCCACTGTGAAGCATTTTAGATTTTTTGGAAGCAAATGCTTTATCAAAAATAATGATGAAAAACTTGGCAAGTTTGAACCTAGAGCAGATGAAGGAATACTTCTTCGTTACTCCTCTAGGAGTAGAGAATATAAATGTTATAATAAAAGACTTCGGAATATTGTTGAATGTATTGATGTTGTTATTGATGAGTCTCCTACAGCTCCAAAAGAAGAAAAACAAACAACAGATGAAGACGATGATGACTTATATCCTTCTACATCAAATAGAAATGATATAGACAGTGGACCCAATGAAGAACCCGAAGATAATTTATCTGAAAAATCTCCATCCAGATATGTTCAAAAGAATCATCCAGAATCTCAAATTTTGGGAGACAAGGGATCAAGTGTACAAACAAGAAGGACTCTTGTGGGATCTTCTAGCTATCTGGCATTTCTATCCACTATTGAACCACACAATGTCAATCAAGCTAGCAAAGATGAATGTTGGATTCAAGCCATGAATGAAGAGCTTGATCAAATTGAAAAGAATCACACTTGGGAATTAGTACTAAGACCTCATGACAAAAATGTCATTGGAACTAAATGGATATTCAAAAACAAGTTAAATGAGAATGGGGATGTTATAAGAAATAAAGCTAGACTTGTTTGCAAGGGGTATGCTCAACAAGAAGGTGTAGACTTTGAAGAAACTTTTGCTCCTGTAGCTAGACTTGAAGCCATAAGAATGTTTCTTGCTTTTTCAAGCTTCCAACAAATCAAAGTTTATCAAATGGATGTTAAATCTTCTTTTCTCAATGGTGATCTAGAAGAAGTTTATATAGAACAACCAGAAGGATTCATTTTGGGAAATGATGAAAAACTTGTTTGTAGACTTAAAAAGGCTCTATATGGTCTCAAACAAGCTCCAAGGGCATGGTATTATCGTCTTGACAAATATCTTCATCAACAAGGATTTTCAAAGGGGTCTGCTGATAGCAATTTATACACCAAAACTGAAAATGATAAACTATTGATTGTTGTTGTATATGTTGATGATATCATTTTTGGAAGTAATGAAGAATCTATGAGTCAGAAATTTGCTTCTGATATGCAGCAAGAATTTGAAATGTCTTTACTTGGGGAACTAACATTCTTTCTTGGCTTGCAAGTACAACAAACAACAGATGGCATATTCTTATCACAAGCAAAATATCTTAAGCAAATTCTGAAGAAGTATGGCATGGAAGAATGCAAACCTGTAAGTACACCAATGATAACTGGATGTAATCTCAATTCACATGATGATTCTCCCACGGTGAATCAACCGGAATACAGATCTATGATAGGAAGTCTACTTTATCTCACTGGGACTAGACCAGACATTATGCATGCAGTTGGGATTGTTGGACGATTCCAAGCTAATCCAAAATAATCTCACCTTCAGGCTGTCAAAAGAATATTCAAATATCTACAACGAACTCAAGACTTTGGACTATGGTATCCAAAGAATGTTGATCTCACTCTTCATGCCTACACTGATGCAGATTGGGCTGGAAATTTTGATGATCGGAAAAGCACTAGTGGTGGTGCATTCTATATGGGGCCCCAGTTAGTATCTTGGTTCAGCAAGAAGCAAATCTCTATTGCCTTATCTACAGCAGAAGCAGAATATGTGGCTGCAGCATCATGTTGCACTCAACTTCTTTGGATGATGCAAACTTTACAAGACATTCAAATCAAATGTTCACCTCCTATCTCCATTATGTGTGATAATACAATTTCCATCAGTATCTCAAAGAATCATGTTATGCATTCCAATACCAAGCACATTCCCATCAAGTATCACTTCTTACGTGAACAAGTGCTTGAACAAAAGGTGAAATTGGAGTATGTTCCTTCCAAAGAACAAGTTGCTGATATATTTACCAAACCTATACCCAGGGAAGCATTCGAATATCTCAGACAGAAGCTGGGAGTAGTCTCTGCCATGTAGAAGATTAGATCTAATTGAATTCAGAAGATAAATTGGATACGCAGATTTCCTGAAGGACAGTCGCGTATATACGCGAGTTTATACACAGAAAACCGCGTATGAGTGTTTGCTGACAAAAAATTTCTGGGTCAGCATTCTTCAGCACAGCTGTGGTGCTGATGGGTATCTCTGTTGATGTTTCAGCTCTCATATTTATATTTCATTCTATGATGTTTGATAAAGATGCCTTGATGATTTGATGTTGAAAGTGTTCAGGATGCACAAGCTAAGGGGGAGCATTGGTCATGTGGAAAGGATGCATTGTTGGCATTCTAATTATTGGTTGTAGTCTGATCTCATGCTTGAGATTCTTTGGTCTTGATTGTATAAGTTATTTCTATAATTTGATGAAAAGGTCATGTAGAGACATATGATGTAAAGTGTTATATTCAGTCATGTAAGGACTTCTTCAAATTTGTAAACCCACTTGGTTGGGTAGTTGAGTCAAAATGTGTAAACCCACTTGGTTGGGTACTTGAGTCACATATGTAAATCCACTTGGTTGGATCATTGATGTAAGTATGAGTCCTTGGTGATATGAAAGGTCATAGAGTCATGTACTTCATTGAAAAATATGGTAACTTCAGATCCACCCTTTGCCCTTTATGTCAAAGGGGGAGAGTATCATGGTGTTTGAAAAATAGTTATAATCAATGTATCTATCTGTTGTGGTGCTCAAACACCATAATGGTTGCCATCAAGTCCAAAGGGGGAAATTGTTTGCAATATGATGCAATGTGTTGTCCTTGATGGCAACCTACTTGATGAAGTTTTTCTTGATGAAAACTGACTTGATGAGTTGTCTTTGATAGCAATTTATTTGCTAATGATGTAACTACAGATCAGTTCAGAAGTAGCAGAAGAAGAAATTCCAGTAAGTTCTAGAGAAATAATAAACAGGATAAATCACAAAGCATACGCGGGTTTGTAATAGTCAAGTCGTGTATGTACGCGGATTAGTACGTCCCAAGTCGCGTATGCCCTTTTGCGCTCCAAAATTACAATACCAAGGGGCATTACCATGGTTTTGGCACACAGTATTGAGCGTTGTATGGTTTATTTGATTCCGTCCAAGAATAACATTGGAAGTGGTGTGGTTTTGGCTCATGGTATTGGTAAAAGCTAAATCTATTTAAGGAGAAGAAGATCATAGTGCAAGTTGTGCATGAGTAAGGGTTGTTGATGAATAAATATCTCTAAGGAATATCTGCATGGATGAACTTTGTTCTTAACTGATAGATCTGAATCTATGATGCACCCATGGATTTGAGGATGGCTCAAGATCTCTAGATCTGATGATGATGAATCTCTAAGATGATCTGTAGAAGAAGAAATGGTGAAGCTCTGGCGCAAAGTCTACTGAAGATAATGAAGAAATCTGGGTAAGTTTATAGATCTGATCTGTTTTGCAAATTTTTCATTTACAGATCTATACGCTAGTTTGTCTCGGCAAAAGCGCGTGTATACGCTGGTTCTCTCAATGAAAAGCGCGTATAGGGTTTTCTGAAGAATAAAATACACAGAAGTATACGCGGTTTGGTGTGCAAGAAAGCACGTATGTACGCGGCTTCAATAAAGCAAAGTAGCATATGCTATTTGAATTAATGAAAGATCAGGGTTGAGGTTGTATCCGCATATCTATTCTAAAGTCTGGGTTAGTTCTGATATTCTAGTTACAGTGATCTCACTGTTCTGTTTGAAGTATTGGGCAAAGTATGTTTGTTAATGTTATGTAAAGGGTTGTGTTGAAGCTGTTTGATCCAATTGATGAAACGTGGTCTGCGGTGGGTCTGAAGGTTGAATCCTTCAGTATGGAAGTAGAAGCTTTCAGTCAGTAGAAGCTGGTGTTGATTTCAGGGGGTCGAAGCGCCCTTCCAGGAGAGGCTGGTAAACAAGATCAGGGGGTTGGAGCTCTCTTCCAGTTGTAGCTGGAAAACGAGAGAAGGTTACATCCTTCTGCAGGTAGAAGCATGTGTACTGGTATGAGTCTACACCAGTACTATGTTGTAAAAGGTTTTCTATATAATAAAGATTGAAAACAGAGACGACAGCAGCGGTGATTTTCTCCCGAATTGGGTTTCCACCTTAAATATTGGTGTTCATGTGTGTGATGCTTTATTCTGTTTGATTACTTCTCATAATCTGATACATAACTGATAAATTTGTTTATAAGATTCCTTCTGAGAATTTTCTCTAAATCTGGAAAGTTAAATTAGTATACGCTAGTTTCCTTCTGCATTTCCGCGTGCATATGCTAGTTCCATTCATAAAAACCGCATATGGAAATATGCTCAAAAGAAAAAGTTGAATTTATATTATAAGCTCTAAATAGTAATTCACCCCCTCTCTTAGTATTTTTCCCAACAAATAAACCTCCTCACAAAATTTACCTTTCTAAGGAAAGAATAAATCTCCTTTCTGCTTCTAGGAAAATCCAATTTTTGAATTACATTGACCCTGTTTGGATCAATCTTAATCCCATCTTTAGAAATAATGTGTCCAAGTAATTTACCTGAAGTTAAAGAAAAAGAAAAATTAGTGGGATTGAGAGAAATGCCAAACCTTCTACATTTTAGCAGAATCTTTTCTAGGTGTTTCAAGTGATCTTCTTCCCTCCTTGAGAAGACTTTTATACCATCTAAATAGAAAACCACCATCTTTTCCTTCTCCTCAACAAAAGCAATGTCCATTGCTCTCTGAAAGGTAGCTTCTGCATTCATCAGACCAAAGGGCATCTTGGCATACATGAATGTGCCCCATGGTGAGGTAAAGGTTATTTTTCCCTAATCTTCTAGATGCACAAGTATCTGATTGTATCCTGAAAAACCATCAAGCATAGACATCCTTTGGGAACCAACAATGTTCTGCAAAATTTGTTCCATATTTGGGAGAGGGTAGTTGTCCTTCAGAGAGGCTTTATTCAAGTTTCTGAAGTCAATGCATATTCTGATTTCTCCACTCTTTTTTCTGACTGGAACCAAGTTTGCAAGCCACTTTGAGAATCTGATTGGAACAATAATTTTGGCATCAAAGAGTTTCTTGATTTCCTTCTCAATCAGAGGCATGAGAAGTGGATTAATCCTCCTCAGCTTCTGCTTGAAGAGATTTTCATTTTCTTTAATGAGAATGGTATGTTGAATGATAGTGGGATCATTCTTCTTCAAATCATCATAACTCTAAGCAAAAACATCTATGAACCTTTTCATCATCTCAATATATTTTTGTTTCATATCAACTAAAAGAAACTTTGAAAGCTTAATCATTTTTGGCATAGCTACAGTACCAAGTTTACAACTCTCTACCTCTTCATCATCATCTTGTATCCTAGGAGATTTGAACACATCATTCTGATCAAAAAGCTTCTCAAGGGGTATGAGGCCTTTGGGTATAGAGTTATTCCTCAGCTGTAACACTTCATAATTTCCCTTTGATTCGGCAAGCATGTTTTGTTGATCTACTTGTATATTTTCAAACTCTTCTTTCAGCTCAATAAATTTATTTACTTGCTGATCATCCTCAAAAACTTGCCAATGGATAATGTTATCAGGGATATCTATTCTATGGTGAACTTCAACCTCATATTTTTCAGTGGAATGTATGGGAATGATGAAAATACTTGCAGAGACAGCTAGGGAGTCAGCAACTAAGTTTTGATCCCTAGTCTTAACAATGAATAAATGTTCTTGGAAATTTTCCAACATGTCCATGATTAAATTTCTATATGCCCTCATTCTCACATCCTTTGTTTCATACACACCTTCAACTTTTTTAATGACTAATTCAGAATCTCCAAAAACAGAAATCTTTTGAGAACCCATTCGTTTCAAAACTTCTAAGCCCAAAATCAAAGATTCATACTCAACCATGTTATTTGTTCAATCAAAATTCAGTTTGTAAGAAAAGAAATTACTTTCATCATCTGGACTTGTGATCAAAATTCCTGTTCATACCCCCTCTCTTCCTACTAATCCGTCAAAGTGCAACAACCACCAACCTTCCGCCTTTTCCTCACTAATTTGTTGATCTTCTGTTTACTGATTTTCTACCTGCTGAATTACAGATTGCTAATTTTTTGCCTTCTTTTCATCCTCTGCTTCATCAGTCAACTCATTGAAAAGAATAACATATCCAAGTTCAATATCAAGAGCATAAGTTGGAAAGTTCTGAGGTTTATATTTACTACTCACCATGTAAGCCATTCTTGTTTCTCTATAAAGTCTCCTTTACTCACCAAAAACAGGAACGGTGGCATAATTTAGGTCCATCTGCATTGTACCTTTGATTTTTGTTGCCCATGACCTTGATAATAGCATGCCAAACTTTGGTGGAATGCCTGCTACCACAATGTCCATGACCACTGTCTTGGCAGGGACTTGTGTAATACCAACAACAACATCTTTAATTAAACCAATGCATTGAACTCTTTTTGAATCAAAGGAAAACAAATCCTTATATGGTCTAGTAATTTCCAACCCCATCCTCTCCATGATTACTTTGGGCATAAGATTGTGAGAGCCTCCTGAATCCAACATGGCATTATGCAATGTCTCATCAATACTAAGGCCAACATAAAAAGGAGGCACCTCCTCATTCTGCTCATCTTCTAATCTTGGACCCAAGTATATGGTTGGATGATCTTCCTGAATATTTAGGATATCAGTAGCTCCTAGTTGTGAATTTTAAATTTTCACAATCCTACTTCTGTATTCATTCACCTTAAGAATCTCTCCAAAAGGTACTGGAATTTTGATCTTAGAGATCTCATTTTCAAAACTGAAAACAGAAACAGATTTTTCAGTCTCTTTGACAGGAGGAGGAGGAGGTGTTTCTTTCCTAACCTCAGCAGCCTTGGGGGCATCTTTCTTGGGCTATGTTTTTTTTGCAGTAATTGGCACATTTCTGTTTCTGAGGTTGTATTGTTTCTGCATCTCAAAGATTGCATGTTGATACCCTTTAAAATAATCAGATGGTTCCTCACCCTTATTCACTTCATGGTCTAACTCATCATGTTCCTCTCTAGTTAAAATCATCCCCGACATGTTCTCATCTAAGAAATTAATTGAGTCTTCTTGTATTTCAGGCTGATCTTCTTCATCAACTAAGTTTTGCTGAAAAGGAGGCCTTACTTGAGGGCCAGGTGGTTGATTTTTGTTTTCCCTTGGCCTTTGCTAGTTTTGAGGTCTTCTGAATTGAGGATTTCTAAACTGAGGCTCATGTTGTGCAGGAGGAGCAGAGGCATTACCAAGGGAAATCATATCCATCATTTTTTCCATTGCCTTCATCATGGAATCAAATTTTTCATCGAAGGTGGACGACTTATCTTCTTCTTTCAACTTAGTCTTACCCATCTTGGACTTTTTTGCTGCTATCATATTGACCTCCACCTTCACTGCATCATTTTTCATTTCAGCAAGTGAAGGGGATTTTCTCTCTCACAGCAGTATAGAAAAGTTATAATCAAAGGCCTCGACATATCTCAGCTGAGCTGCTGCTGGAGGAGGCTTGAGATGGGTAGGGATTGAGTCATACACTTTGTTAAATCTATTTGAAAAGTTTTGAACAGTTTCATCAACGACTCTCTTCAAACTATTATACTTAGTGAGGGCTTGTACATGATTGGTTCTATTTCCCCACTTCTACAAGAAGCTATCTTCAAATTCATTCCAATTATGCAAGCTTCTAGGAGTAAGGGCTTTGAACCACTTCCTAACTTCACCAGTAAATCTCTGAGCAAACAATATCATCTTGACATCCTCATGGTCAACCTCCTCCCTGCCTATAAAGTCATTGAACTGGTCTACATGCTCTTCAGCTATAATCTCTTCATCACTTCCCCAAGTTTTGATTCTAGCAGAATATTTGCTAGGAAGGGAATTTAAGACAACTGGAAGGGCAAGAGGAGCATACCTAGTAAGTGCAGCAGGTGGAGGAGGCACATTTCCTGCCATGATGAATGGGATTGTGGTAGTTTTAGGGACAATAGCAGTAGAGGAAGAGGAACTGTTAGGAGGAGGGTTGTTTGGTATTTGTTTTCCACTGACAATTGAACTCCAATCAGGAAGAGGAAAACCATTTTTACTTCTTAACAAAATATCAAAAGGGTCAAGCTCCTTCAACCTATCCAAAGACTCTCTTTCTAACAACAACTCAGAAGTGACTGCTTCCCAAAACTCTTCTTTATATTTTTGTGTCACTAAGTCTGAGGTATCAATACCTCTCCTATGTAGGTCTAAGACAATTTTAGTTGATTCTTTTTCACTTTCATACCTAAACAAGACTTCCTGAATTTTATCATCAAATCCTTCGTCTTCAAGACTTCTTAAAACTTCAGAGGACAAGGATTTTGTATGTAATGGAGTACCTGATATTACAGAAATTCCTTGACTGCCTCTGGACATGGTGTTTAGATTGTCCAGAATGGTAGGTCAATCTGGGTCAGGATTACTCCTCGTGCATCTCCTTCTCGAAGCCACCTTTGATCATATAAATTTTGAATGGAGTCACCAAGGTAGATGTAGCCTCAAACAGCTTCCTGAACTCTTACTACCTTCAGAAGTTCAGCTTCAAACTTTCAGGAAAGTATAATCTTCAGGCTCTCGGCAGACGCACCAAAATGTTATCACAAAATTTCACCTAATAGGCTACTAATCGTATAATCTCATGTAACTGTTTCAAACCAATCTTGTGACTGAAACTTAGCATCTTTAGTCTGAGAGGGCTCTCTCAAAGGGTTAATGATATTGAATAAAGATGTTTTTAGATGGCTAACTCTACTTGGAAAACAACTTGATCGTAATGAGTATAGGTTGAAAATAGTATTAGTCTGAAAACATTAGGCTTATTGAGTCAACAATTTTAGTGATTCAGTAGTAACTTCACTTGACATGGAAGCTGAGGTAGGTAAGATTTTTTAGCACAAGTACACACACATGAAGCAGGAAATTACACAGTCAATTCATCAATAAAGTAAGTCAGAGCATTACATGAATGAATTCTGAGTATTAAAGATGAAAACCACTGCAAATGGGACACATAAAAGATATAGATAATATAAGCACTAAAAACTCAATCAAAATCTTAGGTTGGTCAAGAAACAGGTCTCTGTATTACTGAAAATAGTCAATTTACATAAAGCTACAGTTTTGTCAAAAAATCTCCAACCCTTGACAAATTCGACTCTTTGCCCTTTAATAGAATTGTTACATCATGAGATGATCTGCCTCCTGGCTAGATTCATCGAATTTTTTCCTAATGACACCTTGCATAACCATAAAACATCCATTTAATGAGAAAATGACAGCTATCCTAATTGACAGTCCTTTTCCTAATAGGAATCAAACTGTTCATTATTACAATAACAACCTTATCTCCTAAAACAATTACATATTTGAAAAATATGACTTCACATGTTCGAATAGGGTGTGATGGGACTCATCACTACATGACCTCTTAATTGACCTCCTCTAAAACTGGAAACAAACCTTGTTTTTTTAGGCAAACTGGTCTTCAGCTTCAATGAATGATTTGGCTAGTAGTTTGTCTTCATTTCATGGTCTTTATGTCTTGAATAACTGTTTTCATGGTCTTTTAACACTTTTATAGTATCCAGCTGTCTAAAAATGCCCAAAAACCTAATTATAAAGCTCCAAAACAGTACGCTACGAAAGTAAGACAGTTTCGTAGCGCTGCAAAAATGCCATTTGCCATCAATATTTTTGGTTCTTTCCTCCTGCATGATCTTCATTATGATTTAATGCACCTTCCATACCATTTTCATCTCTTGGGAGCTCCAAAATCTGATTCAAAATGCAAAAAGGAAAGCTACAGTAGTTTTGTAGCATTTTGTTGTTCTTCAAGCCTAGGCACGCTACAAAACTGCTGAAAACAGTCAAAATTCCAGAATTTTGTGTAGCTTTAAAAATCTACCTTCTAAGTGAAAAAACTCAGTTTCTAACATGCCATTAGTCTCAAAAATCATAAACCAGATCACACTATGATTCTTGAGGGGTTTCTTCCTCATTGATGATGAGTTGAGCAATTGGCTCCTCAACTATTGTCATTTTAAGGCCTTTTTCTCCAACTCCTCATGAATTAGTTCAAGCTGCTCCTGTAGATCCTTAACCTAATCTTTCAACTTTCTATTGTTGACTTTCAAATGTGTGTTCATTTTCCTGACATGTTTGACCTCTTTCCTCAATGGAATGGTCCATTTGATAAGCTGTTGTGTATTATCTAGAGTCTTGGAAACACTGTCAACCTGCTCTTGCCAAATTTCCTTCATCTTTTCAAACTGAACCTTCTCTACATTATGTTTCCTTGCTTCTTTCTTCATAACAGTAATTTCATGATTGGCCAACTTCAATTGTTCTTCAAGGAGTTGAAACTTTGTTTTTTCCATCACCTTCTCTTTTCCTTTCTTTGATTTTCTAACGGTATCTTTCTCTGCAGGTGATGAAAGGTCAATGATGTCTTGTGGTGGCTGGACTGTGTCAATAGGTGGATGAACCTTTTTACTTCTCTTTAATAGCTTTCAAGCATGCCTTGTCATAGGCTTTCTTGTTTGGAACATAAAACCTAAATCTTCTCCTTCAAATTTTAATTTCTTTGCAGATTTGGCCTTTTTTAGCTTATGTCCACCGTCCTCTATGTCCTCAGCCTGGACTATAGGAGTTTCTTCTATGTCAATAGCATGTATTATGTCTTCTAAATTTCGTTTAGCTACTGCTTTGTCTTCTACAGCCACTGTTTTCTCTTCTAAGGCCATTGTTTGGCTCCTTGCCATCCTTTTGGTTCCTTGTTTACTCACAATTTGTTTTTGTTTTGCAGGTTTGACCAATTTTGATTTATGTTTTGCAGGCAGGACATTTGGTGTATCAAAACTCTACAATTGCTATGTTTCTATCATGATTGGTTCACTTGGTTCTACTCTTGCTGGTTCACTTGGTTCTGCCACCAATGGTTCACTCTGTTCTGCTACTAAGGGTAATGGAATTCTCCTAGGTTTAGGAGTCCTTGAAGGAGTAAGAGCTTTCAACTCAAAACCACTAACAAACAAAAATGAAGACCAGTCTCTTCCTAGCCTTTGGAGTTCATCTAAAACCAAAAATTTCATTCAACCATGATGAAAGAATGAAGTCTCACTCCCTTCATATTTTGCTTGGACCTTATCTGCCATTTTTGACAAACTTCTATGTAAATAGAAAGGCAGATCAAGGGAAATCTTACCAGTAAAGTGTAGGAGTAGCTTGAAATGATATGAGTAAACTTTATGGTATCTCCCTTCACAAGTAAAATACTTTTGGATGATGAGCAGAAATTTTGAGTAGTTATCCTTCATGCAGCTCCTTGGAATGGCATTAGTGAGTTCCATTTCATTGTTTTCAGGCTTGATAAACTCTTTGCACTACTCCATGTTGAACTTGAAACCTTTGAACCACTTCTCTTGTCCCCTTGGAATCCCTGTAGCTGCTGCAATAACCTCTGGTGTAATGGAAAGATTAAGCATTCCCACTTTGGTGGATGTTCCATTGAAGTTTAAAGAAAACTCTTTGGAAAACTGTATATGGCATCCTTGTAATATTTCACAAAACTATAAGAAACCTGTCCTTCTAAAGACTTCCACAGCTGTTGGGTCTTCATTGATCAAATTCATATCTGTTGGTTCATATCTCAGACATTGGCCACCCTTATTTGTCCTTCTTTTTTCTGCCATGGTTTCTTTAATGGCTTGATAATTTGCAGCCTCGCTTGATAGTGCTCAATGTAAACCTTTGAAAACACCATCCATAGCTTTGGCTTAATGCAATAGCTCTCCAAAGCTCGATATCACGCAAAGAAGGAATGAGAAATGATAAATGGCTGAATTAGGAAATATTTTGAAGTTTGATGTCTTCTCATGAATGCCTAAACTGGTGATGATGACTTCAGACCTAACCATGTACCTTGATCTTGTCCCTCAATGACTCGAATGGTATCTAACTTACGCTTTCCCAACGATATTTTGACACCTAACAAATAATCTGATAAGACAGACAGGAAACCACTCTTTCGTAGCGTATCTAGTGTAAATCTGGATGTTTTTGCTACGAAACTATCAGCAGTTTCGTAGCAAAAAGTGACATTTCTGAGTGTATTGCACTATAAAACTATGGTTTCTTGGCTAAAATGACATTTTTGGTACAAAAACCTTGGGAATTGAAATCTTTCAGAAAATTATGAGTGATGTGACATGAAAGGATTTGAAAGTGAGTGGGTTTAGACCTTAGGGTAAGCTTAAACAAGAAAATTTTAAAATTTCCCTTGACCAAGAATATAAAAAATGAATCCTACAACCCTACTTTTGACACATGAACCTATTTAACTTTGTCAAATGATGCTTCATTTTTTTTGGGTGATAACAGTATTGTAAGTGACATCCACCCATGGTATTCATTCATCCATGGTATTTACCCACTCGTGGAATTTACATGTGGTATTGTAACTAAAAAAGGCCATAAGTAACAAGTCACATTTTGTAAAATGAATTTTTTTCCACCACAATGTAGCTTCTACAATTGTTCTCTATTTTAATTAAAAAGTTTCTTTTTGGTTTTGTTTACCATGTTGTAATATTCCAAAATTTTCACATTACATTTGGAATATTAGAGTCCTTGATTTTCTTAATGAATTAAGTAAATAAAAGGGTGGAGGGACCCACAATCCTCAATAAGAATAAATATCCACTTTGTGTGCATGAATGTGGATTAATCTAGACCAGATCTGCAAAAAGAGTTATTTGAGCAACTATTAATGTGATTGAGATTGGAGATCATGTCTCATTTAATGAGAGAGATCATGGAGGGTTGATTTAGTCAACTAAGATCTTGAAGATGTCAAACAAAGGGTCATTGAGCATTAATGATCAAGTGGTGGAGGATCATGTGCAAATGAAGCACACATGATGGAGGAGGTGTGCATTGCACCTAGACTGTTTGGTTGATTTGGTCAAACAACTCTGTCCCACTTGGAGGATCTTGTCCACATGAGACAGCGCAGTTGGGATTAGGGCCAAGGCTTGGGATGGCTCAATATTTATAAAGGAGATGAAGGCAAAGGTGAAAGGCATCTTGTATTATTTTGATGTATAATCTTTTAGATCTGGAATTGTCAAGTGACATTCCACTGCAATCTTGGGCTGTTTAGCAGAGATTGCAGGTGTTGTTTAGCACAGGGTGTTCCTGGGCGGGAATCCGTCCTCTTTCTTTGAGTGATATCTAAGGAAGAGGTTTGTAATTCATTGTACATCAGGCTTTAAGTGCCATTTCCATTTCCTACTTTTTGCAGAACATTCATATTCAGAAAACTATGTTTTCTGAAGATCAGTTTGGAAGGTAGTAGTTGTCTTCGGTACTTCAGCTGGAGAACAAGGTGAGGTATTATTCCCATCACTTGGGCTTATATTGCAGCACTCCCAGAGCCACATTGCAGATCTAGCATTAGGCCAAAATTTATTGACCTCCTAGCAGCAGTATTCTCTCCAAGAATAACGTTGTCCATATTGCAGATCTGAGAGGAAGGAAGTTGCTAATATTTCAGCTAGCAATCCAGTGGAGGATCATTCCTTCACATTGCCATCATTCTTACCATCAGCCTGGATCTTATTGCAACATTTTTTAGCAGGTAGAAGGCCTCTCTTTCCCTCACAGCGCAGTTTTCAAAGGCAGTTGTGTTGCAGCAGCTACAATCATCTTTTGGAGGATTGAGAAGCTAGATCTAGAGCTCCTAGCTCATAGATCTAAGGAAGGGATCAACCCTTCAAGCATAGATCTGATTTGAGCACATATTTCAGCCATCTATTCTTCAGATCTGTATTTTCCAACAAATCAAGGATCAAACCTTAGGGAGGTGATTTTTCCAAAGTTGTAGATTTGGAAAATCCTTTCTGGGTTATCTTGGGAATCCATCACAGTGGCCAGATCTTGAATCTTGGAATCATCAGAGCTCTAGTTTTGAGTAGATATGCATTTCTCTTTTCAGCCTACAACTCCATGTTTATATTCTGCTGAAGAGACAGCGCAGTATTTGCTGCAGAGCCTCAACAGTTAGGTTCTACCTGCTCCACACATGTTTTCTAGGTGACCTTAGCTCATATTTTTGGCTAGATATACCTATATCTTGTACTTGTGTAACTGATTCATCTCCAATATAATAAAATGGCTCAGCTCTTTCTGCATATTCTGATTTGTACTTAGATTTATTGTCTATCTTGTTGTAAGTTCTTATATTGTGTGAAGTATTGTTGCATGTTCCCATTTTGGGATATTACACGTGTGTTCTCCTCTTTTCTTCTGGAATTTCAATTTTTAAGAACTTCAGGGGCTCCCCCCAAGATCTGAATCATCCTACTACTTGTCGTATCTCAATTAATTTCCTTATTTGCCTTGTTTTTCTACTATAAAAGATATACTTCCTCTCCAGTTTTGTGTTGTGATAATGTAGGCCATACACCTTTAACCAAACAATATTTTTTCTCCTTCCTCTCAAGAGTTGTGTCATTATTCTAGAAGTATTAGTTGTTAAAAACCATTTCACATGCATCTAATTGCACAACTTTGTAATATATTTCATTAACATTATCAACATTAATGGTAAACCTGATCTTGCATCTCTTGGTGATTATCACGACATTTCCCTTGGATCCAACCTAAAGGACATGGTTGTAGTAGATCAAAGGTTTCTAGACGAAGCTCATCTACTAAGGCTTTAAAAAATAAATTACATTGAGAAACATTGTTAAATAAATCATTTAATTTACAATCCTTCACTTGAACTCTACCATTCTCTCATTAAGTGAGCTCTGTCTCCTAAGAATTCATGGTAGCAAACTTAAACTATACCCTCATAAACTTAAATCAAATCACGAGAACTATAAAACTAAAGAATGACAAAATATGTGGATAGAAAAAGGTTTATTCTACTCCATCATAATCAAGACAAATATTCAAGAGTCCTCCTTTTATAATGGCAAAGGCACTCTTATTTATACATAAACTTGTTTTGAAACTAAGATATCCAATAATAAATCTAGATCCACATATCTATGATGTGGTTACAACTATTTGCTAATAATTAACAAGTAAATATCTCTAAATATCTTCCAATGAATATCTCCAAGATATTTGATAACAAATCTCCAATATCATTTCCATATCCAAGATAATTCATTAATGATATCAAATCCATAATATGTCTTCAATGGTTGAAGAGGAAATTCGAATTTGGAGCAGGTGATAAAAATATGCATTGTTGGAATCTCCAAATATACTTGTAACCATCACCAAACTCACCCAAATTTCATAGATAAGTGAAAACATGTTATTTTTATAAGATTTAATCATAAATTTATTTAAAATACTAAAATAAATGCATTAGAAAATATGGAGCTTAACCCCACATATAAATATTAAAATGGTCTTAATACAAGGTCGTGGATAGATATAATGATTAAGAATAAAGGAAAATGTTGGTAAAATAATGTGAAATAATGATAATTTTGATGACTCAACATTACCCCCAACTAAAGATGTTATTTCCCTCATGCAATATTGCATTTGATTCTCATGAACTATGTGACTAAGTCCCCTTCTTTTGAAACTTTGGGCTAGAAGGACTTGAGCGAAAATTAGCTTTCTTGTGGTTGGTTCTTGTGTGGAAGGTCAATTTTGTAAGTTTCACTTCTTGTGTGGCAACACTTACCTCTTGGATTCAACTTCAACAAATAATCCCCCCTTCAAACATCAAAAATATCATCAACTTAAAAAATAAACCATGTGCATGCATTCATACTAATAACCCAACAATGAGCATATCAACCAAATTCCAATGCTATGTGTTGGCGCAAAATTAGGAATATAAGACCAGGGTTCGATCGTTGGTTGCCAACTAAGGTTTTCGTTGTAGTCTAGCATACCATCGACATTTTCACTCCTTCACGAGGGAGAAGCATCTCACCCAAAGCGTGCCAAAACATTCAAAGCAGAAGGGGATTGAAGGATGAAATTGAGGTTCTATTACCGAATAGATCATTCATTACTCAAACAATTATATAACATTTTGGCCAGAAACCAACTGATTTTTTAGAACAGACCTTTCCATATTCATCGTGTCTATCAGGCCATTAAAATATGGTTGGATGAACGACCCCAACATGTTTTGACTATGTTGGATGGCTCTCATCGCATAAGACCCCATGAGATTGCCATCCCTGCCATATTTTTCGATGGGGCCTCAGTGGAGGGTAATATTAGATGTGGTGTATGGCTCAAACTATCCAATTGTGAACATATTCACATTTATTGGAACGGTGGCCCTGGCTCTAACAACAAAGCCGAAATTATGGCTCTATGGGGGGGTCTATTGGCTGCTTCAAACCTTCAAATTCAGGATGTCAGCATATATGGGGATTCTAATCTTGTCATTGGATGGATTACCAACAGATTTCTTATTTTGTCCCCAAGCCTACATGGTTGGTTTGAAAGAACACAGAGACTCTGGACGAGGCTGAATTGTCCTTCTATTAATCATATATTTCGCGAGAATAACATTCGTGCAGATTGGCTGTCAAAGAAGGGTCTAATGGCCGACTTTGGGATGATGAAGATCATACATTTCAGAGATGGCATGCAGATATGGGAGTCTTCCATTCCCATCCCGTGATGTTGTTGAATTGCAATCATAATTCTCTGTTTTTTGTTTATTTCATATTTATCTGGATGGATACAGGTGTCTTTTTTGGCACAGGTTTAGTGGTATTGGTATATAGGTATGGTATACTTCTTGCTGTCTCTCAAGGTGGATTCACACGGTTTTGCAGTCACTACTTCAGGCTTCAGATACACAGACTGACCTGCCTTTTTGTCAATCGAGCCTGGTTATTAATTTTCAAGCGAGCCTGCCCTATATTATTACGTGCAAGCCTGTTTTGTTGTCACTACTTCAGATTTCAGATACACAGACTGACCTGCCTTTTTACAAGCGACCTGGTTATTAAATATCAAGCGAGCCTGCCCAATATTACTACAAGCAAGCCTGTTTAGATCACATGCAAGCGAGCCTGCATATGCGCATATACTTACAGGGCTGGAGAATACTTTTTCGAGAGGGCCGATTTTATATAATATGGACAATATGCTCGTCACAGTTCGAGGCCCTAGTTTATCCTATTTTCTCTACTGCTATTAACAATTTCGCCTTTCATATTTTGTATATGCTGGTATGGCTAACTTTTAATTGTAATCATCCTTTTCAGCTTTTTTATGTCTAACAGGTATGACAGTTTTTAAATTTTGAAGGGGATGGGTAATTCCTCCCGTAATTATGGTAGTTGGTCTCTCTTTGACTTGCTTATTCATACTCTGAATGAGCATCTTAACCTCTGGCTATGCAATGTTGATTTTCTCGCTGTATTCATATCAGCTGAGAATGTAATTATGTCAATGTACTGTTTATATTCTAATATATACATCGTTTTTTTCTTCTGAAAAAAAACTTGGTACTTAAGTAAGACAAAATCCTTTACAAAACAAATATTGAGAAATACATCAACACATGATAATATATATATATCTATATATATATATATATATATATATTTTAAAAGAGGCATATAATTCATAGTCATTCCATTAAAAAAGACATAGAACTATTCGTGCAACGCCTCCTTCATTATTATTATGAAAGGTAGATCATTACATCACATATCAATAGAAGATCACACGATCTTCCATTATATAACATGAGCTGGATTATAATGGAACCAGTCTACAAGCTATAGATAGACAAAGAGCTTCAATCTTTGATGCGACAACATTTTGGCCTAATCCCAATCTCTCTCCCGTCCAACTTGATCCTTGTGGATTTTATAGATTTTCTTCCAATCTCGCTCACTTGATTTGGTCCACTTTGATCTGGCTCGCTTGATTCGGTCCATTCTAACAAAATTTCAATGCTTTGGTCCATATCTCTTTGATATTTACACTATGGCTATTTTTAGACTTTAAATTTTTTGTTCCTTATTCATTGTCTTAATCATATCAAGACATATCAATATTTAAATAAAACTTATGAAGTAATGGTTGAATTATTTGTTACAAAAAATTTAGTAACTGCTAGAGAATCTGGTAAGTATGAGTTTGACCGTGAGCTAGTGCCCTCCCCATTTAGTTTGGAACTAGTTTAATAGGTATATAACCATCTCACGGAGTCCACACACAAAACCCATGTGGCATATATTTTTTTAAGTTTGTGTTAGTATGCAAACCAATGAGGGTGCTACCAAATCTGCAAACTAGTTAAGTTCTAGGATTTCATGTAACAAGTTTGGTGTTCCATTTTCTCATAATTTATTAACTCGGTTCTAGGGAAAAAATTTGGTGTTATTAGTATTACCTTTATGCTTCTTCCCACCAAAATCGCAACCAAATGGTTCTTTATAAATAACCAAATTGGATATAGGTGACTATGGTCATTTTGTCAACAAATATGAATTGGATTGTCCTAAAATTTTCTATGTTTATCCATCTTACTTCAATGCATTTCTCTTCCGAATTTAGTATCCATTCAATGCATGGTTTGCAAGATATAAACAAATCAATTTCCGCATTTTAATCTTTTGGTGGAAGAAGAAGTTTGTAAATTTTTTACATGATGAGCAATGGAACTTAGATGGAGTTTTTGGTCTCTTTCATTATTTCCAAATCTTATCTGCCAACAAGTTAGTTTTCAAACAAGAGTAGTCTAGTTGTGCCCCAAAAAAAATTCATGATTAGAAATTTTATTCCCATGGAATGTCTACCAACATGTTGGTTTTCAAACACTCCATGGTCTGATGGCACCTGAGAATTGTTTTCACCATCAAGTTTTATTTGGAAATGATAATATGTTAATGTAAAACAACATTTTAAGGGCGTCAAGTGAATTTATTCATGGGTTACAAGTGGATGGGTCTGGAAAGTATCGATACTCATGAAGGAAATATAGGCTAAAGTCATAATGTGGTAGTCATAAATTTTTTGAAAAAGATTAGACTTTGAAGGTTTAGCACATAATTGCAAGGGAGTTTCATTGACTTCAATATGAATGTATGTTCAATTTTAAGAAATATATGGGCATACCATGACATAATGAACAATAGGAGTTCTAGAAGACTTCTTGAGGTAGTAATGGCATGGTGGATGTGACTTGACATGGCATGGAACTTGACTTCTCTTTTCTGATGTAGCAAGGCTGCATATTTTCACTATTCGTGGACCTGTGGGTTATGGGCCCACAAACTCTTCCAAAACAAAAAAGCAGATTGCAATATTAAGTTTCATCATGCATCGCAATAGTACAATGTTACACCATATCGCAATATCGCAAATTTAACCCCACCGATCGCGGCTTTTATTTATCCCAATAATAGTGATTTTGTGATTTCACAAATCGCAGTGAATACCTTATCGCATGTCGCAAGGTTTACGATGTCATGTATCAGGTATCACAACTTACAACAGGTTTCGGCCGAAATCACAACACATAGGTTCCATTTTTTTATTACAGAAAAAGTATTACATATGCCCATATGGCATGGCGGCCCTCGGTCTAGTCTTACATTGATGCTGGCCCCCTCTACAAATGCATGAAGACTATATTTTATAACAATGGATAAAAGAGGATTGGATCATTCCAAGTCCTATCTTTCCTCATAATATCGCTAAGATCACTCAACCAAATTACAACAAACTCTATCAATAATGCAAATTTAATGAAAATATTGTTCTTTTAGGCCACGTTGACTTCTAGAAGGTTTGAAAAATTGAATTTGACTTGGGTGGGTTGATGCTCCTGCATCAGACTCCCGAGGTACAAAAAAAATTATGACCTCTTGGTCATATGCCTTCTTGATCTTTTCCTAACAGCACTCAGTAGTTGCAACAAAACCTCTACAGTAGTAAGCCTCCTCCTTGCTACACAATACCTCACTAAGCTTCTCTCCTCTGAGGTCAGTCTTTCGGCATCTCTCTAGTTCTCTCCTCTGGAACCGTATGAGCACTACTTTCTCTAGGCTGCTGCAATATTCTCACCTTCCTCGGTTGTTACCTGCACAAAATATAAATACCACAAGCTTACCAATCCTCAACATATGTGTACCTCCTTCCATTTCACGCAGAATATTCTTCTGCTCTGATACCACTTGATGCAGCAAGGCTACATATTTTCACTATTCGCAACCCTGTGGCCCACAAAATCTTCCAAAATAAAAAATCGGATTGCAATATTAAGTTTCATCGCACATCACAATAGTACAATGTTACACCATATCGCAAATTTAACCTCACCAATCGCAGCAAATACCTTTTCACATGTTGCAAGGTATACGATGTCACGTATCGGGTATCGCAACTTGCAACAGGTTTCAGCCGAAATCACAACACACAGGTTCCTTTTTTTTATTACAGAAAAACTATTACATATGCCCATATGGCATGGCGGCCCACAGCCTGGTCTTACATTGATACTGGCCCCCTCTACAAATGCACGAAGACTATATTTTATAACAATGGATAAAAGAGGATTGGATCATTCCAGATCTTATCTTTCCTCATAAGATTGCTAAGATCACTCAACCAAATTACAACAAACTCTATCGATAATGAAAATTTAACGAAAATATTGTTTTTTTAGGCCACATCAACTTCTGGAAGGTTTGAAAAATTGAATTTGACTTGGGTGGGTTGATGCTCCTACATCATTTTCATATTGGTCTTCATCTTCATTTTTCTTGATCTCGATCCATGTTCAAAAATTTGTATTGTTGGTGTTGTTGGTTTGCAACTAAAATGTTCCTATAGTGAGCTCCAAGGATTTGATCTTCAAGTCATGGTGCATGCAAGGAATCAATAAGATTTTGAATCTTCTTTTATGGGTGTCTGGAGAACATGCCCCTTTTCGGCATGAATTTTTGTCTTCAATAATCGCTAGTGTATACATTGACCTTCTTGATCCTCCAAAAAACCTACAAAAACATAACACTTTCCTGCAATAAAATGTGATATGAAGGAGGAAGATAGGTGTCTAGTCTCTCTTCATCCAAGACCTATACAAAAAATAACAAAGAATACGTAGGAAACAAATCCAAGCAAAAAATAAACAAAGACAAAAAAATTGTTTTGAGTAAGAAAGTTCGAAGACTCAAGAAGGAAATATAGGTTGAAGTCATAATGTGGTGGTCATAAAACATATGAAAAATATGGGATATTGAAGGTTGATCATCATCACATAAACAAGGAAGTTTTATTGACTTCAATATGCATGCATGTTTAATCTTCAGAAATATATTGGCATGCCATGAAATAATGAATAGTAGGACTTTTAGAAGGCTTCTTGAGGTATTAATCGTGTGGTGGATGAGACTTGACATGGCATGCAGCTTGACTTCACTTTTGATATTGCTATGCATCTCCATTTTCCTTAATCGTGATCCATGTTCAAGAATTTGAATTTTTGGTGTTGTTGGTTAGCAACTAAAATAGTCTTGTACCGAGCTTTAAGGATTTAGATTTTCAAGTCATGGTCTATCCAAGGAACAATAGAAATTTTAATCTTCTTTCATGGATGTTTGGAGAATTTGTTCCATTTTTCCATGATTTTTTGTCTTCAAGGATCGCTCATGCATAGATTGACCTTGTTAATCCTCCCAAAACTCACAAAAACATAACATTTTCCTTCAATAAAACATCAATTCATGGATGAAGAGAGGTGTGTGGTATTTTTTCATCCAAGAATTATGAAAAAAATGGCAAATAGTGCATGTAACAACCCCTCCCACATTTACCCACTTTCACCTCCCTATCGAGGTAAATATGAGTTTAGGGCTACTATGGCATGACTCAACCTCATAAGCACAGTTAAGGAATTGGAATCGACAATTTGAAACTTTATTGACCTTCCTCAAGAGCTACAAGACACTCAGGAGCTAAATAACCACTCCCACTGCCCAAACCCTAAGTTAGAATGCTTTTTTAGTGACCTGGGCTCTCAACTGCATGCATGAAAATGCCTAAATGTGGTTAAGGGCCTCCAATTGCATGGATGACAAGGCCTCCATGCAGTTAAGGGCCTCTAACCACATGCATAAGCCTACCAGGGTGCAGTTATGACCCAAATTCATCATTTCAGAGGCTGTGGTCCCTGATTCTGAGCCTAAATTATAGGTCAGCCTCAAGACCACTTCCCTTAACTTCCTGTAAGTTATCAGAATCAATAATGACATGACAAAAATATTAGACATACAAATTTTAAGGCAGAACTTGACCTAGACTACCTTGACCATGACAGGAATTTTGTTAAACATATTGAGAACATGTAATCTACAAGTCATGAATGCATATATAAACATAAGGGTCTAATAATTATCTAAGAATCATCAAGAAGGTATAATTCCCTCTCACAATAGTTGCAATAACATATGTTAGCTCATGCATTCATTAACAATTCATCAACTAATCAAGCATATCTAGATCCATAGCTAGAACCTATTATGAAACCATGCTTATAGCTAGCATATAACCAAAATAATAACCATGATAGAACACCATTAAAGCCACCTAATAAAAATTACAAATACTCATGAAATACAATAGGAAAAGAGCTCTTATTAACATATATAAGAGTGACGTGAAACTAAAACGAAGCGATGGAGTTCTGTGCGCTCCTATCCCTACAAGCTAAAAGAGGATAATTGCGGCTAGGGTTAGGGTTTCTTTTTTACGACTGCAACAAAACATGGACTGCATATCCCTATAGGCTATCCGCGCATCTCTATAACCTCTTTTGGATTTCTTTGTCGGGTCCGACGTCGACAGGCCTGCTATGATCACGTGCGGTTACTCCTCTCTATGTCATCTATGGAAGAGGACTTAGTCGATTACTCTCCGGACCCACTCAATAGGGTCGAGATCTGGGGTTCCCCTCCTTATCCTTTGCCACCTAGCACCCCGCTAGCCCTCAATTTACCTATGACCGCATCTGATGGCCCATGTTTCCCTTTTCCATCTACCCACTCGTTCCTTGGTCCTCCACCCGTTGACCCCCCCTCTTTTTTGATTCCCCTCCATTTTCGTTGTCTAAACTACCTCCCATACTCCCTAGCACCTCATCGTTAATGGACAAGGTCATTTTCTCCCCGGCTACCCTTTAATTCCTCACTGCCTACTTCCAAGATTCATCCATCCCATCACCTCAGGGTTCCCTTGGAGCATACCCTCCGGCATCTTTTACATCGACCCCTTTCATCCCACCCGACGCTCCACCCCCACGATCTAGTTACACGTCCTCCGGATGTTTCTCTACACCCCCTGTTGTTGCTCCTCTGGACGCATGCAACCCAACCGCCTTTGATCCGGGATTTGAATCAGACATCGTCCAAACAGGACCTAGTTCAGCTACTTGGGGTAGTCGGCTCTCAAAGTGCATCAATAAGGGGAACAGGAATGTTGACCTTAACCTCAGCGATGGGCTCCATCTAGGTGAGGTTATGGATATGGAAGATATGGTGTTGGTTGGCCATGTCTGAGGGTGTAGATACAGCCTTACCCGCATGTGCACTTGGATGAACAAGATCTAGGGACCTATCATGGAGGAGATCCCGATGGTAGTCATCCTCCCTCGAGGATGGTTTTCCCTCTGATTCCTATGCCCAGAATAGTTAGCATGGGTTCTTTCTAAGCTATGGCACATTGGACAGGCTTTAGTACTGTTCAAACATTGGAGCCCTCTATTCGACCAGGAAAGAGAACAACTCAGAGCGGGGTCGATTTGGGTTAGACTGTCGGGCCTCCCTCTCCATTTCTGGTCGGAGGATATCATGCGACACATTGGAAATACTCTCAGCACCTACCTGGATCATGAAAAATCATATTTAACCATGGCCATTATGACAATGGCCAGGATCCTGGTTCATCTGGACACTCACGAAGGATTGGAAGAAGCCATCACACTTTGATGGAGGCAATTTGTATGATTTCAGAACCTGGATTATGAGGGTGTGCCTTACCGATGCAGGCAATGTCATGCGGTTGGGCACCTATACAAGTATTGCCCCCTTCTCAAGCGATTGAAGATGTTGATAAACCAGATCTCCCACAGGCTAATGATGCATCGATCGAGCCCCCTCCTCTGGTCATATCAGCTGAACGACGCAAAGGCAAGAAAGTTGCTTCTGGGCCCAAGCCCGCTTCTGCACCTCCTAGTCCTCCATCTCCTCAGATGACATGAGCTCGGGAAGCAGCGTCCAAGATCGTATTGGGTACATCTCACTCCTCTTCCCCTGCTTTACATTTAATAACATCTACATTTGTATCATCTTTGATTTCTCTTTGCACTTCTCCCTCTTCATCGTCTACCCGACCTCCCCTGTATATTTCGTGTTTGACTTCCCTCCCTTTGCCCACCATTGTTGAACTTACCCCCGCCATTCCTAAATCCCCTTCATCTGATCCTCCCACTAAATCCTCATTGAAATCTCAAGGTCCCCATCCCTACCACCTCTGTTCTCTCTCCCACCCTCCCACCTCTGGATTTGGTGGCCTGGGTATTTTTGACCCTATTCGCACTAAACCAAGTAGGGAAAAACATTCAAAAATATCTAAGGAAATCATATAGGTGGGGCAGGAGGTCATGGATGGTAAAAAAAATACACTCGAACGGGTCCTTAGAGCACAGACGACCCTCCCCCTCGTTACCTCATGAAGATCATCTCCTTCAACTGTCGCGGTATGGCTAGCCCCGCCAAAAAGTTGGCCCTTCACAGATTACTGTCTTACACCTCGGTCGACATCATCTTTCTACAAGAAACCCTAGACTCCTCTGAACATGTAATATCTATCCTTCAAGCCATCTGCCCAGGATGGAACTTTCAAGCCATGGATGCTCGGGGACGTTCAGGGGTAATTGCACTTGGCACCAACCCTCGAACCATCAAGGTTATCAATTATTGGGGAAGGGAAGGTTTCTTGGGTGTGGATTTATTCTCCTATGACCTTAGGCTCGAATATCGCCTAATGAACATCTATGGTCCCTGCAGTGCCCAACTTCCTTTCTGGCAACACCTCCTCAATCTATCCTTCCTATCTGCTCACAACCTTATCCTCGTAGGTGATCTAAATTTCTCCATGGGTCTAGCTGAATCCTAGGGACCCCTTGCTCATCTCGACCCCCTATCTGTTGATATTTCTCATCTCATTAAAGATCATCACCTTGTTGACATCCCCATGCCTCGGATCCATCCCACCTGGAGCAACCATAGGGTTGGGGAGGCCTCTGTTTCTCGTAGGCTGGACCATTTTCTCATACATGAATCCTTAACTAGCTTTGGGCCTATATACCGCCAATGGGTGGGATTTGGGGGATTTTCTGACCACTCCCACATCTACTTGGAGCTTTCCCCTGCCCGTGGGAAACCCTACAGCCCCTTCAAGTTCAATGCCACTTGGCTTTCCCACCCAGATTACATTAATTTGGTATCCAAATATTAGACATACCTTCCCCCGGACCTTGGATCCTCTCCCTCTATGACCTTCTTTGCTAGGATGTTTGCTTTCAAGGAGCTGACTAAGACTTGGGCCAGGGATCAGAGGAAAAAGGCATAGGAAACACTTCACAAGGTTGAAATGAAGATTGTTGAGATTCAATCCACCTTGATGGAAGGCCTGGTCACGGAATCCACCAGATTGTAACTCACACTGCTTGCAGCAGATAGGTCCCGGATACTCAAGGAACGAGAGGAAACCTGACGCCTCAGGAGTAGAGCTACTTGGCTAAAAGTTGGGGATGAAAACACTAAATTCTTCCACCAATTTGCAAATGGTGGTAAATCCATCAATACTATCTAGACACTGGAGGACGAACAAAAAAATAAAGCCTAGAATTTCCATCAATTGGCCCACATGGGGGTGGAACACTTTTGCAACCTCTACAACGCCCTTGCCAACACCAATCTAGCTTAAATTATAAGAGCTGTTGGTTTATTTCCTAGATTCGTGGATCAAGAAGATGAATAACAACTGACTCGTCCGATTACCATGCAAGAACTTCGGGAATCCTTGAAATGGTTCCAGAAAGACAAGAGCCCTGGGCCTTATGGCTGGCCTATTGAATTCTACCTAGCTTTCTTTGAGATCATGGGTCAGGATATACTCAATGTGGTCGAAGATTGTCGAAGATTATCGAACATCTGGAAAATTATTTGATGCTTTCAACTCCACCTTCATTTCCCTCATCCCCAAATCTGATGCCCCTAGAAACTTCTCAGATTACCGACCTATCTCCCTCTGTAACTACATATAAAAGATCATTGCCAAAATTATTGCAAATCACATTAAGCCCATCCTTTACGTACACATTTCATCTGAATAATTTGCCTTCCTCCACCATCGTCAGATCCATGAGGCCATTGGAACTTCCCAAGAGGTCCTTCCCTCCATTAAATGCAAAAATATCAAGTGCATCATATTAAAGCTAGACCTTTCTAAAGCATTTGATCACTCTAATTGGCTCTACATCTGCATGATCCTCACCCATGTGGTTTTCCCCTACAATTTCATCAAATGGATCATGTGTTGTATCAATATTGTATCTTTCAACATTCTCATCAGTGGATCTGCCTCCACTTTCTTCCACTTGGAAAGAGGGCTCATACAAGGTTGGCCCCTATCTCCACTCCTCTTCCTCCTCATCATGGACGCTTTAAGTCGATTAATCATGGACGAAAAGAATCAAGGGTGTCTACATGGCATCAAAATATCAAAGGGATGCACACTCTCCCACCTACTATTCGTGGATGATGTTCTCATCCTTCTTAATGGATCCATCAGCGACATATTATCTTTCTCTGCAGCCCTTGCCTCATTCATCATAGCCACTATAATGGTATGCATTGCTCACAAATCCACCATATCAGTATCTGGATGCACTCCACAAGAAAGGGGACTCGCCATGAACAGATTTCTGTTCACCACACTGGACCTTCTTGATGGTATTCAGTATCTTGGTTTTCAACTAAAACCTTCTGATTACCGCATTGCAAATTGGACATGGCTCATTGAAAAATTCGAAAATAGAATATTTATTTGGCACAATATATGGTTATCTCGGGTCGGGCATCTCACCTTAATCAAATTTGTCTTGGAAGCCACCCCGGTTTACTGGATGTCTCTAGCATGGATCCCCTGAGCCATCATTGACAAAATTCAACAGTTATGTTGTCGATTTCTTTGGAATGGGAATCGGGACGGACATACATACGCATGGATCAAATGGGATCATATAGCCCTTCCTAAAAAGTGGGGAGGATGGGGCATCAAGAATCTGGACATTTTTTCCAAAGCACTTGCTGCAAAATTGGGATGGACAATAATGACCTCCTGGAATATCTGGACACAGGTGGTGTATATGAAATATATTCGGCCCTTGAATATTATCGACTAGATCAAACGACCCTCTTGGAGCCACCGAAACATTTCATTTATTTAGAAGGTTGTCTTAGCCTCTCTGTCGCACATCCGGAATGGTCTGACTTGGAGCATTAGATCTGGAAATCTTGCGCGCATTGGAATCGACCCATGGTCAAGGAGTGGGAATGCACACACTCTCCCCCGCGAAATCATCAATCACCTATCAGATCGTGGCATACAGTTCATTGCACATATCATTGATCAACATTCCACGACACTTTATCTGCAGGGTTGGAAATCAGTAGACCAACTTGGCCTCCTTACCCCTTTGCATCAAATATGGTAGACCTACACTTCAGCATTATCAAAAGGCCACATCCGTATCTGTCCAGGGGATGATGAATTAATTTGGGCACCTTCCAAGTCTATTCAATACACTCCCAAATATGGCTACTTGCACATATACTCGGACCACTTCCCATAGTTGTTTACTTGGTGGTGGAGGAGCTTATGGAAACTCAAAGCCTCGCCCCGCACCAGGCTCTTCATGTTGTGCATCCTTACCAGCATTGCACCCACTATGGAAAATTTGCACAAAAGGACCATACAACGCCCCTCCTAGTGCACTCTCTGTCGACAGGACTCTGAATCAAATGACCATATTTTTCTCAGTTGTCACACCTCTCGAGCTTTATGGTCATCAATCCTATCTGAGCTGCATATCAACTCCCAGTGGTCAAGTTTGAATATATTGGGGTATGGAAAAGCTAGTGGCAATCAGCCTCCCCACAAAAGGCACAAAATCTACCTCTTCTTATCTGTTGCGGAATCTAGCTGGCCAGGAACAGTTCCATATTTCAAGACCGTCCACCCAACTAGCATTCCATTGCTTCCTACATCATATCTACCTACCATGGCATCTCCGAAGATGACCCGCGGCGCCCCCCTCGAACCATTACACCCGAAGTAATAAACTATGAACAACCTTGGGCATACTTCGATGGCTCAGCACAACCCCTGGGATGTGTAGGTGGTGCTATCCTTCATATGAACCCACATCACTCCTATAGAATCAAGATGGGATTAGGACAGGGCAAAAACAACTATGCAGAACTCATCACACTCCCCCATATTCTTCAGTTTGCATTAGAGTATGATGTTCTTCACTTACAAATTTTTGGAGATTCTAAAATCACCATCAATTGGTTCCATAAATCTGCTACTTGTCATGTGCACACACTTCGGAATATATTGGAGGATATTTGGCTTCTGAAAGCACAATTTTTATCCATTTCCTGTTCTCATATTTACAGGGAGTGCAACAACATTTCCGACGGTTTATTCAAGGAGGTAGCGGTCCAGCATCGGGGGCTATGGCACATAGAAGAACAGAAAGACCTGCAACACTAAAACTATTACCATCTCCCCTTCATCGATCAGCCAAACATATGACAAAGGGGTACCAACACAGTTTTGATAGATTTTGATGGAACAATATGAATGGCTTTAAATATTGTATTTATTGTATATATTCTGACTGGTATATCTGTACACCCTTTAGGTGATTTTTGATAGAACAATATGGTGAGTCACAAAAAATGCATATGCAAATGCATATACAACATGTAATTTTCACATATAATGAAAATTATGATTTTTCCATGGAAAAAAAAAACATATACAAGAGCCAACCAAGTAAGGGACTTCCACATACTACCCGACCATAGATTGGGTTGAACCAAATATTTCTTTCAGCCAATCACCCATGTGCCATATTCCAAGCATGAATGTGGGAATCAAGACAAAATAACCAGGGCTTCCAGGAGATTAAACCATCTCCACCCTTAGGATTTACCGCAATCCCGCCAAAAGCAGTCAAGGGGTTACTAGGCCCAAACAAGAACATGAACAACCTAGGCTTCCCAAATATTAAACCACCTCCACAATAAGGATTTACCGCAATCCCACCAAAATTGTTCAAGGGATTAATAGGCCCAAAACATGTTTGGATTCTTTAGAATTTATTCACCAATACCTTGAGGAATTTTCCCATCTCCACTCTAAGTCTTTACTGCAATCCCGCCAAAATTGGTCAAGGGATTCCTAGGTCCTTGACAATTTTCCTAAGAATACCTCACCTGATTCCAAAACCATCTAGAAATCCAAAGCTCAACCAAATGATAGAACCCCATCACACCATGGCTATTCGAAATGGTATGGAAATCTTGAAACCATTGTCAAACCTGGAAAACCCCATGCCCATAATAGCAAGAGAGCCAAATACACACATGCATGTACCATGCATTCACAAACCAACTAGGAAATCACACATGCAACTTGTTACATGCAATTATTCCTACTAAAGTTGCTTGATCCATCTTTTCCTTGCTTGTCCCTTGTTTTCCTTTGCTTCCTTATCCTTCCTTTGCTTTCCTTTCTCCAATGCTAAAGTGCTCCAAGAATCCTCTAAGTGTGCAATAGTATGAGAGAATAGAGAGAGCTCCAAAACTGAACTGACAAAAAGCTATGTATTGATACTCATAAGCCTTTTTATTATTGAGGCCTCTATTTTCTTAAATTTCCTCTATTTTTCCTTCCACTTTCCTCTCATGCAAACCTGTGACCTTTCACCTTCCTTTTCTCCTATTTTCCTTTATTTTGATAAATAAAATAACAATTAATACCTCTTTTCCTTTCTAAATCCTTTTCCAATGCCTTTGCCAATTTCCTAAGCCATAATAAATGGAATTTACACCAACTAGGATTTTTTTCCAAACATTCAACTTGGAATACATGTGCCATGACCTTGGTCTTATTTTTCCTTTATTAACTTTATTACATCAACTTTTAACCCGAGGTTGTTACAAACCCTTCCCCCTTAGGGAAACAACATCCTCGGTGTTCTATGACACATATGACCAGAAAGACTGCTAAAAACTAAAACATACTACCCACAAAGCTTTATAACTTAGCTCGATGCAATATTTACAATGAAAAACTTGCTGAAAAGCAAAACCAACATCAAAAACATGACAATAATATTGCTTATTGGAGATTTATAACACATGTCATTGTGGTATTTACAATAACAACCATGTATATATATATGCATATACCAAAACTCCTTTTCCTCAATCGACAAATAATCAAGGATACATAGCCTGCATCTGATCAACCATCTCCCATGTATCTTCATTGGGCCCAAAGTGCATCCAATGCAATTTAACTTGCTTGGTTCCAGAGCATGAGTTGTTTCTGTTGCAATATGCACTGAGGTTTCAGCTGGAATTATCCTTCTAGATCCACTTGCAATACAAACAAATCAATCACATGATCAACATATTTCACATATATTTTAAACAATGAAACATGGAAAACATCACGGTCTTTCACTATCAGAGGCAGTGCAATTTTGTAGACCATTGATCCAATCCTCTCAAGAGATCTTGAAAGGCATACAATACTAAGGTGCCAACCTGACACATAATCCAATCCTCAAGGAGCTCTTCTTGGGCTTGATGCACAAGTACACATGCTCCCCAACATGAAAATCCTTAAATACCTGGTGATGATCTGCATAAATCTTCTGCCTATCATGTTCTACCTTTATATTCTTCTTGGTAACCTGCATTTCTTGTTCCATCTCTTCCAACATGTTCAATCAAATCAATACCATGTTCACTAGATCACTCTAGTTGATAGGAGTATTACAAATCCGCCCGTAATGTACCTCAAATAGACTCATCCTCAGTGACTCCTGATACCCATCATTGCAAACAAACTCAACCAATGGAAGATACTCCTCCCACCTCCTATGTTGTTGCATAACACACATTCTCAACATGTTATCCATAATCATGTTGATCCTCTCTGTCTAACCATCTGTCTGCGGATGATAAGTTGTACTGAAGACCAAATTTGTACCCAAACCTACAAATAACTCCTTCCAAAACATAGAAGTGAACTTGGCATCTCTGTCAAACAAAAGCTTCTTAGTAATACCATGCAATCTCACTATCTTTCTGATGAATACTTGAACTACCTCACTAGATAAATAAGTAGACTTAACTAGTATGAAGTGAGCTACCTTTGTAAACCTTTCAACCATAACCATAATAGAATCATGTTGTCTACATGTCCTCAGAAAAATTGTAATGAAATCCATAAAAATGACCTCCCATTTCCATTCTGGAATCGAAATCAACTACCCTAGACCACATAGATGCTTGCACTATGCTTTGACTTGTTGACAATCCAAACACCTTGCGATGAACTCAACTACCTCTTTCTTCAAATTTGACTAATAGTGTTAGAAATTATTTAACAGCCCAATGGAGCACATAAATTATTGCAGAAAATTAAACACAAAAACAAGAGAGACACATATATACGTGGTTCACCCAATTTTCGCTACATCCACGAAGAAACATCTATTCCTTCCTTTTATATTATCCAACAAAATGAAGAGATACAACCTATAGTAGATCCATTGCAATTTCCTCTTCACTTTCACACACTCTCCTCTCTCTTTCTCGCTCACAATAATAACACATATCTGCAATGCAATTCCCTCATATAAACCAAGAGGTTTCCTTCTAGGGAAAAAAACCCTAAATTAAACATAAATTCTACCATCAAATCATTCGCCTAATGAACAACCCAAATTGACTACGAAAATACATTATTTTACAAGGAAAAATTTCATCTATTTTTAGCTTTGGGGGGGCTCCAAACATGCAGTCGCCCCCACCCTGGACCCCCAGGAAGTAATATTGGGGGGGGGAAGCCCCTTCACACCCCCTCATCAGGGATTGGGATTCAAACACGGCTGAAATAAGACCTCTTAAGCAGGAAGATAATTAGGCTCCACATCCAACAAATAGTAGAACTTCTTCATAGTTGTTAGAGTCTTCTGATATCCTGAATGAACTAAATACATATTAACACAAAATTCCCTCAAGATAAGCGTCTTGAGTTCACCGTTTTCCAACGCATAGATTTTGTCCCTAAATCTCACCAAACCACTTGTCATGATATGATAATCCACATCATGTTCACTTGTACCCTACTATTGTAATTTGTGCTTAAGATCCCTGTACCTATCATCTTGTTGTCCTCCCTATAAGATCTGATCCTATAAATATTTCCCATATGAACTCATAGCTGCTATGTAATTTACTTGCACCCTTCTCCTAATGGAATCTGCAACCATGTTCTATTTACCCTTGATGTACCTAATCTTGAAGTCAAACTCACTAAGCGTGGCCAACCATCTATTTTACCAACCTGGAATTCACATTAGGTTGGTCAAATAAATATCTCAGCCCACTGTGATCACTCATCAAAACAAACCTCCTTCCAAGAAGATAATGCCTCCACACCTTCAGTGTATGAATGATCCGTGCCAACTCAAGATCATGCGTCACATAGTTCTGCTCATGCTCATTCAATTTCCTTGAATCATATCATATCACATGTCCCTCCTGCATTAGGACTCCACCAATTCCTCTCTTACAAGTATATGTACACACCAAGAACCCTTTATCTATATCTGCAATATTTAGAATTGGAGCGTTCGTAAGAAATTGCTTCAACTGCTCAAAAATAGCTGTATATTCTTTTGTCCATTCAAATTTCTTTCATTTCCTCTGCAATGGATGCAATAGGATAAGAAATTCGTGATAATTTCCTGATGAAACACTTGTAATAACGTGCTAACCCCATGAATTATCTAACCTCGTTCACATTCTTGGGATTTTCCCATTCCATGATAGCTCTAATCTTTTTCGGGTCCACTACTATACCTTCCTTGGAAAAAAACATGCCCCAAGTAATGTACCTTTGTCTAAAAGAAACTACTTTTACTAAGATTCAGCTACAATTGATTCTCTCTCAACGATCTTAACACTGGTTTTGGGTGTTCTGCATGATCTTCCTCATTCTTAGAGTATATCAATGTATACTATCAAAAACTCGTCCAGATCAGGATGCAACACACTATTCATCAAACACATGAAAGCAGATGGAGCATTAGTCAAACTAAAAGGAACCAAAAAAAATTCATAATGCCCATACCTGGTCTGAAAAGTAGTCTTATATGTGTCCTCTTCTTTGATGTGTACCTGATGATATCATGATATCAAACCAATCTTTGAGAACATTTTTTCTCCCTTCAACTGATCAAACAAGTCATCATCGATCCTTGGAAATGGATACATGTTCTTGATCGTCACCTTGTTCATTTCTTGTAGTCAATACAAAACCTGAGAGTATCATCATTTTTCTTCACAAACAACACTAGTGCACCCCAACGGGCGTCCCTAATATATAAAATTTCCAACACGTAACTGTTAACAGTGCTTGCATTATATGCAACCGCCAACATAACATAACCAACAATCAATTAAAAAAAAAAATGTGCATACCATTTGGGGGGTCAGTGGGGTTTGAACCCTCGACCACCCCACTCCAAACTTAACACTTTTACCAACGGGACAACGACCCCTCTTTGAAAACTTTGCCCCAAAAATTATATAAAAATCCATATCATTTTCCGTTGGGCAGATCGATGGTGGAGGAGCGGCAAAACTAGGAGCAGCCTAAGCAGCAAAACCCTAAGCGAGGGTATCTTGGAGATGCCAAAAAGATTCCCTTAGAGGGCTAGACGTACCAGTGTCATAATTTGACAAATTATATTCATTTTTGTACGATTTCGTGACACGAATCAAATGGTGATGTCTGTTTCTCCAGCCGAGGTCTCCATTTTCAAGCCATCATCTGAATTGGAGGTATAAGGGTCATTTTGTAAACTTTCTTGTAACTGATTTCTTTGATGCCACTTGATGAAAGAAGGCCTCCCCACTTTTGAAGAGGGTCTAGAGACGTATCCCACATTAGGTGAACTCTGTAATCAAATCGTTGTGTCTTTTTTCTCATGTTTTCTTATGATTTTCACTTCTTTTCATGTGGTTTAAGTTACTTGGTTAAAATGCTCTTTTATATGCAATTTTGAATGCATCCTTGAAGTTAAAATATTTGGATCGGAAGCACACTAAGAGAGCATACCCATTGTTTTCGTCCAAGGGGAAGAAGATGAGACCAATTGCACCATGGTGGTGGGTCTCGTGAAGAACCTTCAAGAATGCCCCAGAAATTTCCAGCAAACATGTAACTATTCCAATGAAAATACCTCCAACTCGCTTTAAGCTCACTACATAAAACCCTAGTGATTAAATGTCGTGTCATTATCTCTGCTCACCATTAATATCTTGCATGCACATTACCACCTTGCAGATGATTACATGACTGCCCACCATGCTTTCTCATCAAGACACTATCCATGGAATGTATCCCGCGGTATCAAATTGTTTGCTCTCACCCCGATCAAATAAATTTGATATAAAATGTTACTTATTTAATCAATATGTGATTTAAAAAAAAAAAAAAAAAACCTCATATTTCAGCTTTACTATATTTTTTTCTAGGTTTGCTACTCTTTTTGGCTTGTTTATGCTTGTTTTCGTGCCCTCTATGTGATCTCAACAATTATAAATGGAGTGAAAAGTGTTCATGCTCTTTGCCATGCACTTTGTGCGATCTCAACAAATGAAAAAAAGAGAGAATTTTTTCATTTTTGGGGTAAGCTAATAGAATATAAACCCATTGTTGTGGAGTTTTGGATTTTATTTTTATTTTTTCTCCAAATTGTTATTTGTTTTTTAATGAGCACCTGAAAACATGGCTTTTTGTGTAAGCACACACTTTGAGGAACCAAACATCACCATCCTCCTTCACTAGAATTGTTATTTGTATTGCATTAGTTCGATCACTTGGTTGAAAGTTAATTTGTTTTATAAGAGGTCTTGACTTCAAGTCTATCTTTTTATTACTTTTTGAAAAAAAAATGTTAATGCAGATTTGAGTTATTTTATAACTTTATTGTAAATTTTATGTCACTTGTATTATAAAAATGAATAACTATAAGGTAACTTCAAAAATCACCTTTTTAATTACTTCTTGCATGTGATTATCATTTATAAAGTAACTTCATTGTTATGCTGAAGGCGTTTTTACTATGGGGTTTCATGTTGTAACACTGTACAGATTCGTCGGCTTGTACGACGAATGTCTCCTCCACATAGCCCGTCGGCTTGTTTTCTCTTTTAACGGGCATGTGTTCTCTTGCTTCAATATAAATTTCATGATATAAATCAATATAAAATTCCTTCACAATTTAATTAACTATGTTGTCTTGCCGTCAGCGTTTTTTTGCACTCTCATGTGCAAATGCTAGTATATGTGATTCTTACTAGTTTATAGTGGATCCACTTCATAAAATAACTTATTCTAAGTTACTTTTTGAAAAAATCCAGGCAAACTTGAGTTATTTCATAACTTTATTGTAAAGTGTATGTTACTTGTATTATCAAGTGAATCACAATAAAATAAATATAATATTTTTCCATAATTTTAATGTTTTTTAATATTATGTTGCAATAATTTTTTTTAGTATTCTATTGTTGGTTATTTCTTGTATGTTATTCTCATGGAAAGAAAAACTTTATTGTAAAATTAATTCACACTGATTTTATGTTTTTCGAGAGATTTTTATTTAGACAATCAATTTCATCTTTTGAGTTCATATTACCTCCATATTTTAAATATGTCCACTCCAAGTGAATTTTTGCTCACTTTTCATGGAAATCTCGCATGGTAGATATACCAAGAGGTAATGGATGTACAGAATTATCTTAGGAAAATAAAAGGCCTCATTGACGTCGAAAATAAGGTAAAATGGGATAATAAAAATGACAAAGCACATGGATTAATCATAATGCCCATTTATCTTGATTTACGATTTCATATTCAAGGAATCAATGACCCAGATTACACATGGGAAAAGTTGAAAAACATATTTGATGAACATAATATGATTAGAGGCCATTAGCTTGAAAATCAGATAATGACTTAAAGTTATCATGAATCCCCTTGCATTGAATATCATTTATTTAACTTCAAAACATTTAGATTTTTACTTAAAGATAGTCAATTTGATATAAAGGATGACCAATGGATATATGCTATTCTTTCCACGCTTGGTCCTACATATACTATTTTTCTATCTACTTACTAGTACCAATAGAGAAGCGTTAAGGGTTGCATATAAATATCCCACCCTTGAACCTTTTTTTGACTCTCTAATTAGAGAGCAAGACAAGATTTGCATATTGGAGTGATAAACATTGCAAATACATTTACCAATGCTTTAGTGGTTCAACATAAAGATAAAACCAAACATCCTGAGAAGCAACATATTTGCAACAATAATAAAAACAAGGGTCCCAAACCCTCTCAACAAGCCTCTACTCCCAATAGCGACAAATGATGAAAATCAAAGAGTAATAAGATTGAAAAACCTTGCATTTTTGTGGGAAATATGGTCATCTAGAGTCTAAATGTTTAAAAATATGGAGGCCTTAGAAGAAACAATGAAGAAACGTAATATCAATCTTAATTCTTCATCTTCTAATACTTATTCTCATGGACATCCACTTTTTGCTCATGTTTTTTCCTTCAATGCAACATCTACTTCTTCTTCGAATGAGTAGCTTATTGATTGTGAAACATCTTATAATATGACTAAGGATAAAAAAAAAAATCTTCTCCAAATCATTGTATCCCCAAACAAATTTTTTTTGGTGATGACATATCTCTTGATGTTATATGGAATAGAATATTTAAGGTAGATAAAAGTTATTTCAATGATGTATTATGTGTTCCAAGTCTTTCTTGCAACCTTTTATTAGTATCTCAAATCAATCATTCAAGTGAAGATAAAACAATCAAGTTTTTACCTTACCATGTTGTAATCAAGGATTTAAAATATTCTAAGTGTTTCTTGGCCATTGGAATAGTTGATGATATTACTAGGCTATACAAGCTTGAAAATGTTGGGTCATCATATTTTTACTTAGTTTATATTGTTTGTAGTGATGACGTGAACAAACTTTGGGATATATGATTTGATTATGTAAGATATTGCTCATAGTAACATTTATGTAATCTAAATATTGTGATTGGCCTTCCTCTCATTTAAAGATGGTGTTTGTGCGAGTTGTGTTCTTGGAAAATATCATCAAGATAGTTTTAACAAACTTGCCTCTTATCACATCTTGACCCCTTTGCCTTAGGTATGTATCATTTTCTTTGCATGATTAGGCCTACGCATGATTCACTGCATCAAGCATTACATGAGGCTAAGGTAGGGGGGAGGTTAGAGAGTAAGCAAAAACATTTTTTTTTAAAATTGGGCCTTTTTTGTAACTATTTTTAGTGGTTTTAATCCCACAAATTTTGCTTTAACCAATTTTATGATGCATGGTGTTTTATCCCATTGATTTATAATTTCAGTTAAGGAATTAGAGTCGTAATCTAATTCATGATAGTTGATTATGGGTTTTGGATGTTGCAAAATCCTTTATATTGTACTGTAAATAATGAAATTGATTAATGATAAAAAAAAAATTGGACGTGTAGCTCTAAATAGTTTTTTGGTTTTCCTAGTTTTAGTTTCTAGGGTAAATCTATGTATAATATGTGATTGCCACTTTTTACTTTTTTGTTTATCAAGAATCCATGTATGCATTTTATTACCATAAAAGGCTTAGAACTTACATTTTGCAAATTGTTCATAGTGATTTGTGTGGTTCAATTTCTTTTCATTATTTTTTTGGGTACAAGCACTTATTTACTTTCATTGATGACTTCTCTAGACACACTTTGGTTTATTTCTTAAAACTTATGAGTGGAGTTTTTGACTTGTTCTTCATTAGAAGTCCCTTATAGAAAAATAATTTGGACATCAAATACAAAGCATAAGAATAGATAATGGAGGTGAACATGTTAAAAACAAATTTAGAACTTCCCACTTTACACAGGGCATTGAAATGCAATAGATTTTTTCATATACACCACAACAAAATGGTGTCACTAAAATAAATAATCGTAGAATAAAGGAAATGGTTAATTGTACAATCCAATATAAAGGATTAAGACTTCATTATTAGGAAAAAGCCATCAATTATAAAATTTACATAGTAAATTCACTCCCACAAAGGATTTACAAAATATAAGACTGAAAGAAGCATGGAATAAAATTAAACCAAATGGAAGCAACTTCCAAGTATTTGGTAGTGAAGAATGGGCTCACACAATTGATGAGAAAAGGAAAGACTTACAACCTAAAAGTGAGAAGTGTATTTTTGTTGGATATTCCAAATATGTCAAAGGCTATAGACTTCTTCAACCTCATTCCACTGAAATAATCATTAGAAGCAATGTTAAATTTGATGAAAATCTCTCCACCTATGAGCCTAATTCAACATTTCTATCATTTTTGGTCTTTGAGCCACATTTGATTTTTGTGGCACCTTTTGTTCTTATTATGGTTTCTTCTTTATATGATGACAATGAGGATGAAATCCACCTTCGCCTGCTCACCTTCCTCCAAATTAGTCGATTGAACATGAACTTGCACTCACACAATAACTTCTTAGATGGGCTTCTTCAACACAACAAGAAACTAGTGATCCTATATATTAGTGACGTACTCATTCACAGTTCTAGTAAGTCTCCTCTCTTTTGGATCCAGTTTGAGGGACCCTTGGGCCAAAAATATTTGCATGAGTTTTAGGCCATCTAGATTGCGATATAAAGATGAATGAATAATATTGTTTCTTTTAATGAAGAATAATGGTTGGGAACTTGTTCCTTTTACAAAAGGAAGAAAACTCATTAGATGTAAATGGGGGAATGGAACTGAGTATACATCAAATGGAAGTGTTAAAAAAACATAAGGTCTGCTAAAAGATTCAAGTTGAAGGAAATAATAATGAAACCTTTGCCCCTGTCCCACAACGAATTACATCCACCTTGTTATAGTTGTGCTTCCTCACATGGATGGGAGGTCTATTAGATGGATGTTAAATAAATCCTCGTACATGAGGATCTACATGAAGAAATCTACATGGAACAACCTCTTGACTATGCTTAGAGTGACTCCAACCTTATTTGTTGCCTTAAGAAATTTCTCTATAGTCTTAAGTAAGCTACTCAAGGCTGGTATGTTGAGATAGATAACTTTCTTCTTGATAATGGTTTTTCTAGATGTCAATATGACTGTAATGTCTATATCAAGAAAGTAAGGAAACCATCTCACAATCCTTGTTCTTTATGTTCACGACCTTATCCTCACTAGTAGTGACCCTGAAGTTATAACACAAGTGAAATCAAGCTTTAAGGAGAAGTTTGAAATAATTAACTTATGTTGTTTTCATTACTTTCTTACTTTTTTTTCATTAAGAATGTCTCTTTCTTGATCTAAGTATGCATGTGAGCTTTTGCACCACCTTCACATGAAATATTGTAAACCAACCCCTTATCAGTATATGGAGTCAAAATCGTTGCCACCTAGAGTATAACTGAAGTTGATAACCTCATATATTTGAATCATACCCATCCTCATATTTCCTTTGGCATTCGTCTCTTTTTCCAATATGAAAACATCACATGAAAATTATTTGAAGTGGAAAAATGATACTTTAGTATATGTGACATACAATTCAAATTGGGATACATTATTGTTTAGGGGATACTCCTTGTGGTTGGTTCACTAATTCAGATTAGGCTGACGACCCTAATAATCGAAAGTCTATCGTAGGCTATGTTTTCAATCTTAATTCCATACTTTTCAGTTAGTATTGTAAGAACTAGTAGGTTATTTCCCTTTCTTTAGTAGAAGTAGAGTATCAAGTAGTGGTTAATGCAAGTCAAGAAGTCTTGTTGCTTCGACAAATCCTTTCAAAGTTTGGATTCCATAAATAACATTCAACTTCCCTTTAGTGCGACAATCATAGTGCCATAAAGCATGCAAAAGATCCATTTTAGCATCAATGTAGTAAACACATTCAACTACAAATGTACTTCATCAAAAAACTCATTCATGAGTGTTATTTTTCCCTACAAATGATCAACACTATAGAAAAATACCCTCTAGTGGATCTTTTTGAGGAACCCCTTATAAAAATACCCCAAACATTCATTTCTAGCGTAGGTTACTAGAGGAGGTTGGTGGGTGGAGGTTTTTGCAGATGTTTTTCGTCCGGTGTGCTTATCAACCTAAACCGCACTGGTGCGTTAAACAAGAGAAGGTACCAGTGCGCACAAAACATTGGCACATCGCACACTATGCACTCCATACAAACTGACCCGGTGCATCTTATTACTGTAGCGTACCAGTGCATCCTAAACCCGCACCAAAAAAGAAACCGCTCGGTGCGGTCTTAAGGAACCGCATCGGTGCACCTATAAAACCCTGCGCACCGGAACAGGGTTTAAAAAAAAATTATGGCCAAAAAACTGCATTTTTCACTTTTCTCAGTGCTCTAGAGCTCTCAAGCACCGGTAAAATTTATCCTTTTCTGAGCCGCTCTGACATCGGTGCTCCCATTGCACCCATTGCACGCACTGCTGTTGTGCATTGCCCACCAATCTCCAGCTTGAATTTTACAAAATGGTGGGAAAATTTTATTTTGAAAATTCTACAGCCAATATGCCTCCTCGACAACCAAATGTGTAGGCATTTTTCTTGTTTTTCCATAATTAATCCTTTTAGCAGATTAGAATTTCAAATTACCTTAAAATTAACCATTTAAAAGAAAAAGAAAAAGAAATTTTCGCGCAATGCACTCGAGCCGTTTGGCTCGCACTGGTACGTGGTGCTGCCTATAAATTTACAGGCCGCACCGCAACCGGTGCTAATGGCATCTGCATCAGTTTTAGGACGGCATCGAAAGGTGCATCGTGTTATTTTAAAATTTAAAAAAAAAAGTGTGGTGTGGTCGGTTACTCGGCCGCACCGTTGACCAAGTGGAATAGAAGCAATGCGATGCGTTGACCAAAATATCAACCCCAGGGCGGGTATTTTTGTTAGTGCACCGCATTCTGCATTTCGACAAGGTCAACGGTGCGGCCTGGTAAAATACCACACCATTGACTATGTAATGATGTGAGGAAGACTTTGCACTGACCGAACTATACGACCTAAGGTGTAGAGTTTAGTCAGTGCACCGCACTTCCGACACCGTCCATAGTCAACGGTGCGCTGAAAATTTTCAGGTGCACCGCTGCTGGTACGCAACAAAAAAGAGACGCACCGGGACCAGTGCATGCCTGTTTTTTGTGGCGCACCGACTATTTTTTTTCCAAAAAAATTATATATGTATATTCCTAAATACATGTCTCATTTAATAAAAAAATTGTATTTAATATGTCAATCATTCAGAGACATGAAAGGAGAGAAGAGAGGGAACAAAAACAACAACAGGTAGACCAGTATAACATGGTTTGCCTGTGGGAGGCACGAGAGAGGGAGAGAGATGCATACCCTTGCCCTATTATAGAAGCTACCCAGGGGTGCCTAAGGCAGGTAGCCCTCCTCAAGTTCTATGAGGAGGCTACTTCCCTAAAGGGCCATGGTTTGTTTTTTAGACATCTTATCCACAGGTGGAATGCCCATCGACACGCTTTCCCGGTTGATCCTAACCAGTGGTACTCACCCATTGAGGAGGACATATATTTCATTATAGGGCTATCGAGGAGAGGGGTGGATTTTCCCTCGTTCCCAGAGGTTCCAGTTGGCTATGCAGCAGGGAGTCAGTTAGTGTACTCCCAGATATACATTAGCAAAAATATACTGTCTCCTTTAGATTTTCAGGTCTCCAGAGGTAAATTATGTATTGGTGCATTTGGAAGTTAAGAGGTGAGGTGCCTCTCACTTTTGATTTCGACCATTTCACACAACACCAGTGACGGTTAACACATTAGTTGCTCGCTTCTATATTATGTTGATTATTAGTACAGGAGCCACGACTTGTCAGGTGTTCTGCCATTTCTTTGTGGCAGTTCTGTATAGCCTTAGATAGATGTCATGCTCATGCACAAGGGAGGGTCAACTTCCATTTTTCTTCAGAGATTTTTTGTTTCTTTTTTGAGAGGTTTCTAGAAATGAGGCTTAATTTTTTTCTGTAGCCTCCTAAGTCGATGTTCAAGGCACGGACGCACGGGGATAGATGATTCCCAAGAGGGGCAAGAATGTGTTTTCCGCGAGGATATCGCATGATGCACTGGAGTTGCTAGCCAGTGTTGAAGAGCATCCCTTCATTATGGTCCCCTGTCCTTATGCTGGTTTGGATTGGCGAGGGTGTGCCAACATCCTCTTCACAAATGATGAGCTACCGGATGATAGAGGTAATATTACTGTTTTATTTAAATTTATTTTAACATGTTCTTTAACTTGTTTTTATTAGATTGTGTAATGAAATTGTCTAATTATTATTGTGTATTTGTATATATTTTGCAGACATTGGGTCTTTTGATGGCGAGGACATGCCAGCACCACCACATGATCCAGGTGTGGATCCTGATGAAGATCAGGGTATGCCAGATGCTGAGGATCATCAGGAGGCCGGTGCAGAGAGACCTGCTCCTGCTACTGCATTGGTACCGCCTTTTGTGTTGGAAATGTTGTCATTGATGTCAAAGGAGGCAACAGAGGCAGAGACAGGCAAAGGATAGCAGCAAAGGCAATGGAGAAGACAACAGGTAACATTTACAGGGAGCATAAGAAGAACAAAGATAGGGCAGTAAAAAGAGATGCGGCGACAGAAAATATAGAGGAAGAGATGAAACGGTCGAGTAGTGGAGGTAGAGATCGAGCAGTGGAGGCAGAGATCGAGCAACAGATGTAGAGGCGGAGACAACGAATATAGAGGCAGTGGAAGCAGATGCAGAGCCGTTATAAAACAGTGAAATAAAGCTTTTTATAGAGCTTATATAAGTATGTATTATAACGAAGACGCGCCATTCCTTTTGGAACGGAACTATGACTTTAAGCGGAACCCCGACCATGAACAGTGAAACCGGGGAACAAAGAAACCGTGGTTTTCGCGTGGTCTCAAATATGGTAAGCATTTTTGAAGAAAATAACATGATATAGCTCCTTGACTTCCACGTGTCCATAAGTGGTTTACGAAAACCATTTATATCGCGCGATGTTGGGGAATTAACCCTCGTGCAATAAATTAACGCGATATTTGTTTACATCCGTCAGATCGCCGAAGCGGATGCGATAAGCCCGCAGCCGTTAGATGAGAAGGGTTATTTAAGAGCTGGGCCCCACTCTTAATTTGTGTTGAGGACTGATGTTTAATGCAAGGTCGAGGCTTATAAAGCTTTCTCATTAAGTTCACGGTTTATTGATGTTGTAACATTTGATTGGAGAGCTTCATATATTGGGCATTATGTTTATGGAATTGTCGTGGGTAAGTCTAAGGTATGTTATAATGCATTATGGGGCCGAGTGTTAATGGAAATTCGAGGAGTATACATATGGGGAAATATATATAGTATGTGACAAGTCGAACCTTACAGGAATTAAACTGAATATGGGGTACACATTAAAATACATGGGTCCTTGAATATTAAAATCATATTAAGAGTTCAGCTCTTGAACAATGGTAAGTTTATAAAGCCATGGGTATATGAAGAAATGACTTCTGCACACAGTCAAAGCTGCTGACATTCAATAAAATGTTATTTTATCAAAGGTTAAGCCCGAATTGATTCCGTATGTGTAAATCGAATGGACTATAGAGTCATAATGTGGCTTTATATAAATTTATATATGATTAATGGAGATACGTTGGGTTTAAAGCAAGTGAAATATTATATGGTGGGACCCTCACCCAATCACATCGGAGAAATTTGGCAGCAGAACATATAAACAAAAGGTTGTGATTGCGACTGAGTTCCAGACCCGATATAGCTTAAACGATGACTCTCATGTTCTACTTGAATTCCAGCCTAATCGCATCGGAGCATTTCATTGCATCGGAATTTCAATGTAAACATCGTTTCATCACATCAGCATTTCAACGTAAACAATGTTTCATCACATCGGCATTTCAACAAAAATAGTGTTTTATATCATCGACATTTGATCGCAATCGAAAGTAGTCGAGGAGTGATACATCGCATCAGAAAGTTTGGCGAGTGGGCCCGTAAGGGAATTCTGTGTATTAAAATGATCTCTTAGTATTATATCGCTGGAAGTTACATAAGTTATATAATACGGCAGTGTGTATGTTAAAAACAATTCTTATCATGCCGAGAGTTAAATTGTGATATATGAAAAGGGCAGTTACACATGTATGGCAGTTACACTGCGATAGTAAGCAGGAAATCAATCAGAGCCAAAAAGGCCGAACACAATCACAGAAAAGACAAACACAGTCACAGAAAAGACAAGCGCAATGAACCAAGAGGCTGAATGAGTGAGATGGAGTTTTCATTGTAATTGAATGTAAATGTTTTTAATTAAGTTATATTGTTGTGATGCATTGGCAAGTATCTGGAAGAGAACAAATATCCCACTGGAATATTAAAATTAGTACAGACAGTTATATTTTTCTAAGTGAGCTGGAAAAGAAATGAGAAAGCGGAAGACTAAGAGGTATGGCTATCCGTTTCGAATTCCCAAGAGGGAAACAAACAATCATCAGGAATTCTCTATAAGTAATATCATCTAGATATGCATATAGAGGTTAGAGAGAGTGAGTATAGAGAATGCAGAGTATGGAAAATTGAGGCAAAGAAGATAAGGAAGAGAGGAGCAGAAAGAGATGCTACAGAACAGAGTTGATATCTGAGATAAATCAGCAACCATTTTTTTTGAAGGAGTAAGGAAGTTGGAGCTTCCCTATCAAGTTGTAGCTTGATAGATGTCAGTTGTAGCTGACTGAGGTAGGAGCCTCCTGTAGGTTGGTGCCTGCAGAAAATTGATGGGAGTTGGAGCTTCCTTGCAAGTCAGAGTTTTGCAGAATTGAGGAGCCCGTAGGTTGTCTTGCCGTAACCGATGGTGAGAGGGAGTTGGAGCTGTCTTTTGCATCACAACCCTTTGCATCACAACAATAATAAGATGTGGTTTTCTCCCTTTATGGGTTTCCACTTATATCTGCTGTCTCTGTGTGTGTTGCCTATGTGTTGATATGATCTACCCAATCTGCTTAATGTTTGCTGCTCTCATAATAAGTTTGGTGTCACATTAATTTAATACTTGCTGCAACATATTAAGACTGTTCAATGTTCACATATTAAAGTTGGTTATAAAATTAAGCTATAAATAAGCTTGATGAAAAGTTTAAAAAGCTTATGTATGTGTTAAACTGATTCACCCCCCCCCTCTCAGTTTAACTAAGGATTCAACAATTGGTATCAGAGCCAGTTCCTTTTGTACCAGTTTAACCACTGAAAGGAGATCCTAGGTCCCTAGGATGGCTAGTCAAGAAGGAAGCTCAACCAATAAAGCCCCTTTTTTCACCGGTGCTAATTATGCCTTCTGGAAAATCAGAATGAGAGCATACATAATGTCTCTAGGAATAGAGGTTTGGGTTGCTGTGGAATTTGGATATGCCCCAAAGGCAACTGACCCAGAGAGAGAAGCTAAACAAGAATTTGTAGCAAATGCAAAGGCCATGAATGCAATCTTAAGTGGACTTTGTGAGGCTGAATTTATCAAAATAATGCACAGTAAGACTGCCAAAGATATGTGGGATACTCTTGAGAACATCCATGAGGGAAATAAAAAGGTAAAGATAGCCAAACTTCAAGTATATAGAGCTCAGTTTGAAAATTTAAAAATGAATGATGATGAAGATGTTGGCAACTTCTTCTTAAGAGTTGCAGAAATTGTTAACAATATGAAAGCTCTTGGAGAAACCATACCAGAAAGTGTAATTGTACAAAAGATTCTAAGATCTCTTCCACCCAGTTTTAACCTCAAGGTGTCTACAATAGAAGAAACAATTGATTGGGAAACCTTAACCATGAACCAGCTACTTGGAAATCTAACACCATATGAGATGAGGCTCCCACAGAAGAAGCCAAGTACGAGGGAGGCAGCCTTTAAAACAGAAAAGAAGAAAGAAGAAAAGGAAGACACATGCTCTTGCTCGGATGAAGAAGAGTCTAAATTTGTCAAGAAACTAGATAGAGGCTCAAGTAAATACAAAGGTAAACTTCCTTTCAAATGCTTTAACTGTGGAAGAGTTGGACACTATGTTGCTAAGTGTCCTCACAAGAAATTAAGGAATCGGGCTCAAGAATCAGAGAAAAATATATCAAAGAACTGGCAGAAAAGAAAGAAGTTCAGCAGAAAATCCTTCTATGCTCAACAAGACAGCAGTTCATGTGAAGACTCAGATGAACCTTCAAGTGAAGAAGGAACCTCTGAATTTTTATTAATGGCCATAGAAGAACTTGAAGGACTCCTACTAGAATATGAAGAAGAAGAAGGTTAAGTCAACCTTGAGGGCGAGCTAAGAAGTGCCCTGGAGGAGATTGATAGACTCAAACTGAAGTGCAGAAAACAAAAATACATTCTCCTCAAGCATGTATGAGAAGAACAGAATTCAGAAGTCCTCATGCAGCTAAAGATAGAGCTTGAAGAATCCAAGAAGATAGAAGACATGTTACTTAAGCAAATCAAGGAGAAAACTCAGGAACAAGAGAAGTTGGAAGAAGAAGTAGTATGTCTTAGGAAGAAATTAGAAAATTCTCAAAGGAAAGTGGCTATAAACTCTTCTCAAACAACAAGCTCTGGTAATTTGAACGAAATTATGGATGCTCAAAGATCTCCTATGATAACAACTGGAATAGGATATGAAGGAGAATCAAGTAAAAGCAAAGAAAAGGAAGACAGAGAGATTATTTTTGTAAAAGCAAAGAAGGATGATGAAGCATCTCAAATAATCCCTACAAAAGAAGAAACGTGTAAGGAGGGAGACCGAACCCAGAAGAAACCTCTAATAACAAAGAATGAAAGAAATACTCAGACAACAGAAAAAGACTCATATACCCCTGAGTATGTCAAATTTGAAAGCCATCAAAGGAGATTCTTCCCTCCTATGAAGAATGCCACCTGTTATGTCTGCCACAAGCTGGGACACATTGCTGCATACTGTCATGCAAGGAGGAGTAACTCAAACCAGCAAAAGATGCAAACAGTGAAGAGACTGTCTCAAGCAAACAAATGGAGAAGACAACCTTACATCAGGTATGCAAATAGTTTCTATGGTTACTGTTTTTATTATAAGGAATTTGGCCATAAAATTATTGAGTGTAGAAAGTATGGACAAAGATTGATGTTCAACACCTCAAGGAGGTTTATGAATCAAAGAAATTTTGTTCATACTCACAATTCTGCAAAAATTATGATCAAATGTTGTGTATGCAATCAAGTTGGACATATGCCTTCCAAATGTCCTCTGAGAGGATGTGATTCATCATCTCACAAAAGATACCAAACAAAAGGATGCTTCCAGTGGAAAAAGAAGGTGAATAAGTGTGACCTGGCTCTAACTACTCAAGACCTGAAAAGCCAATGGTATCTGGACAGTGGCTGCTCAAAACATATGACTGGAGACAGAAGCAAATTTATAACTTTTGACGAAAATAAAACTGGTAATGTTACTTTTGGCAATGATAAAATAGGAAAAATCAAGGGAAAGGGCTCAGTCAGCTTAGATAATGGCAGAGGTAAGGCCCAAGATGTACTATTTGTAGATGGGTTGAAAGAAAATTTGTTGAATGTCAGTCAAATGTGTGATAAAGGCTGCGAAGTTCTTTTCAGAGCACAAGACTGTGAAGTCAGATCAAGCACCACAGGTAAGACTCTGCTCAAAGGTGTTCGAATAGAGAGCAATGTTTACATCGTGAAAGAGGAAGATGAAGCATGCCATCTTAGCAAACTTGAGGAGTCATGGTTATGGCATAGGAGATTGGGACATCTCAACTTCGATCATATCATCAGACTGAGCAAGAAGAAAGTTGTCAGAGACATGCCATAAATAAAAAGGCCTTCTAATACCATATGCAAATCTTGTCAATTGGGTAAACAGACCCACACATCCTTTAAGGCCAAAGATGAGTTATCAACAAGAAGACCACTCCAGCTTGTGCACATGGATCTGTGTGGACCTGCAAGAACTAAAACACCAAGTGGAGAATCCTACTTCATGCTGATAATAGATGATTTCTCCAGAATGACATGGGTTGCATTTCTCAAGAATAAATCGGAAGCACTGGAGAAATTCAAAATATTCAAAGCATTAGCAGAAAATCAAACAAGATGCAAGCTAAAATGCATCAGATCAGACAGAGGAGGTGAATTCACAGATTATGACTTTGCAGACCTATGCAATGAACATGGGATAAAGCAACAATTTACTATTGCAGGGACACCTCAACAGAATGGAGTAGCAGAGAGACAAAACAGGTCTGTACAACAAATTTCCAGAGCCATGATGCAAGAGAGTAATATTCCTCAAACCTTCTGGGCAGAAGCAGTACACACAGTCGTGCATATCCTTAACAAAGCTCATTTAAGGCCAAGCAGTGACAAGACTCCCTATGAACTATGGCATGGTAAACCAGCTTCAATCAAGCACTTTAGAATCTTTGGAAGCACGTGTTACATAAATAATAATGATGATAACCTTGGGAAATTTGATGCAAGAGCAGATGAAGGGATATTTCTAGGATATGCATCCAAAAGTAAAGGGTACAGGTGCTACAACAAGACTCTTCGAAAAATTGTAGAAAGAATTGACGTGAGATTTGATGAAGAACTTCCAAACAATACAAGAGGTACAGACTACAACAGTCTTTCAGACAATCATGAAGAAGAAAACCAAGATGATGAAACAAGCAGGACAACAGAAGATGCAGAGCTGAGCTCTAAAGCCCCCTCAAGATATACTCAGAAGAACCATCCTGAAGATCAGATCATTGGAGACAAGAGAGTAGGGGTCCAGACAAGAAGGCAGCTAACAGAACAGACAAAAGAGGTATACATAGCCATGCTATCACAAATAGAGAAAAAGAAATTTGAAGAAGCCAACAAGGACAAGTCTTGGGTGAATGATATGAATGAAGAATTGGACCAAATTGAGAAGAACAATACCTGGGAACTAGTTCCTAGACCCACTAAGAAAAATGTCATAGGCTCAAAATGGGTATTCAAAAATAAAATGAATGAGCAAAGACAGGTAATCAGGAATAAAGCCAGACTTGTCTGCAAAGGATATTCACAAATCGAAGGACTTGATTATGATGAAACATTTGCCCCTGTAGCTAGAATGGAAGCTATCAGAATGTTTCTGGCCTTTGCATGCTACCAAGACTTCAAGGTATATCAAATGGATGTGAAATCTGCATTTCTGAATGGAGATCTAGAAGAAGAAGTCTACATGGAACAACCAAAAGGCTTCTCATTAACAGACAAAGAAGACTATGTATGCAGACTAAAGAAGGCTCTATATGGACTGAAACAGGATCCTCGTTTTTAGTACTCAAGACTGGATAAGTATTTGCAAAAAAAAGGCTTTAAAAGAGGTGGAGCAGACAACAATCTATACATAAAAGCCCATGAAAATGAACTCCTGATTGTTGTAATATATGTTGATGATATTATGTTTGGAAGCAACAAAGATGAACTAACAAAAGGGTTTGCTGAGGAGATGAAATCAGAGTTTGAGATGTCTATGATTGGAGAGCTCAGTTTCTATTTAGGACTTCAAATTCAGCAAAAGAACACAGGTACATTCATCTCACAAGAAAAATACTTAAAAGAAATGTTGAAAAAGTTCAAAATGGAAGACTGCAAACCTGTGTCAACTCCCATGATCACGGGATGCAAGCTATGTGCTGAAGATGGATCTGCTGATATAGATCAAAGACTCTACAGATCCATGATAGGAAGTCTGTTGTACCTGACAGCATCAAGACCAGACATCATGCTAGCAGTAGGGCTTGTGGCTAGATATCAAGCAGCACCTAAACAAAATCACCTTCTAGCAGTCAAAAGAATATTCAGATGTCTACAAGGAACTGCACAGTATGGACTTTGGTATCCAAAATGAAAAAACTTCACTTTGACAGCATACACAGATGCTGATTGGGCTAGCTGTGTGGATGACAGGAAAAGCACAAGTGGAGGTGCATTCTATCTAGGAGAAATTCTGGTGGCATGGCTTAGCAAGAAACAAACATATATTTCTCTATCTACAGCAGAAGTAAAATACATAGCAGCAGCAACATGTTGTACACAAGTCATATGGATGAAGCAAACCCTCCAAGACATGAAGGTAAGCATTGATGAACCTATCTCTATCAAATGTGATAATACAAGTGCTATAAGCATATCAAAAAATCACATGCTTCATTCAAAAACTAAACATATCCCAATCAAGTATCATTTTCTCCGAGAACAAGTAGCTCAGAATGTAGTAAAGCTGGAATATGTGCCAACAAAAGAACATACAACAGATATATTTACCAAACCACTTGCTAGAGGACCATTTGAGTATTTGAGAGATAGACTAGGGGTAGTATATGTAGATACTACTCTCTGATATGAAGAGAAAGCATAGTTTTAGGGGGAGAACAGAAACGAAAATATCATTCCAGGGGGAGATCAGTTAGCAAAGAAAGCATGAAACAGGTCCTCAAGATCAGTGCAACATAGGCAAGAGTTAAAAACACACTAAAAACAAACAACCCCTTGCCATTGATGTCAAAGGGGGAGGAAGAGCTAGCAACACAAGGAAGGGTCCTAAAAAGAAAAAGAAAAAAAAGGAAGTGTATTTCCATCAATGCCAAAGGGGGAGATTGTTGGAAATGTTGTCATTGATGGCAAAGGAGGCAACAGAGGCAGAGACAGGAAAATGACAGCAGCAGAGGCAATGGAGAAGATAACAGGTAACATTTACAGGGAGCATAAGAAGAACAGAGACAAGGCAGTAAAAAGAGAGGCGGCGACAGAAAATACAGAGGAAGAGATGAAACGGTCGAGCAGTGGAGGCAGAGATCAAGCAGCAGAGGCAGAGGCGGAGACAGCGAATACAGAGGCAGTGGAATCAGATGCAGAGCCATTATCAAACAGTGAAATAAACCTTTTTACAGAGCTTATATGAGTATGTATTATAACGAAGATGCGCCATTCCTTTTGGAACGTAACTATGACTTTAAGCGAAACCCCGACCATGAACAGTGAAACCGGGGAACAAAGAAACCGTGGTTTTCGCGTGGTCTCAAATATGGTAAGTAGTTTTGAATAAAATAACGCGATATAGCTCCTTGACTGCCACGTGTCCATAAGTGGTTTACGAAAACCATTTATATCGCGCGATGTTTGGGAATTAACCCTCGTGCAATAAATTAACGTGATATTTTTTTACATCCGTTGGATCGCCGAAGCGGATGCGATAAGCCCGCAGCCGTTAGATGAGAAGGGTCGTTTAAGAGCTGGGCCCCACTGTTAATTTGTGTTGAGGACTGATGTTTAATGCAAGGTTGAGGCTTATAAAGCTTTCTCATTAAGTTCACAGTTTATTGATGTTGTAACATTTGATTGGAGAGCTTCATATATTGGGCATTATGTTTATGGAATTGCAGTGGGTAAGTCTAAGGTATGTTATAATGCATTATGGGGCCGAGTGTTAATGGAAATTCGAGGAGTATACATAAGGGGGAATATATATATATATGGTGTTATATATAGTATGTGACAAGTCGAACCTTACAGGAATTAAACTGAGTATGGGGTACACATTAAAATACCTGGGTCCTCGAATATTAAATCATATTAAGAGTTCATCTCTTGAACAATGGTAAGTTTATAAAGCTGTGGGTATATAAAGAAATGACTTCCGCACACAGTCAAAGCTGCCGACATTCAATAAAATGTTATTTTATCAAAGGTTAAGCCCGAATTGATTCCGTATGTGTAAATCAAATGGACTATAGAGTCATAATGTGGCTTTATAGAAATTTATATATGAGTAATGGAGATACGTTGGGTTTAAAGCAAGTGAAATATTATATGGTGGGACCCTCACCCAATCGCATCGGAGAAATTTGGTAGCGGAACATATAAACAAAAGGTTGCGATTGCGATTGAGTTCCGGACCCGATATAGTTTAAACGATGACTCTCATGTTCTGCTTGAATTCCGGCCTAATCGCATCAGAGCGTTTCATCGCATCAGCATTTCAATGTAAATAGTGTTTCATCACATCAACATTTCAACGTAAACAATGTTTCATCACATCGGCATTTCAACGAAAACAGTGTTTTATCGCATCGGCATTTGATCGCAATTGGAAGTAGTCGAGGAGTGATACATCGCATCGAAAAGTTCGTCGAGTGAGCCCGTAAGGGAATTCTGTGTATTAAAATGATCTCTTAGTATTATATCGCCGGAAGTTACATAAGTTATATAATACGGCAGTGTGTATGTTAAAAACAATTCTTATCATGCCAAGAGTTAAATTGTGATATATGAAAAGGGCAGTTACACATGTATGGCAGTTACACTGCAATAGTAAGCAGGAAATCAATTAAAGCCGAAAGGGCCAAACACAGCCACAGAAAAGACAAACACAGTCACAGAAAAGACAAGCGTAGTGAACCAAGAGGCTGAATGAGTGAGTTGGAGTTTTCATTGTAATTGAATGTAAATGTTTTTAATTGAGTTATATTGTTGTGATGCATTGGCAAGTCTCCGAAAGAGAACAAATATCCCACTGGAATATTAAAATTAGTACAGACAGTTATATTTTTCTGAGTGAGCTGGAAAAGAAATGAGAAGGCAGAAGACTAAGAGGTATGGCTATCCGTTTTGAATTCCCAAGAGGGAAACAAACAGTCATCAGGAATTCTCTATAAGTAATATCATCTAGATATGCATATAGAGGTTAGAGAGAATGAGCATAGAGAATGCAGAGTATGGAAAATTGAGGCAAAGAAGATAAGGAAAAGAGGAACAAAAAGAGATGCTACAGAATAGAGCTGATATCTGAGGTAAATCAGCAACCATTTTTTTGAAGGAGTAAGGAAGTTGGAGCTTCCCTATCAAGTTGTAGCTGGCTGAGGTAGGAGCCTCCTGTAGGTTGGTGCCTGCAGAAAATTGATGGGAGTTGGAGCTTCCTTGCGAGTTGTAGCTTGCAGAATTGAGGTAGGAGCCTCCTGTAGGTTGGTGCCTACAGAAAATCAGTGGTGAGAGGGAGTTGGAGCTTGCCTTTGCATCACAACAATAATAAGATGTGGTTTTCTCCCTTTATGGGTTTCCACTTATATTTGTTGTCTCTATGTGTGTTGCCTATGTGTTGATATGATCTACCAAATCTGCTTAACATTTACTGCTCTCATGATCAGTTTGGTGTCACATTAATTTAATACTTGCTGCAACATATTAAGACTATTTACATATTAAGGCTAGTTATAAAATTAAGCTGTAAATAAGTTGATGAAAAATTTAAAAAACTTATGTATGTGTTAAACTGATTCACCCCCCCCCCCTCTCAGTTTAACTAAGGATTCAACATTTTGTTAGGCGCGGTAGGCTTGATAGCAGATACAGGATGGAGTTGGCCGACCAACTCACTACATTGTTTTTTGAGGCTGGCATCAAGCCCGCTACTATGAGAGACATACAGGCCGATGGTAGGTTTTTACATATGTGGAGAGGCATGCCGCGTGACATGTACAACCTGATGCAGTATGTCGTAGGAGCTACAACCTTAGTTATGCAGCTGAGGAGAACCGTTGCATGTTATAGGCATGGTCGAGACACAACACGTGATCGAAAGTCTGCGAGCAGCGACGCATCATTTGATGATCAGTCACCCTCGCGCCACGCTAGATGAGAAGCCTCCACTAGCATCGAGCAATAGTCATCATGGATAGCAAGCTGGACCATCAGCCATGTCCAGTCAGTAGCCTGCAGCACCCAACAGTACTCATGATCATGAGCAGGCTGGACCATCGACCATGTCAAGTCATCACAATGAGCAGCTGACTGTTGATCCTGATCAGCATGAGGCACCAGTACCAGATCAGGAGGCACGTGATGATCAACATGTATATGAGCTTGTCGAGGTTGCACCATTGACTGAGCAGGCCTCGACTAGTATTGCTATTGATGATGTACCACCAGCTGATCCATGATATTTATATTACAGTTGTATATTTTTGACATTATATATATATATATATATGGATGGTCCATGTATTTTATGTTCATGTTGCAGTTATACTTAATTTACATGTTGGTGATCATCATGATGTGTATATTGTTAGGTCATGTTAGATATGTTCATTTAATGTGCAGTTTTCAGACATATGTGTATGTGATAGCAGTTATTTCATATGGGATGTATATTTGATGTTTGTGTTGTGATGATGTTATATAATGTTAATTGTGTTTTGTTAGATGATCATGATCACGATGATGTTAGCGAATTTGAATGTGTTTTTTAGTCAAATATGATGTTTGTACGATAGTTATCATGAACGTGATTTTTATTAATTAATTTAATATTAAATGATCGTGATATTGTAAAATTGTAATATTTGTAATTCTGATTGTATGTAAAATTCTAAAATTGTAATTGTATTTGTATTAATTGTAATTGTAATTGTAATATTTTATTTATTGTGAAATTATAGTAATTGTAATTCTATATATGTAAAATTGTAAAATTGTAACTCTAATTCTAATTGTATGTAAAATTCTAAAGTTGTAATTGTAATGGTATATATGTAAAATTGTAATTGTAATTCTAAATTTTAAATTTGTAAAATTGTAATTGTATATATGTCAAATTCTAAAATTGTAATTGTAATTGTACGTGAAATTGTAAAATTGTAATTATAATTGTAATTGTAATTCTACTTAAATTATTTGTAAAATTGTAATTGTATTAATGTGAATTGATTGTAATTGTAAAATTGTAATTGTATGTAAAATTGTAAAATTGTAATTGTAATTGTATGTAAAATTTTAATTGTATTAATGTGAAATGATTTTATTAAAAAAATTAAATTTGTAAATTTGTAAAATTTTAAATAATTATAAAATAATAAATCTAGAATAATATGAATTATTGTAACAGAATAAACTTTAGAAAATAATGCAAATAAATTCATTTACTTTAGAATTATCATTATTTTATTATGATCTTACATACAAAAAAACAGAACTTTATACAGTACGCCATTATTTTTGAGATCAACATAATTGTAAATTATCAAGTGAAATATTGATTTTAACATTAGCATAATGCAAATTACCAATTAATTCAAAATACATATTATAATGTTTAGAAAAACCCATCTTAAAAGTATAAATATTGATGAAATAACACATGTACCATATCACTCTCGGTTCTCATGATCACCCTCATTATCTTCCAGTTCGCATGGCATGATAACACTATTGTTCTAAAAAATATGTTTTGACCTAGGGTCATGTCTCAATATGAACCACTAATCCCTATCCAACACATCTGGGTAAAAAAAAACACCTAGTTGTAGGGTTTGGGGAAAACATAGGGATCCTTAGCTTCATCCCACATCTTTCTAGAGTTGATACATATAAGCCTAATATCACAATCTTCCTTTACATTATTCCGATCAAAGGTGTCCCACCACTTGCACCTAAAAATAACACATTGGAAAGAAGAGAAATCCACTTCAATGATCTCTTGTATCTTTCTGACGTAGCCTAACGTCCCTCGTACTACGTTTTGATCACGGTGGCTAGATCGATTAGATTGATTGAACTCGACTTCCACTCCATAGTCTTGTGTGATGTTTCCAACATCAGCATTTTCTGTGCGAAAATGTTGTCCATATGCCCACATAGATGGGAACAAATGCACCTATTATAAAAAAGTTAAAAAAAATCATAGTGTCATGTGTCATCCCACATCTTTCTAGAGTTGATACATATCAGCCTACTATCGTAATCTTCCTTTACATTATTCCGATCAAAGGTGTCCCACCACTTGCACCTAAAAATAACACATTGGAAAGAAGAGAAATCCACTTCAATGATCTCTTGTATCTTTCCGACGTAACGTAATGTCCCTCGTACTATGTTTTGATCACGATGGCTAGATTGACTAGATTGATTGAACTCGACTTCCACTCCACAGTCTTGTGTGATGTTTCCGACATCAGTATTTTCTGTGCGAAAATGGTGTCCATATGCCCACATAGATGGGAACAAATGCACCTATTATAAAAAAGTTTAAAAAATTCATAGTTTCATGTGTCTTATAATAACCCAACAGTTAAAATATGAAATATAGATGTCTTATATGTTTCAAATTTACATATAAATTAAACATATTATTACCGAGTTATTGCACCCAATCCCTATGTTTAGCGCATCCTCTTCAGCATGCGGGTAACGACCGGTTGCACTGTGTTTCTCTCTGACTTGGTCAACAACCCAAATGTTGGGGCATATTTTTGGCATATTTTCTTTTAAATGATCGGGATAAGGCACACTTATACCATTCAACCATCTGAATTCTTTCCTGTCACTATCCCATTTCATCCTCTTTTGTTCGTACAATGCGACCCACGGTTGTGTCGCTTTAGAATTGTAAAGAACGAATTTATTGATTGCTTCAATTTCTACATTCGTTGATGAAATGAAACCGACATTATATAGTACTTAGAGATCAAAATATACATTATATCAAAGTTCAACATGAATATTAACTTTGCGTAAATTTGAAAAATTATAAGTCGCTTACTCTTTATCAAGCATTTTTTTTTCACTCGTTTGGAGCAACTCTCCTTCTATTTTGTCTTCATCCCTTTCATCATCCCAAATCACCGCTTCTGGTATGTTGTCGATCTGCTTGATGTACTGAATGGCATAATAGAAAGACTCATACGATATGTACCCCTCTGCCATAGACCCCTCGGGTTTTTCCCTTTGTCGAACAAAACCTTTCAATTTTTTCATGTACCTCTCTAAGAAGAACATCCAGCAATAAGAAACCAACCCAACTAATTCAACCTCATCTACTAGGTGGATTAGAAGATGAACCTGTAAGTCCATGAAACTCGTCGGCAGTTCCTTCTCAAACATACAAACAATCTCAACTATCTCTTGATGCCACCGTGGAATGCTAGCCACATGAATCTCCTTTGACGTGATCCAACTACAAATGCAGATAATTTAGATATGGCATGTCCTAGGTCTTGAGAATTCATGTTTCACACACCCACGCACAAACAAAGGATAATGACACTGCAAATTTATAAACACGTGCAATAATATACAAAATTAGTTATGTTTTATGATCTTTGCATGGGATAAAATTTATTAATATAAAAAATAATAAAATCATGCTTTTGACATTATACGAACTCTTAGAATATTCAAATGGTCATGCGATTTCAACCCTGAAAAATGGTCATCCACGGTGAAGCAACACCGTAGTGAAGACCCGTATGAAGTTGGCACCCTCACACCCATTATAACTTCCTTTGTCAAAGAAATATCATCTTTTTTTTAAATCCATGGGACATCACCTTCTTTGAAAAACCATGAATTGGAGGGACCAGCACTTGCCTCTGATCTTGTACTTTCTAATCGTCCTGGCCAATGTTTCTTTTTAGTTTTTGAAGTAATAAGATCTTTCCTAACAGCCAATGTGTCACTTTGTTTCGATGATATGTGCCTCCATAAAGAAGATGAAACATTTTTAAATATATGCATGGGATATAATAAGTGGGTAATCTTTAGATGCTCCCAATATGGGAGGTTATAAAAGATAGATTTCCTTTTCATCCCAATGGGCAATTTCTCAACATAGGTGTCAAAGAATTATGGATCATCAAACATAGGCTCCCCATTTTAATCGAACATTTCTATGAACTCCTTCTCCTTATCTCTCTCATATGCTCTAAGCCATTCAGCTGGTGTCATTATTGGAGGCCTTTGGGTTCTCTCTCGTTTACCATTGAAAGCGTATGCTGCTCTTTTGTAAGGGTGTTCTTTTGGGAGGAATACCCTGAAGCAATCATACACTGGCTTTCATAGGTCCTTGGACCATCTAGCTTTCAGAGAAGGTCCACAACATTTACATCCAAAATACTCTTTTGTTACAAGACCTGCGAGATTATTGTATACAATTAATATGCATGGGACGTTAAAGAATATCATGAAGATCGAAACAATTACAATGAATTAAATAACTAATATGTGAAATAATATTGTTACGTATATAAACAAATCAATAAATTAAACATGTAATTTACCATAGCAAACTCCTAAGCCTGGATAATCATGTGTCGTGTAAGCACATATGCCATACAACGTAAAAATCCTCTCTGCTGCGATGGGTCTTGATACATCGTATACATTTATCCCATCCCATTATTCCTTCAATTCATCTACCAGTGGTTGTAAGTAGACATCCATATTCTTCACTTGTCTTCTACCAGGGACTATGAGAGCCAACATAAGATGTTCATTTTTCACGAACAACCATGGGGGGGTATTGTTATTGATCACTACTACAGGCCAAATAGAATAGTTAGTGTTCTAGAGGGAATATGGGTTGACGCCATCCATGGCTATGCTGAGTCATAGACTTCATACTTCATCGTTGAATTTTTCGGGCCATGTATCATCTATATGCTTCATGGCTATTTAATCAGTTGGGATTCACATAACTCCCAACTCACTTCTATGTGAGGCATGACATCCATGCAACATAGCTAATTCTTTGCAATGAAAGAGCCCTTGAATCCTTGGGATTATAGGCATGTGCCTCAATATCTTAAAGGAGGACCAGTACGTGATTTACCCTTCTTTTTTTATTTATCATACCTGTCATGCCCACATTTCGGACACATCTCTTTTTCTGCATATTCTCCTCTATATAGAATACAATCATTTGGACATGCATGATATGATATGTACTCAACACCCAACATTTTCAACAATTTCTTTGCCTCTTCGCAGCTATCGGGCAAGACATTATCACTCGGAAGAACATTATCTTTGAATAACCTGTAGTTGGTGATCATGGAAAAATATATTAATAAATGTACATTAATGTCGATATAATTATTAACGTTCATAAAATTTACCATTTGTAATGTTTATTGTGTACTGATTATATTTCTCAAATTTATATAATGGAGGACTTTATGGTAACTTACCTCAAAATTTCTGAGAAACATGCATTCGACAAGCCAAACTTTGCTTTCAAGTTGTACAGTAACATCGTTGTCCCCAATTGCGTAGACTTTGACTGATCGCCAGGTTCAAAGAGAGGGGTGGTGGAAGCAAATTTAAGGCTTTCGAAAAATGTGTCAGCGATATGAGCATCATCCCCTAGTTGATCATTGTTTTGGAATGCATCTAACAACATTGTCTCCATGGAAGTTGTATCCCTTAAGTAATCATCCATACCAACCTCTATTTGATTGCCTCCATTTCCAGCTTGTGAAGAACTACTATTGTTGTAGTCATTCTTAATTGGTGAATCTGGACGTAGCGGGAATTGAATCGGTGGTTGATTCAACCATTCTTGGTATTGTTCCTCTCCGTTTTTTTCTCTTAATTCAGTCTTCTCTCGATTTGACATTGTCGTGGGGTGCAACGGAAGATGGTAGGTAGGTCACTCATCATCACTAGAATCCTAATTATTAAAATAAAAATAAAAATAAATAAATAAATAAATAATTGAACATGATTAGTACAAAATATATTATATCAATTAGTAACCACATTAACAATATTGCATGATTAATTGGTTTGACGTTGAAATAATTACATTAATCAATATACCAAACAATTATAATTATTACCATCATTGTCCTAGGATTGTGGCTAGAAGATGCAATATTGTTACAATTGGCAGGGCGAAGCGACTGTCCATTTTCATCTACCAAATGCACCTTGTGGTATGCTGCTCTTGATAAGAGCTTCCGATGTTTTGGAGCTGTTTGAATATTTTGTGCATCTGAACTCGATGTTGAATCTGCATGAACCTGCAATTTTGTATACATTATAAATTTAATTAAGCTGTGCATGATTGACATGGATAAAAAACATAAATTCAATTAGATAATGAAAATAAAATAAAATATGAAGTAAATATTACGTCTCAAGATGGATAGAAAGAAATCCGCGATGGACTTTGAGAAATATTATGGAACAAGCTGGATTTTGAAGAATTGTCCATTTGATATAATTATGATATTTTCTCTCTACATTTGAGCAAAATCAACAATAAATTTTGGTGCACACACCTAAAAGTAATTTCGGTGCCTTAAAAATGGACTTCATGTTATTGGTGTTAATGTATAGATCACCGCACCGATGTGTTTTCGTTATTGCCCACCGATGCCATTTTATAAACGGACGCACCAGTGCGGTGCTATTAAGTGAAGCACCAATGACGAATAACCGCAAATTAAAAAAAAAAGTGCAACTCTAATTTCTTTAAGTGAAAAAAAAAACAAAAACAAAAAAAAACAAAAAAACAAAAAACAAAAAAAACGGTAAATTGAAAAATGGGTGACAAAATATTTTCGAAAATCTAATTTCACAAAACAATTCTTTAAATACTAAACACTTTTCATTATTTCACTATTTTTGCAAAAAAAATCAACGAGAGATTTGCAGGAGACATACTTGGAGCAACAGAGCACAAGAGCATTGTGGAGCAGTGAAATACGTTCGAACAGAAGTATTCAGACAATCAGAATTCCAAACCTTTGGTGATTCAAACCTTGTAGCATAGAATTTCAAACGATCTTGTGATTAAAGTTTATTGTTTATTGTTTTTATTTTTTCTGCAGTTTTTTTTATGCAGTAAGAAAAAAATTTCATTGTTTATTGTTTTTTTTTTTTAATTTTTTTTTTTTTCTGCAGTTTTTTTACGAAGTAAGAAAAAAAATCAATTTCTTTTTCATTTTCAAAAAAATAATAATAATAAATCCATTTTTACGCTAAACTCTACATTCTTTTTGTTTCTGCCCTTTCTTCTCCCTCTTTCTGTGATTTCAGAATTAGGGCTTTTCATTTTAGATTTATAGGGTTTGTATAGCTATATATAGGCCTAAGGCATCCAACCCATGGGACGACTTGCATAGTCAGATCCCAATCCATGTCGGACATTGCATGAATTTTTAAAAAATAGATTTTTTTTCATCGGTGCGTTCAGCGTAACCTAGTGCACTGGTGCACTGTAGTATCCCAGCGCACCACAAAAGTACTATGTGATAAAAAATTACAAAACAATTTTTTTAATCAGTGAGCCATATGTAAAATAGGGCACCGGTGCGCTATTTCATTATGGCACACCGCGAACGTGTTGTTTCGCAAAAAAATGTTTTATTTTGATAATCGGTGCACCATGTAACATTTAACGCACTACACCGGGTCTCCTAGTTGACAGAGAGCACCATATGGTGGTCCCTTGTTTGCGCGAGGCGTTTATGCTACAAAAACTAACGCTGGACAATTTTTATTATCTTCTGTGTAAATCGGTGTGGTGGTTAACATGTAATGCGTCGGTGCTTCGTCTTGACATAGAGCACCGTACGGTTTATTATATTGTTTTTGCGGTGTGTTTATAAGACACCAACGCACCGATGTCGGTGCGTACACCATGAATGGTGCACCTGTTTCTTGAGATTTTTTTTTACCTGAAAAGATGACAATTTATTTATAAATATATTAATGAATGATATGGTACATGTTTCACATTGATAAAGAAATGACTGACAAGAGATCAAGTAACAAAAATACTGATAACACATCAAGAAAAACAAAAAATGCAAGTTCTTTGTAAATTCTTTACAAAAAATATTATTTTTGAACTATATGTAAGTTTAACTAATATGTATTGTTTACTGTGTATCATGCAAAGCCACAAAATGACAAAGTTTGATAAATTTGATAAGAAGAGTGTAAAAGCTTGATGGAGAAATTGCAAAAGGATGAATTAGGTGAATGAAAAATACTATCGATCCAATATGTGTTTCTTTTTTTAATTTTCATTAATAATATACTTAAAATTATTAGATAACATGTGTCAACCAATCTATTAATTCACATATGTTTAATGTTCTACAGGGACGAACAACTCAGAAAATGAATGTTGTTCTAAGAAAAGAAAAAAAATAGAGCATGCAAATGAAAATGAATTGCTCCTTAGCTCATCTGGAGTGGTGTTGAAGGTTAATGAAAGGGGGGGGAACTTTTACAAAAGTTTGAGGGATCTAGTGGAATGAATGTATAGACGTTTTACCACTTACAATACAAAAATCAATCGAATGATTCCAAAAACCAAATTTTATCTAAACTACAGGAAGAATTTCTAAAGAATTGGTCAATGTGACATGTCAGACTTTTAATAGCAAAAATGTACAACAACAAAAAAAAAGGAATGAAAAAGTAATATTCCTTTAAATGTTTGTCTAGAATTATTTATAAATATCACTTTTATTATATTTAATTTTCATATATCAATATAAAAATTAAATATTTTATTGTCATGTTACATTTTCAAGAAGATTATGAAAATCTCAAAAGATGAACGAGCTGATATCATAAATATGCCAGTAGGAATGTCCAAAAAGGTATACAAGAAGATGGTCAAAGAAATGGACAAAATTGCATCGCAGGAGGAGCCATCTCAACAATAACATGCTTCAAATGTAATATGTAATCATTGAATTTTTCGATCATTAGGTACAATAAATAAACAATTTAGCATTAAATATTAATTTTCAAGAATTTTCTTATAGAAAAGAAAAGAAAATGGAACCCATTCAACACATAAAATAGGACGACAAGGAAGAAAAGGGTTGATCTCTAAGTTTGTGAGTAATTGTTACTTCCTTATAACAACTTAACTAGATTTCATTTTTGTATTTTTTAAGTTGTTTTACAAAAATCATCATTGAATGTCTTCAAACAGGTGCTAACATACAAAGAAGAACTATCAGATGAATTGATTGAAATTGGGTTTTAAATATGAGTTGTGAGTATATGTTGGCATATCAGAAATTAATTGTGGAATTTTTAAGCATCTACCAATCTTGTTTTACTTATCTCCGTCTATAATTAATAGAACAAAAAAACCTTTTATATTAAATATATGATTTTTTATGGGGTATAAACTTGCAGGAAACAAAGTATGGAACTATGCCAACAGATGAAATCTTGAAAGATGGCATGGTACATGGTTTTGAAAGAATGTGTATAGTTTATGAGTCAATTTTTGCTATGGTAAGTCATTTCTTTTCGATTTACATTGATGTATATTATTTAATATTGCAATTTTTAGTATTCTCACCAATGTATATACACTCATTACAATTTATTTTTATGTTTGTAGATGGAAGGTGAAAAAGAAGAAAACAATCAACACCATGAACAAAACATTCCTGAAAATAACCCAAGTCATGGAAGTAGTTCTAGCAGTGACAACAGTTCAAGCGAAGAATGATGATCACTATGTTTGGATATCAAAGTAAGGTGTTGTATTTTTTGAAATATTTGTTTGTGAAATCGGACATTTTGTTTAATGCAATGGACATAGTGTCCCAATTGAAAGACAAAGGGATATCAATAACTGTCCCATTTTGTATGACAAATATTGTCTTATATATATATATATATATGATTTAATTTATTCAGTTGCGTTCTCCATTGTCGATATGAAATGTAACACCACTGATTAAATTTATGGATGATTAAATATTATAATGAAGAAATGTGAAATTTGATGATATGATATAACAAATTAATCCAAACATCACATTCAAATGCACTAATAAAAAATTAATTCATATGAATACTGTTATAAGATATATATGTGTCGACTTTTGATGAATAATGAATTTTTAAAAATCACAATAATTATGATATGATATAACAAATTAATCCAAACATCACATTCAAATGCATTAATAAAAATTTAATTAATATGAATACTGCTATAAGATGTGTCGACTTTTGATGAATGATGAATTTTAAAAAATCACAATAATTTCACTGTCACAGGTCGATGTTTCTAAAAAATACAAAATGAACACCGGTGCGTGTCAGTTACTGTACACTGGTGCGTTTCTACGACCTATGGGCACCACACAAATACCAAAACCAATTAAAAATCTCGGTGTGTTTGTGAAGTACTGCGCACTGGTGCATTTATGTGGGACTACACACAGGTGCATTTGTACGACCTATGGGCACCGCATAAATACCAATACCAATTGTAAATCTCGATGCGTTTGTCTGATATGAAGCATCGATGCATTTATATAAGTCTACGTATTGGTGTGTTGAGACGACCTATGGGCACCGTGTTGGAAATGTTGTCATTGATGGCAAAGGAGATGGCAAAGGAGGAGCACCTGAAACAGCAACAAGGCAAAAAAAAAAGACAGAGAGACAGCAGAGGCAGCAGATGAAACAAAGGAATTGAAGCAGAAGCAGCAGAGGAATTAGAGACAGAGCAGTGAAGTTGAAAGGGCCTGAAGGAGTTTGATTGAACATGTTATGAAGAGTGGAATGCTGGGAGGTATCAAACATTTGATTGTGGAAAGGCCATCCCATTGAAGATCAAGCCAGAGACAAAGATTCTGTAAGTAAATTCATCTTTATGAAAGACTCTGCTTTGAAATTGGATGCGAGATATGCCCTGTTTGCTTCAATTATGTAAAAATATACTTGGTTCGACAAGTACATACTACGCTCTGGATTAAGCTCTGAGACGAGGCTCTATACATAGGAGAGGAATCGATATTAAATAATATCAATATTGTATCTGTTGATTGAATCGGTTAGAAGAAAGAAGTGAGGGTTTGATCTGTCATCTGATTCTCTGTAATTGAAGGATTTAACCGACCAATAGTAACCTTAGATCAGGATTGAAGGAAGGGTTAATTGTAAACAGGTATCCGCACATCAGATTGTTATATATTATTTAACACTGTGGTTAATATGTTGTCTATTGGAGGGTCGATAGTGTAGAGTTAAAGGTTAAGGAAGAAGCGATGGTCCGGTCGCATTAAGGGCACAGTGGGCTATTTAACCTCTGTGTGAGCTGCAGATGAAGTAATGTGAATGCAAAGACAAAGCGAGGGCAGAGTTTATATCAACAAAGGTGTTGAAACGTATAAAAGAACGAAGTTAAGAAATGAGGTAGAACCGTGAGGAACAGTGAAAGCCAGATTCAAGAAACAGTTTATGGTATTCGCGTAGCTCCTAAAGCGGTAAGCTGCTTTGAGAAAAATAATGTGATTCCACAAACGAAGTGACGCGTGGCAAAAAGTGGTTTGTAAAAACCACCTTCATCGCGTGATTTTGGAGGAGTAAGTCACGTGCAACTTTGTTGCATAATATTCATTATACAACGTCGGATATTTGGTTGGAGCGCGACGGGCTTATAACCGTTGGATCGTGATCGAAGTTACACAGAGGTATGATAAATGTTGGGGTCGCTTTATTTGCAATGGTTGTGTTGAGTTTGTCAAAGTTCCGGGATCGGAGTTAATATAAAGTGAATGCCAATTATATTGGCATTATTTTATGCGCATTCAATATGTCATAGACAGGGAACCTTAATATAAGGTCCGAACTATAGAAACCCTTCGACTGTTAAAAGTCTATTATCGTATATCTAAATTCCCAGGATTGCTTTAAGCGAAGGTTTATGACAATGAGAGGGTTTTAACTCGGTAAGTAAATGAAAGGAAGGGGTCCTGGAATAACGAGTTCGAATATTGTTTTGAAACACATTTACAATACTCCGAAGACCTTTAAACATTAGGTTTAAAGTGTGTAACAGTAGATCCGCATTTGTTGGTTCAAACTTATTAAAACGATGTTTTATAGCCTCAATTGTTATCTGAATATTAATTCAAGGATGCATGTAGTGGGGTCTAATATGGTTCAAAGTGAAGAAGTGCCCACAAATAAGGATTAAAATATATGTTATGTGAATTAATAAGCAAGTGGGACCCTCATGAATCGCGTCGGAGAAGATCATAACAGTGGAACATGTTAATAAAAGCCCCGATGGAAATTGCGGACCCGATGTGTTTATGAATGGTGACTCATATGTGTTTGAGGTCCGGCTTAAAAGGCATGCCATCGCATCAGAAAAAGGGCGGAACATCGGAACATCCCATAGAAGGATGTGATTGTGATCAATTGCATCGGGACAATTACAAAGGATCTAATCGCAATCGGAAGAATTCAATTGCGATTAATCGCATCGGCAAATAGAAAAGAAGGCTTTATAAAGCTGTGGGGCCCGAACCATATGATTAGAGGGCTGCGCATGTGGGATGCACAAAGCGTTAATACATTGATAATTAGTCATTGAAGATTGAGGGGTCTAACGTAAGCCACGGTCTATTAATGTTTATAACGCTTGTTTGGTGAATACATATGTATGGCGGTATATATATATGTGTGTGTGTGTGTGATATATATTATATGATAAGCTGAACCTCGCATGAAAGGGATTGTGTATTGGCATATATTCAAATTAAATGGGTCAGAATGATACGTCGGCTTATTAATATGTTATACCCTGTGTTGTGGGAAACACACACACACACACACATATACATATACATATACATATACATATACATATACATATACATATACATATACATATACATATACATATACATATACATATACATATACATATACATATACATATACATATACATATACATATATATATATATATATATATATATATATATATATATATATATATCGGGGTCTTCATAAAGAGGTTAGGCCACATAAAAAATTCCGCTTATAAAGTTATATGAGTACGTTGTCAAATAAGAAATTATTGTTGGGTGCGTCTACTTTCAGGCATAGTGGAGATTGCTGTGTTATGACCATCAGAGAGTTTTAATTTAAATCTTAGATTTGAAACTTTAAGGAAGCCAGATTTATCATTGAATTTTCCAGACTCTGATTTTATTTGGGGTATTTAATTAAATTGCTAGCACAGGAAATGGAATGTTAAACTGCCCAGATTTTGGAAGTAACTTGGATCAAATTTTGGAAAGGCATTTTTATATGCACAAGAATTTGAGAGTTATTGGGAACTAAACTGGTAAAACTGTTATATATCCTACAAATTCAAAATTGTAGTGAACAAGTGTTGACAGGTGTTGCACAGGAATGAGATTGTGATCTTGACAGGTGTACATGCGCAGGTGCACATAGTAGCAGTAAACAGAGGTATGCAGGATAGTTACCTGACAGCAGCAGAAAAGACAAAACCAGCAAAGCCAAAGGCCAAAAAATGGGCTGAGTGAAACTGTTTTTATGTAACCGGAAATGTGAATGTAAATGTTGTAATTGATTTTTATTGTTTGTGATGCATTGGCAAGTCTCCGGAAGAAAAAAAAATCCCACTGTAATATTAAAATTAGTACATACAGTTATATTTTTCTGAGTGAGATGGAAAAGAAATGAGAAGGCAGAAGGCTAAGAGGTATGGCTATCAATTTCGAATTCCCTGAGGAATACAAATAGTCATAAGGAAATCTCTATAAATGATATCACCTTGATATGCATAAAGAGGTTAGAGAGTGAGGAAAAAGAATGCAGAAATGAAGCAGTGAGACAGAAAAGAAGGAGACGCTGAGCAGAGAAGAAGGTGGAGCTGATAGAGAATTCGAGAAAATGCAGAGATGATACAAGACAAATATGAGGGTTGATGAACAACAAAAGAGAAGGTACAGAGCAGAGCTGATATCCAAGGTAAATCAACAAGTGTTTCTTTTGACAGAGTAAGGAAGTTGGAGCTTCCCTATCAAGTTGTAGCTTGATAGATGTCAGTTGTAGCTGACTGAGGTAGGAGCCTCCTATAGGTTGGTGCCTGCAGAAAATTGATGGGATTTGGAGCTTCCTTGCAAGTTGTAGCTTGCAGAATTGAGGTAGGAGCCTCCTGTGGGTCGGGAGCCTGCTTAAAACTCGGGGCAGAGAGGAGTTGAGTCATTGCATCACAACAATAATAAGATGTGGTTTTCTCCCTTTATGGGTTTCCACTTATATCTAGTGTCGATGTGCATGATGTCTATGTGTTGATATGGTATATCTATTCTGCTAGTACTTGCTGCTCACACATTAAGACTACTAGTACATTACCTAATATGCCTATTAATTGCTGCTCACAAATAAAGATTGCTCACAGATTATGTTAATCATGAAATGAAGGTATTAATAATGTTTAATGAAAAGTTTTAAAAGTACATGAATGTGTTATACTGATTCACCCCCCTCTCTCAGTTTAACTAAAGGTTCAACACACCGCACAAATCCCAAGACCAATTAGAATGACCCCGTGCGTTGTATCACCAACATTGTGCCCGGTGTGGTTTTATACCTTGACGGCCCAATGCATGCACCTTCGACCGCCTCGGGGCCACCATCTAGATGACACGCACCGGTGCGTTGAAACCCTAGTAGCGCACCGATGAAGAAAACATCCGCAATAACCTCCGGCCACCCAGTTTTTTTAGTTGTGTTGAATTTTCGTTAAAAGCTCCGCCAAAACCTCCGTAACCTTAAGTGAATGTTGTAGCAAATGTTTTTTTGACAATTGGTCAATTTTATAACACTAAAAACCTCCTTTATAACCTCTGCTAGAGGGTCTTTTCCTTGTAGTGCAAGTTACAGACACCTTCACAAACTCTATAATAGAAGTGGAGTTTTCTAAACTTCAATCTATGTTGGAAGTTTAAGAATTTGGCATTAAGGGGGAATATGCTTTAATGCCACCTTCGTTATTCTATTGTGTCACTTTTGTAAAATCTTCAATCCTACCCCAAGTTGTTCTTGAGGGGGGTGATAGAATATTTAGATAGTTGAGTTCAACTTGGTCTAATGTATCTATTAAATAAAAGTATGGTTATTGAGTATGCATTATTTGCATTGTTTTATGATAGTCATGATATGTTCTAGTCATAAAATATTACAACTCATATTTTCCTTGATACTATCAACTATTGATCCATAACTTAACACCTGATTGATCCATGATTTATTTTTAAAAAGCATCAATAATCATTACTAATAACAATTATAAGAAACTCTCTTATGTACTATTTTTAACATTAATAAAATTGTTTCAAATTAAAACGTTATTTATTTTTAAAAAGCATCGATGATCATTACTAATAACAATTATAAGAAACCCTCTCATGTACCATTTTTTAACATTAATAAAATTGTTTCAAGTTAAAACGTTAACTATTTTCCTCAAGAAAAATTTACCCATGTAAAATTTTTTATGTTATATTTTTTAATGTAATTATGTAAATAAATTATTTGTGTTATAATTTTTATTTATGTTATAATTTTTGATCTAATTATGTAAGTAGTTCTTTATGAACAACTTTATTTCCTTAAACAACACACTATATAAAATCTATATTAAATAACATATTATTTAATATAAAATTTTACATGTCATGCTAATTTATATATAATCAACGGTTTTCCGTTTTGTTGAATATTTTATAATATTTGAAGTAGTTAATTTTCAAATAAATAATATTTTACATGTTATGCTAATTTATATATAATCAACTGTTTTCCGTTTTGTTGAATATTTTATAATATTTGAAGTAGTTAATTTTCAATTTATTTTAAACTTAAATTATGAGATAGTAAAAAATTAACTTTTAATGAGAAGAACGAATCATGTAAAAAATTTATATCATTCACAAAACTGAAAGTAAAACTCATTGTATTACAAGTATTTATATTAATTAACATTTTAAGAATATATTTCAGAATTGTTTTACTTCAATCTTTTCATGATTTTGTTTCACATCCATTTTTTAAATGTGTTTTTTCGTCCTAATTTAGGGTGGCTTGGAACTATACCAATGCTTTTATATATGTATGGAGGTTGATACAAATTGAAATATTATAAAAAGATATAAATTAAATATAAATATTGAAGCAATATAATATAATAATTGTATAATTATTTATAATAATTTTTGTATTGTTAACAAAATTACAAACAGTATGATAAATAATATTTAAATAATATATTGATATAATATTTAAATAATATATTAATATTTTTAAGTTATAGATTATCTTTGGAAGTTAAGACAATGAAGGTTGAGGAGCTTGTTAATTCATCACCTCCCATCACATTTAAGAGGGAGGGTAGGTGTGACCAACCTCTCCATGCAACACCCTTGTGAACATCGTACACCACTCTTCATTCAAAGGTAAGTTCTTATTATGCTTGATCGCTCTAAGATGAGAGACCTTGTTTCCGATTTTTTTAGTATGTTTGGACTTATCCCCCACCTCAGGTGGCGCAAGTCCCTTAGGCATATGACAATAGAAGGCTTGTTTTCAACAGAAAACTCAAAAGAGTTATGACGTAGTTCGCGAGTCACTTAGACTTGGGCATTTGCTTTTTGTTTTAGTTATGAATCGACATGCACATGCATTCTAGCCGAATTGGATTAAGGGTTTGGAGGTCTTCGACTCATGCACTGGCCGTTGAGAAATGCTAAAGGAGTTGGCCTGGGGCACGTAAAGGTCGCACCTCTCAAGACACTGACAACAACCTTGGAGCTTGATGTTGTGGGAGCATGAGTCGTCAGTCTTTATCCAACTAGCACAACCTTGTCCATTTTGGTTTGGAGGATTGGTCAACACATGGTAATGCTCTATACATAAAATTCTTGTGGATCAACTATATCTTTCTCTAGTTTCAATTTTAGCTATTGGATGTTAGTTTATTTTATTTTGAGCTCAACCGGGTTGGGTGGCACCCTGAATCATGGGTCTTTTGGTAGTTATTAGACCTTGCCAAGGGACTTTGATTTGCCATTCCATTTCATGTGTCTTCCTTTGATAGTTGGTTAAGATTTCTCTAGAAATCCAGAACTTCGTGGGTTTTTCCATTATCTAGTTTTCTCAGTATCAATTCTTTGGGTCTCTTAGTGTCGTGGGTAAAAAACCTCATCTAGCTATTTCTTATTTGGTGTAGTATGCCCCAACAACAAATGTGTTGTTGCCGGTGGTTTGGGGGAAGGGGCCCTCAAGGTAAGTTGTGTGCCCAAGCTCAAACCCAAGATGCCATAACTATCTTCCACTTTTCCACCTCCCCTAAAATTCACGAAGAATTTTTCTTAAGATCCGACCCCAGTCACTTCCTCAAACTCTTAATGATATTATTTGCCCCTTAGCAAATGTTTTTACTTTAAATAGTTATGTCTATGGTAGATGTCAATAGTTTCTAGTGTTAGGTCAAGAATCAACAAATTTGGTTTTCCTAAAGGCAGATTAAAACTGATCATTGCATGAACAATGACATTTTTGCTAGCGTATAATGAAATTCTAAGGCAATACAATCTAAATCCACCTAAAATAATGTTATCAATTAGTAGTCGCTACAATGACTAACTAGTGGTTTATAAAAAAAGGGAAGCATTTTTACTTTCACTTAATTTTGAACTATTAACATGTTTCTTTATATTAAAGGAAAATAAACTCTTCACACACACACACACACACACACACACACACACACACACACACACATAATATAAACAATTAAAAAATTAATGTTTAACAACGACACACATATATAACTATAACTTAATTTTTTATGTATTGATAAAAACTTTTCATTTCAATAAAATTGTTACATTACATAGGGAAAATTGCATAATAACCATGATCCATAAAGTTATTAAATTAGAGTGAAATTATATATATATATATATATATATATATATATATATATATATATATATATATATATATATATATAATTCTAAGTTGTAATTTTGTTTTAAAATCATTGTTAATTGGTAATTCATTAGAGTAATATGAGTGAGGTCCAAGATCAAACCTAACGATTGCCACTATAACACACCTTACTTTACCTTACCAAGAGTATACCTAAGAATCCATATTGGCCACAGAGCTTACTCCTTGAGCCTTATCACAAGAGACCAAAGATGCCCCAGTGGGATTTAAGATTTGGAGGAGGAAATAACATCTCAAGAGGAGACAATTTTTATTTTATTATTCAAAATCAGTTATTTTAAATTTATTATATATATTTTAAATTCTAAATTGTAATTTTGTTTTAAAATCATGGTTAATTTGTAATTTGTTAGAGTAATATGAGTGAGGTCCAAGATCAAACCTAACATCTCCCACTATAACACCAAGAGTATGTTCAACAACCCATAAGCGAGATATACTAGTAATTTATGGCTCTTGACTAGGAATTTATGGCTTAGCAAGAGCCTAGACTCTACCCCTTAATCCTTATCATAATGGGCCAAAGATGCCCCCCACTTGAGATTTGAAAATGGGTGGAAGGGATAACATCCTATTGTGCCAACAACTTGGTCGTCCCATGAAAAGACTTCAATTTATTAAAAGAATAACAAAAAATTATTCATCATATTCTATATATCACCCCAATGGAAGCGAGGATAATTGAAATAATAACTTCACATCAATTTTTTATTTATAAGAATACCCAATTACCATGCATCCAAAACCCTTAAACATTATCTATGAATTGTTATTTTTAATTATAAATATATTTATTATTTCTAAATACTCATTTACAATAAAATTATATAATTTTAATGTTTAATATTCACAATATTATTGATTTTAAATAAAAAATTAAAAAAATCCCTATTTTATCACATTAAAAAAAAACAAAATTTTAAAATATTTAATTTACATAGCTAGACAAATCCATCCAAATTCAAGAAGGACAAATTAAAAACTATAACCATATCTAATCCTAATATATATCTAAGGAGCAACTAAAAACTATAGAGACTATAGCCAATTATAAATAAATAAGTATATGTAACTATAAATATTAATAAACTTTTGAAATTATTTTTTATCATCATTTATGACAAGGGAATGTATAGGGAGAGCTTAATACATCCACGTGTCAATGAGAAGCATATGTAATTTGCCAACGACATTTCAGCAAAGTTAAAATATCTCTTCATTGTTTTCATGGAATATATGTACATGGGGCCAACACCGTTAGTCCTTTAATTGTAGCTTAGCAAAGGTTAAAATATTACTTTCAAATTAAAAGTTGTTTTCCTTTTTAACCATTCGTTCCGTAGAATTTTGTGCCTTGCTTAACTCATTCATGCTTCTTTATCCTTCACACCAAACACAACGTACGTTCTTCCAATAACATCAAATCAAATCGTTAGTTAATTGTCCCACTTTACACTCAGATAATTAAGTTGAAAAGTATTTTTGCATCTATTAGGTTGTTTATTCCTCTTTTTCTTTTTATTGTGATTTTTTGTTCTATACATAGAGCACTTTAGTGCTGCTGGTTACACTTGCCAACTTTGGATCAAGTTGTTTATTACTTTAGTGCTTGTTGTTACATTTAGTTAACTTTTGCATTTCTCATTAACCTATTAAGAAGTGAAGTGCAGTTTATGGGTAGCATCTTAACTTTGGTATCTTTCACTGATTTATCAAGTGTAGTTTATGGGTAGCATCTTAACTTTGGTATCTTTCACTGATTTATCAAGTGCAGTGTATGGGTAGCATTTTAATTTTTACATTTTTCATTAACTTATCAAGTGAAGTTTATAGGTAGCATTTTTACATCAAGTAAAGTTTATGAGTAATATCTTTATGGAGGTTAAGGTAACACGTTAAAATTTCTATAGTATTTTATTTAATTAATATTAAAAAAAATTACATTTTGCATGTATATGATATTAGTATTTTATATACCATTGTAACTAAGAATGATAACTATATAACATTGTTTTGCTAAATGTAATATTATGCCATTTTTCTATTTTAATTATCAAAAGGATAATGAGAATGTTACAACAATATTTATCAAGAGGAATTATAACTCATTATGTTACTTGCAAGGATTTGAAAGGTGCTTGTTGTTACACTTGTCAACTTTGGCATCTCTATTAAGTTCTTTACCACTCTCTTCTTTCTTGTGAATTTTTATTTTTTATATCATGCATGGGACACTTTAATGCTTGTTGTTACACTTAGTTAACTTTTGCTTCTCTCACTATCCCAAAGTAAACTTTATGGGTAGAATATTTACGTAAGTGAAGTTTACGAGTAACATTTTTATGGAGGTTAAGGTAACACATTAAAATTTCTACTCTATTTTATTTAATTAATATTAAGAAAAGAATTTACATTTTGCATGTGCATGATATTAGTATTTTATATACCATTGTAACTAAAAATGATAACCATATAACATTGTTTTGCTAAATGAAATACTATGCCATTTTTCTATTTTAATTATCAAAAAGATAATGCCAATGTCACAAAAACATTTATCAAGAAGAATTATAACTCATTATGTTACTTGCAAGGATTTGAAAGGTGCTTGTTGTTACACTTGCCAACTTTGGCATCTTTGTTGAGTTGTTTACCAGTCTCCACTTTCTTGTGAATTTTTATTTTTTATATCATGCATGGGACACTTTAGTGCTTGTTGTTACATTTAGTTAACTTTTGCATCTATCCCATCAAGTAAAGTTTATGGGTAGCATCTTTACATAAGTGAAGTTTATGGGTAACATATTTATGGAGGTCAAGGTAACACGTTAACATTTCTATAGTATTTTATTTAATTAATTTTAAGAAAATAATTTGCATTTTGCATGTGTATGATATTACTATTTTATATAAAATTGTAACTAAAAATGATAACTATATAATATTGCTTTGTTAAATGTAATATTATGCTTTTTTTTCTATTTTAATTATCAAAAGGATAATGCGAATGTTACAACAATATTTATCAAGATGAATTATAACTCATTAAGTTACTTGCAAGGATTTGAATTTAGCTGGGGAAAATAACAACCACTATACTCAACTACTCAAGATAACCCCAATTAACAATAATTTAAATACTATATTTATGTTTCAATTGGAAATATGCATACAATTAAATGATACATCTAGATTTATGCAGGTTCACGATTATTTATAACTTCTAATTGTCATTGCTTGGGATTTATCCCATGTCTTAATACATCCTTACTGTGGATCATTTAGAACTCTGCCTCATGGGTTGTCATTTCCTTAAGCTTGTTATTTATGTGATGGTGCAAGTTATCTTATTACAATTACTTATCTTTACTTTGAGATTTAGTTTTACATTAATACTCCTCTATGTGTGTGTTTTTAAGCCACTTTAAGAAACTTTTTTTTTTTTGACTGCAAAATGATATTTTTTGCTATTTGTTTTGAATATAAAAAAGTGCAATAAAGCTGCTGAATTTTAGTATTTTTTAGCTTATACAATAGGTTGAGCTGCTATTTTCAGATTTTTTTAGCTTTTACAACAAGTTATGAATTTCATATATGTCCTAACAATATGTACTAAACTAAGATTACATCTACAACAAGAAAAAAATTGGAGTTGAGAAACAAATTTTGCAAAAACTCAAATTCTGGAAGGAAAAAAAAGCATAGGAAAATTGTAGTTGATTGTTGTTATGCCTGTGGACATAAACTGAACTATTGTCTCTTCAAAATATTCAACAACGATTTGAAAAAAATGAAGATCTGAGAATCAATTGCCCGACACTGCTGTGCTGAAAATTTGGTTGGTTTCTTTGGAGTTTGATATGAAAACAATATGTAAAATGTCGAGGGATCCAACTTAGAACATGAGATCTAGAGGAAAGTGGTGAGTAGCTTGGACATAATCACCGACAAACTCCTCCATGAAAACAATGCCATAGCTTAAGGATAAGGCACTTTTTGATAAACTGTTCCTGTAGATGTGTTGAAACTTGACCTTCATGAGATTTTTTTTTTGCTTTAGACTTTAAGCAAAAAAAAATCTCGTTCAATCTTGGAATTGGATATATAAGTACAAAATCTCCTCTCCTCATATACTAATGGGCACAACAATAAGGGAGTGCTATCTTATATTAATATGATGGTTGATTTGTAATCTAATTTTGCACTAAGGGAACCATGTAATCTATTGGTGGAGTATCAACATCAAGTAAATTAATTTACTTTTAATCACATTTCATATTGTTTAATTACGTGACTTAGTGAAAGAAATTGTAGAAATTAACGTGTAGATTCAAAATTGCTTATGGAATTTACTAAATCACAAAATCACAAGACTCAAGCTACTTTACTGATCTGTTGAAGTAAATTCACCATCAAGAACACAAAACATTAACATGTAAAAGGAAACATCACACATGCGCAAAGATTTATCTATGGGAAAACAACTGGCAAAACCCCTTACTATCTATATTGCATTAATCAAAGAATCTAGATGAATACAATATGCTTCCTCAAGCTTGAGCACAACCTAGAACTGTATCTTCTATCTTCTGCCTGACTCATTGAACTTGACCAATACTTAGCCAAATTTTCAAGCCTCCAAGCTCCTATTTCCTTAAGTTGTTCCTCTAGGAAATTAGCCCCTATTAATTAGGAAATTCCATCATTTGGATTACACAATTCTTTTAGGTCCTTCCTCTCATTGCATGCACCACCTGTGCACATTGAAATAGTCTACAAGTGATCGTACACTGTCTTGAAATCTTCATCTCAAATGGGTAACTCGAATTCTCTACATGAATGAGCTAATTTATGATGATTAATTAGTTATGTGGATGATCACTAAATGTGATTGAAGTTCCACTTCCACAACTTAACCTTCCACTAGTTCCTCCAATAATTAAAACTACTAATACAAAATATATATTTACATTTACAATAAAAAATTATTAAAAATATATTCACATTTACAATAAAAAAAAATTTAAAATACTAATTGAATCATAAATTTTAGAAATTAGACATTACATTCAAAGCCATCTCATTCAATGCGTGGCAAACAGCCGACCCACAAAAGATTGAAAGGTCGGAGAGAAGAAAGCCTCCTTCCACGAATGTTCAAACACCGCCCTTCAATAAGTTAAGATTGCTTAGAGGTAACGGGTTCAGTAAATGTAGTTATACGAAACGATAATTATATATGCATCACGAGCTTGAAAAGTCCTAACTGTGACGAGCTTTAAGAGGAAGTCATGCTTTTATCGAGGACTGGCATGTGATAGAGCCTCATGGCCTCCCATGAAATTTGGCCTCTGCACAGTTATAGGCAGTGAAAGGGCGCACGATGCATGTGATGCTCACCAGAGTGGACTTCCCCAGTTTCCCTAACAGTTACGGCACGGCACGTCACCCATTCTGTTTAAATACCCACAAGTTAGTTGTTGAGATTCGATCCTTCATCACTCTTTCATTTGTATTTTTCATCCTTAACGGGTTCCCCCACGCCCTTAATCTCCCATCTGATATCATCATATCACCTGTATCAATCACTAGAGATCCAGAGTCTTACATTCCGTTGCGGGGAACTCGATCCTATGATGCCACTCAGATCTCCAATTTAAGAAAGCTGTGGCCGAATGACAAAGAAATTTTGATCTTTGATTTTTTCTTTTTTTGAAGTTCTTAGTTAGTCCACCTTATCACTGATAAAGCAGCAGCTGCTGCTTTAGTTCTGACACCTAACCATCCCAGACTTGTTCGACTATTCCCAGTTGTAAAGCAGGTCAGAATTAAAAAACAATAATTAACTTAAGCGGACTCGAAACCGTGACCATTCGTGTACTTTTCTGACTGAGAATTCATTCTAATGAATTCCTTGCAGTAATACATTCAGCTTTATGTACTATTTGTTTCCCCTTTCTCTGGAATGTTTAAATCTCGGACACATTTAGCAGGGTAAGGGGTGTTCTCTGCACAGAGATTGGGTTCGCAGCTTGTAGCTCGATAAGGAGTGCCTCGAGCAATGATGTTCCTAACGGCTGCCGTCAAGCGCAGGTTTGCAGGGAAACAGTTAAATTATAAATATGTCATGATGGAATCACACACATATATGTAAATAGTACACCTACCAGAAACTAGACCTGTATATCTCCTCTTTCAAAATACTAAACTTAGGTTAGCTTATAAAAACATATGCGCAATTTATGCCCACTTCCTGTTTTTGCATTTCTTTACTTATTACTCGTTGGTTTTGTCCCTGGCCTAGGTACCGTTTACCTAAACAAGTGATCTGGCTAGAAGGTCAAAACAGAATGCTTGTGTTTTTCTCCAATTTTTCCATCGCATACGTGTTTACCCTCAAACGCCTGTATGGGCAATCCTCTTGCGTGTTATGTTCTGACTTTGTTTCCATTTCTTTGGAATTTACAGCGGAGGCTTGAGAATGAATGAAACAATGAGGGTAATTATGACAGCAGTTTGCGGAATTGTCATTGGCTTCTTTGTCGGTGCTTCTTTTCCGCGGGATTCTCTTCCCAAGGTGCCTATTGTGCATTCGTCCCTTTCTTCCACTTCAAACCATTAAGAATTTGATAACCTCTTTCAAGTTGTGTTGTTCATTCAGTTGTGACAATTTCTGAATATGGGTGCTTTTGGTTGGCAGTTCACTTTTCCATCCATGGAAAACTTCAGTAATTTTCGATTTTCCGAGAACAATAATACAGGCTTAGCTGACCAGGTTGTGATGAACTCTAGTCATGCATCCGAGAAAAAGCTAAAATCCGGTGGCTCTCCAACGGTTTCTGCGGCTGCAAATAACTCTCAGGTATCTAGAAGTCACTACTTATATCCCCTCTGATGAATTATATAATTTGATTGATTTTGTAGCATAAAGATTACTCAACATGATACGTGGGGAACCTTATTTTATTTTTCTGGAAACTCTCTGTCTTAGTGAAATCAGATCAATTAAAGTGAGTTTTTAAATCAGATTGATCAGTCTTAAATGTAGGATTCGTAGCCACTAATTTAAGGAATGCAAATTTAGTGGAACAAATAAATGCCTTAGAGAAACATGAGATCCGTCATTACTGTATGATTTTTTGCTTTTCCATTATCTGTAGGGAGAAGCAGACCTTTCTACTTTGACTCTGATGTTGCTTGCTATTGCCATGGTAATCATCTTGTAAGGTTTACTAGCTATTTTTAGCAGGGTTTCTCTCTTAGTTAATCGAGTTCGTTGATTTGCAAGTCCCGACACTTCTACATGTCACTTCTTGACACACATAGCTTTGGAATCGATCTTTCAAACAAATATTGATCTTTTGCTCTTATATAAAAGGTCTTTAACAATCTTTTTCAGATCCAGCAGATCAGGACCTAGATTTGTCCTTGATCTCCTTGGCTGATCTAGATCTCCAATGCTGCACTTTTGCACTTCCTCAAGCCAGTCACACTATTACACTCCTCACTTGAGAAAATCCCTCTTTGAAAGGGTAGTGCTGTTGTATGGTGTGTCTTTCTCCTCTCCTTAGCCTTGCTTTTATAATTTTTTATTGAGATAAATGCATAACCCTAATGTTCAAATTGACTGATGGCTGAGATTAGATCGTGCCTCACTTGAGATCAGTGACAAAGATTAAAACATAATCACTAAAGTAATTTACTTTACTTTTCCTAAGTCTTTTTATTTATTTTTTATCTAAAGGAATTGACAACTGGGTTGGTCTTGTCCTCGTGTGATACGGGGTTGATTCCAACCGTTGCCACTATAACCTCTAGGTGCCTATGTATCTCTTTCGCAGGCATGGTAAATTAGGGGGGGGGATTTGAACATTGAACATCGAAACATCGAACATCGAACCTCGAACATAACACTTCATTTACATGGCCATCGCCAATTGAGCTGTGTGCCTGGGAGGCTCTTTTTGTAAATTTCTTTAGCTCAATTAACCAACATACTTAATTATGTGCTTTCCTAAGCCAAACTTAGGCTAAGTTACATTAACAACTTGCTCACATTTGAGCAAGTGTCTTAAGGATATCTTGGGTGACTTTCTTAGACATTTAGGCTTGTGCAAAAGTTCTTGCCTGAGCTACAAACGTTAACACTCCCTCTTAGTTGAGGAGGTACTTTTTTGACCCTTGGAAATGACTTTGATCCTGGAACTGCTTCTGTTGCCATGGCTCCTCCCTTTGAAATAGAAGCCTTCCCTGCCACTTGGTGTGGAAGCATCCTTGAAGTCCTACTCCACTTGGACTTATTCCTAGAAACCTCCTGCTCTTAAACATCTTGGAAGGTCATCTCATACCAAGAGACCTTCTATAAAATTGGAGGATTTTACTGAGTGCTCCTCCTCACTTGAACTTGAAGGTTGACTTCCTTTGAGCTACTCAAACTTTGGAGCTTTTGCTCTTCACTTTCTTTCATTATTTGCTTTTTGCTATTGCTTGAATAGGTTGGCCCTTTAGCCTATATAGGTTGCTCTCTCTAACTCCAATTACGTGGTCCTCGAAAAAGTTAGATCCCATTGGTTTGATCAGTGCCTACTTTGTCTTGGAATGCTACACAAAAACCCTTATTCTCTATCATAGATACTTAGAGAAAACTCCATTTGAGTTTTGGCACCCATAGCATGCCCTTCGCCTCCAACTTGCCTCCTAACTCAAGTTGGAATATCATTGTTCCAACCCCTTTTATTGCATGTTTATTATCAACACCAAATTTTACATGAAGTTTTGAGTCCCACTCGATTAGGCTGTCAAACAACTAGCCCCTGTCATATGTTGTGTGGCTCCACTATCTAGTAGCCACATATCAATTGGTAAGGTGCCTAAGGAAAGGCAAGAAATGAGTGTGAACTCAGTTTCAAACTTCTTGGCAAACTTTTCCTGAGATTCTGCCAATGTAGCTACAGTTGATTGCATACCCTTTTCGCCCTTCTTTCTCTCCAGACACTTTGAAGCATAGTGCACTATCTTATGACATGCAAAGCACTTGGACTTAGTCAAGTCCTTCTTTGGTTGTGAGGTTTACTCCTTACCCTTGCTACTTAAACCTTTTCCTTTGCTCCTTATTGCTTGACTAGCAAGAGCAAGGTTCTCCTCATTCCTATTCTTACGCTATTCGCTAGAAAAATTTCCTTTTGGATGATGTCATCCCATAGTCTGCTCCAATTAGGTAGTTTCTCTTGTGCTAGAGCACCTGTCACAAAAGTAGCCCATTGTTTTGTGAATTTGCTTAACGCTGTCCCTACAAGCTCCTGGTCTGAAATGGCTACGCCAATAGCTCCAAGCTCATCACGAACTTGCTAAATCTTAGTGAGATATGATGCCACTATGTCTGGTATAGTCATCTAGGTGTTCCTTAACTTTTCCCTTAACACCTTTTTTATTTTGGTTATCACTTTGGTATAAACTCACAAGAGTTGTCCACATCTCATTGGCACCCTGATATGTGAGGGATCACATGATCCTTCACCGAATCCATCATGGTGCTTCTGGCATTCACATCCTTCAAATTATGGGAAACTAGTGTTGTAGCATTTGTAGGAGTTGTAACTTGATTTTCTGCAGAACTCTTGTAGATTGTTCTCCATGAGAATCAATGCTATTCTCTCCTTTGATGGATTGAAGTTATAATCACCCTCCAACCTGTACTTAAACCTTAGATTGATTGCTGCTATCTTTCGAAATTAGAAAATTAATTGAAAGGTTTTGTCTGGTCCTTTAGGCACCCAACTTGTCTTTGCCCTCGTGCTTGGATTTGTTGCTTAGGACTTTCATTGCTGCCCACAACTTTCTAGTAGTTGTTTTGGCTGGGTTTGCCTCCAGTTTTGTGCTTCTCAAATTGCCACCTGGTACTTCTTGACAATTTGTATGCAACCTTGTTATGTTGCCTTTTAGTGGGTTGGTAGCATATTGGTCAGCTGCTTCAGTGCCTCGCGACCCTAACTTGTTCCTCGAGCCTTGTTGATTCCCTACCTGGTTGGTGGCTACACTCTTGTGGTTTGTTGGCAACACCTACTGTGATCCCATGCTTCTCTTAGATGCTAGCTCCTTTGTTGTTGGTCGGTGTTGAATTGACACTGCTTGTTTTGACCAGCTATGTAAATGCTGCTGTTGTAGCCGCGAGCCTCTTCTTTTGATCTAACAACCCTAGAACTTGTGTTGCGCCCTTCCCTACTTGCAATCTTGTTTCTTGTGATATTGTTGCCTCAAGATCCTCATTCTCCTTCTCTTGGAAATTGGGTGTGACTGCCTTGTCGTGGCCTTCCGTTGAACTATTGTTAAATTTAGATAACCATGGTGTTCTATGCTTGATGCACTTTTACTTCAATCTTTCTTAGGCCCGATAAAAAATAGAAATCACATAAACATGAAAGTAAAATGTTGATAGAACACAATAATAGATCAATAGAAAACAAGCCAAATATAGATCAGATTTACAATTCCTTTTGTCTAGCAAAGATATGAGATATTGTTGCATTACGACAGTCAACAGGATGCTTCAGCCAACAAAGTCTTTTTCGGTCAACCAATCCTTCATGTGTCACACCCACAATCCTCAAAGACAACTTATCACAAGTCAACGCTAGTCAACCCAAAGGCAATGCAGAAAAGTCAACGCAGCAAATTAGGGCTTCGGTCAAACAACTCGAAATTCCTCGATTTAAGTGCCCAGCAATACAGCCTCTTAAAATCGGAGTTTTGGCAGAAGTTGGAGGTCAAATGACCAAGGGTTGACCACGGTCAATGCTGTAGCAAAAAGCCCTAAACAGATCCACAAAAAACAACAACTACACTCTACATGTGTGAAGGGAAAAAGGACTCCAAAGGCTATCGAACCAATCAGATCACAATGAGAGAATGTGTGATGAGTTGATGAGAAAATGACCTCCAAGTCTCTCCAATTTATATCCATGGGTGTGTGACACATCTATTAGGCATGTAAGCCTACATTACAAATCTGGCCGACTTTGCACATGTGGAAAATAAATTCAAAATAAATGTTCTGCTCATCCAAACAAGATGATCTTTAGATCAATCTTGCACCTTTCCGAAAGAGGAATCCAACAAAAATATGACTATCGTCATATGAGCAGTGCAACATCGAGTTTAGACCTAGTTGCCCAAAATTAACACTCCCTCTCAACTAGGGAGAACTCCATCTGTCCACAAGTGCCATCCATCAGTACCATCATGTACTTTTACAAAACATCGTGCGTCATCCTGCCGTAACTTGCTTTGCTGGATCTTTCTCAGATAGAACAAAAGGTGAGTCATAAAGACATCACACTCAGCTGACCCGAAGTCAGCTTAGAGGTAAAAACCTCTCTTGGACTCAAAAAGAGTCTCATACTAACCTAAAGTTAGTTTACTGACCCAAAGTCAGTTTAGAGGTAAGAACCTCATCATACTTGATCCTAGATCAAGGTGTTGCACACGTGCCATCCTAGACACAGAGAGTACAACAATCTCTGATACGTCCACCGGTCTTGCTATTGATCTCTATCCACATTTCCCACCTCATTGGCCAAATGAGAGGTACTTCCCATGAGTCCGAAACTCCAATGGCAGGATACGTGTAGGGCATAGATCAAAGAGAGGCGAACCAACTCAATATCATAACGGTGGGGCAGAAGCACAACAAAGTTCGGCAAGCCTAGCCTCGTATGTTCTTATAGCTCCAAGAAGCTATCCCCAAGCCCCCTGGAGCTCCCAGAGTTCACAATCCAACTCAGTCAGGACCCTCAGAATAGGGTCTTTCCACGATTCCAAGCTTCTCACGGAAGGTTAGGAACTTGACCTTCCCCAGGGGCTTAGTGAGAATATCCGCAACCTGCTCATCAGTTCCTATATGATCGAGCCTTACGGTGCCTCGCTGTACCATATCCCGGATAAAGTGGTACTTTGTATCCTTGGATCGATCGTGGAACACGGGATTCTCAGAAAGACGAATCCCACTTTGGTTATCACAAAGGATAACGGTGGTATCTAGCACATGCCCAAACAACTCACTGAAGAGCTTTCGCAACCAAACAACTTCATAACAGGCCATACTCGCTGCAATGTATTCGGCCTTAGCGGTGCTCAAAGCTAGCGACTTCTGCTTCCTGCTCATCCAAGATATCGAAGTAGAACCCAAGGTGAAGCAACATCCAGATGTGCTCTTGCGATCCACCACACTACTAGCCCAATCGGGATCAGAATATCCATGGAGTCTCAAACTCCTGGCAGCGTATCTCAGCCCATGGTTGATTGTGCCCCTAAGATATCTCAACACATTTTTGGCACCAATCCAACGAATGTGATGAGGATCAACCATATGTTGACTCAAAGTGTTCACTACAAAACATACGTCTGGACGGGAGTTCACTAAGGACATCAGGGCACCCACAAGTTGTCGATACTCAATAAGATTTGCTAGCACGAGCTCAACAACATTTCCACACAACTTCTTGAAGTTGAGTTCCATCGATGTCGACACAGACTTATAGTCCACCATACCAAATCTCTCCAACAGCTTCACGACATATTTTCCTTGAGAAAGGAAAATCTCGCCTGGCCTTTGCCAGACCTCCAAGCTTAGGAAGTAGTGCATCAGTCCTAGGTCTTTCATCTCAAACTCGGAAGGTAGCTCCCTCTTACACTGATGAATGAGAGGGTTAGCACCTGTCAGGAAGTCCACATAGAGAACCAGAATGAGAGGCCTTTCTCTATCAACCTTAAAATAAAGGTTCGGATCAACATTACTTCGAGTGAAGCCTAGCTTCATCAAGTAGCTATCTATCTTCTCATACCAAGCCCTGGGGGCTTGCTTCAACCCATAGAGGGCTTTCTTCAACCTGCATACATGGGTGTCTCTATCTCAGACTTCGAACCCCAGAGGTTGCTCCACATACACCTCTTCCTTTATAGAACCATGCAGAAAAGCGATCTTCACATCCATCTGATGTAGACTCCATCCTTGCATAGCAGCAAGGGCAATAATGGATTGGATGGTGGTATAGCGGGCCACAGGTGCAAATATATCACATAATCTATGCCTTCTTTTTGAGAGAAGCCTTTGGCAACAAATCTTGCCTTGTACTTTTCAGCACTTCCATCAGATCCATGCTTGATCTTATAGAGCCATTTCAAGGTGACAACAGATTTGTCCTCCGGTCTCAGGACCACTTCCCGGACATCATTTTTCATAATGGACTCATATTCTTCGTGCATAGAATCCTTCCAAACTTGATGCTTTACGGCTTCTTCAAATGATCTAGGCTCAGATTGTACTATCGTACTCATGGCTGCTAGATACCCTTGGTATCTCTTCGGCTTCTTACTTTCACGGAATGTCCCCCTTGGGGCATTATGTCTCTCAGCATCTGCGAGAGTATCCCTAAGCCATGAGGGTCTTCTCTTATTTGAAGGAGGTGGATCAATGGGATCCATAGGTCCTTCAACATCGGGCATCAGGTCATCCTTCGACTCTTCCTACTTCCCTACTTCTTCATCTTCGTTGTCTTCCTTGGAGCTAGGAAGATTTCTCACTTTCTTGAGGGCAACATCTTCATCGAAGGTGACATCGTGGCATATCTCCACTTCCCTTTGACTAGACACATAGATTCTATATGCCTTCGAAGTTTCACTGTAGCCCACAAACATGCCCTTCTTTGTAGAAGCATCCAACTTGCTTCTCTTTTCTTTCGGCACATGAAAGTAAACAGGACAACCAAAAACTCTAAAATGAGACACATCAGGTTTCTTACCAGAGAAGACTTCTTCGGGAGTTTTGGAGTCCAGAGCGGAATACGGGCATCTATTTAGAACATACACAGTAGTGTTCGCAACTTCTCCCCATAGAAACTTCGGAAGACCTTGGTCACATAGCATGGCGTGGGCAACTTCCACAATGGTCCTGTTCTTTCTTTCAGCAACACCATTTTGCTCAAGAGTGTACGCAGTTGTGGTCTCCCTCTTAATGCTAACTTGTCTACAAAAGTCATTAAACTCATTTGACTCATACTCGGTCCCATTATCAGTCCTCAAAACTTTGAATTTCTTCTCAGTTTGATTCTCCACCAAGGCCTTGAAGGTACGAAACCATTTGAATGCTTCGTCCTTCTTCTTTAAAAAATATATCCAGGTCTTGCGGGAGAAGTCATCTGTAAAAGTCATGTAATAAGAACATCCTCCCAAGGATGTCACGGGCAGCATACCAGATAAGTCGGAATGTATCAACTGCAAGATATCAGTTGTCTTTGTGACACTCGAGGGGAATGGTCTCCTTGTATGCTTCTCGTCAGCACAAACCTGACATATACCTTCATGATCATCTCTAAATTCGAGCATCCCTGTCACCACCTTCCTTGCTTCGGGAAGGGCTTTGTAATGAAGGTGTGCAAACTTTCGGTGCCATAAATCTGTTTGAAGAGTTGTATCACATGTCATAGCCCCCAATGGACTTCCTCCAACCTGGTAGAGTGTATCAACTCTAAAATCAATAGAAAGAGCTTCCTTGAAGTTCTTCTTCTAGATAAGTACCTTTCCATCAACGAATGCCACCTTGAACCCTTTGTCTTCCATTGTCGAAATGGACACAAGGTTCTTCTTCAAATCAGGTACATACAACACATCTTGTAATCGAAGGACTTGACCTTGAGATAGACGGAGGGTCACAGTCCCTGCCCCTTTCACGGGATAGGTGGCATTATCTCCAAGGATAATTTCCAGATTAGTATCCTTCTCAACCAAATCAGAAATGGCTTCTTTATAACTAGTGAGGTGCCTTGAAGCTCCACTATCAATCAACCAGACATCTAGGGTGTCAAGTGGAGATGCAACAGAGAGGGCAGATACAAGAATAAATTCATTTCTCTTATTATCAACAACATTAGACTCATCGTACTTGGAATTTCTTGACCTTTTGAAAAGTTGCCCATTTCCACTATGATCAAAGGGAGCCTTCCTTTTTTTCTTGGAACCTGTTGTTCCTACCATTCCTTCTCGAGTTGTTGTTGTCATCATCCCTGGAAGAGTCCCTTCTATTAGGGCACTCTCTTGCATAGTGACCAGACTTGTTACAAGTGTAACATCTTCCCTTCCTTCCTTTGGGCCCTGCTCTACCATGGTTTTGATTTCTCGAGCCACCATGGTTCTTCTTCTTTGCATGGGAGGCGAAGGCAATAGGGTCACTTCCATTACCATTAGAGGCATACTCCATCATTCTTGTTTCCTCTTAAGTGCATCTTGTCAATATTCCATCAAAATCAGGAATTGCAGTGTTATTAAGAATAGTGGTATTGAATACATGGCAATCATGGGGGAGACCTCCAAGTGCAATAAGAACGATCTCTCGATCAGATATTTCTTCCCCAATAGCTAGGAGGTTATTCCTGATTTCATTGAGCCTCATAAAATAGGATTTAATAGATTCATCCTTATCCTTCTTGGTATTCTTCAATTGATTCTTGAAGAAGAGGATTTGATAAGCATTGCTAGCCCTGAACATGCTCACCAGATTATCATACATCTCCTTACATGTCTTCAACTCATAAATGTAAGCAACCAAGTGCTTATGAATAGAATTCCGGATAATCATCTTTGCTTTGATTTCCCCTTTGCTATACTTCGACTTCGTGGCAGCATCTGCATTTGATGGAGGCTCTTGGATCTTCCCCTGCACATAGTCCATGACATCTTGATCTTCTAGCACCAAATCCAAGGACATCTTCCATGCATGATAATCAGACTTATTAGTCAATTTATCATTACCCTTGAAACCCTTGTAGGTTGAGGAGGCCATTTGTCCTTGATAGGATTTCTTCCTTCAGAGATTGCTTCTAACACTAACTTGGACTCTTGGACTTTGTCTTCACCTCAGCTCTGATACCATGTTAAATTTAGATAACCACGGTGTTCTATGCTTGATGCACTTTTACTTCAATCTTTCTTAAGGCCCGATAAAAAATAGCAATCACATAAACATGAAAGTAAAATGTTGATAGAACACAATAATAGATCAATAGAAGGATCAGATTTACAATTCCATTTGTCTAGCAAAGATATGAGATATTGTTGCGTTGTGGCAGTCAACAGGATGCTTCAGCCAACAAAGTCTTTTTCGGTCAGCGAATCCTTCATGTGTCACTCCCACAACCCTCAAAGACAGCTCATCACAAGTCAACACTAGTCAACCCAAAGTCTATGCAGAAAAGTCAGTGCAGGCAACAACAGAAAAGTCAACGCAGCAAATTAGGGCTTTGGTCAAAAAACCCAGAATTCCTCGATTTTAGTGCCCAACAATACGGTCTCCTAAAATCAGATTTTTGGCAGAAGTTGGAGGTCAAACGACCAAGCGTTGACCACAGTCAATGCTGGCCAACGTTGCAGCAAAAAGCCCTGAACAGATCCCCAGAAAAAAACAACTATGCTCCATACGTGTGAGGGGAAAAAGGTCTCCAAAGGCTATCAAACCAATCAGATCACAATGAGAGAATGTGTGATGAGTTGATGAGAAAATGACCTCCAAGTCTTTCCAATTTATATCCATCAATGAGGGCGTGTGACGCATCTATTAGGCATGTGAGCTTACATTACAAATTTGGCCGACCTTGCACATGTGGAAAATAAATTCAAATTAAATGTTCTGCTCATCCAAACAAGATATCTTGCACCTCTCCAAAAGAGGAATCCAACAAAAATATGACCATCCTCATATGAGCAGTGCAACATGGAGTTTGGACCTAGTTGCCCAAAATTAACAGCTATTTGTCTTTTCCTTGCGGTGGATGCTTTTTCTTGGTTGCCCATTCCTTTCTACGCATGGGTAGGCTCAAACAACCTTGTCATGGATTTTGTTGATTTTTTGAGTGCAAATTATACAAGCACTTATTTTTGAAACTTGATAATTACTTCCAAAGATGTAGATGTTTATTTAATACTTCAATGTATCATTAAGCAATTATACATTCAAAATTTCAACCATAAAGACAATGCATAAGAGAGATGCAATGTTTACCGTGGGAAAACCCACTTGGGGGGGAAAACCCAACAACCTTCTTCTTAGAGAAATATTCAGTTCAATAGGAGATATATGAAAGTCAAGGTCATACTAACCAACAAGATGCTTTCCACAAGACAACCACAAGATGTCAAGTCCAACCTCTTTCACTTGTCCACAAAAATATGTAATGGAGGCACGTCCACCAAGTATCCAAGTCAAGCCCCCTTCAAACTGACTGCAATAGAGGCCTATCTTCCACAAGAGTAAAAAGAGAATTTGACTCCCTTTCCACAGAGGTGAACTACAGTAGATTCAACCTTCTTACATAGAGATGAACCATAGAGATTCAACCATCTTGCACAAAGATAAACCATAGAGAAATTCGTCCTTAAACCATAGAGAAACCACTAAGAAATTCATCCTTGCACAAACACAAACCACAGAGAAACCATAGAGAAATTTGTCCTTGCACAAAGATAAATCACAAAGTTTTTGTCTTGTTGCATAGAGATAAACCATAGAAATTTGGGCTAGATCACAGACTTTGTTCCACAGGAAATTCGGGCTAGATCACCTTATCTTTCTTTGTTAGATAACATAGATATGCTTGATCTTGGATGAGATCCGAATTGCACTTTTCTTGGAGGTCAAATGACCTTATTTATATACGTTTGGAGGGTCCGAATAGGTGTCTCTCGGGGCAGAGCCGACTTGATCACATGTAGGCTGACTTGACATCTTTTGGTGTCTAAAACTCAAATTTAAAATTCAATTGCCCACTGTTGAAAAAGGTCACGAAGAACATGCCTAAAAAATATATTCTTTTGACAAATCAATAAATAATTTTATTTTCTCACAAATAACTTTATATTTTATCATTACAAGTGCAAAATTGTGCATTATGAATACCGACAATAGCTACAAAATTCAACATGCCATAATTGTCAATCCTTGGCCCCTTTTTTATTTAAAACTTAAAAAAAATAGCCCATATGATGTTTATACCACCATATGGATTTTATATATTTTTCTTTTGGTCATTGTACGACTGAATTTGGTTCTCCTCCTGCTTAAACAAAATTTTGTGCATCGTATGATCACAATCGAACTTGGCTTCGGTGATCCTTCTATGAACCTTGTTTCCTACATGATTCAAAGATCGATTTTCAAAGTTTTGGGCTTTGATACCATGTTAAATGTTCTTGTACCTAGCACTCGACATTCTATTAACCTGGTAGATTACATATCTACTAAATAAATGCACAATTAGGTTCCTAACACATTTAGTGGAAGTGAGAATTATACAACCAATATTAATCACGAGTGGCACCAACATGTTTTGCGCAATCAACAATTTTTCATTAATTCTGAACTCACTTGGGCTCTCATCCTGGGATAATGGCCTATTTAAGAAAATTATAGATACAAAATGTTCTCGATCTGATTCAACATATTAGACCCTAGATTTGTTCTCAATCTCCTTTGTTGATTTGGATCTCCAATGACGCACTCTCGCACTTCCGCGTATTTGACACACTAGAGTATGACACTCCTCACTTGAAAAAATCCCCCTCTCAAAGGCTAATGCCGCTATATGGTGTGTCTTTCTCCTCTCTTTAGGCTTGCTTTTATAAATTTTCATTGAGCTAAATCCCTAAACCTAATCTCCAATGTGATTGATAGTTGAGATTTGATTTTGCCTCACTTGAGATCAACTTGCTTACACTTGAGAAAATTTCCGAAGGAGATATTGGGTGACTTTTACACACCTAGACACTTAGGCTTGTGCAGAATCACCTTCCCAAGCTACAAACATCAACAAACAAGAGACAATCCTTAACCAATTTAATATTTTCAGAAGTATTAGTCTTTGGCAGCTAAGTTGGCCACACGTTTGATGATGGAGTTGAATTTTGTCAATGTCTTTTTACCTTTAAGCATTTCTGACCTATTGTCAGAGTCGAAAACCGCCATAAACCACCTTCTTCTATGCTTGTAGCCACTACCTTGTGATGTTTCTTGTTGCCCTTTATGTGACACTTATCTTCATCAATTTCCACCTTGAAGTGTTGCTTTACAATTTGGCTTTATTGAAAGTAGATTCTTTGTCAATCTTGGTAAATACAATAGATTGTGCACGTCTTTAATTCTTTCAGCAGTTCTTGATTCTGTATTGGCACTTCTTTATCTTTGATCATATGTAGTTTGTCATCATAAACTTCTTGTTTATTCATAGTATTTTGCCGAAAATCTTTTCTTTTAGAATGCTTGAAAGCTTTCTTCCCACAAGAATGTTTCCAAATTTCTTGCCCCAACTGTATAACACCTTGAGTGTTCTTAGTTTCTTCTTCGATTTCTCTTGAAATGATTTGTAGATGGCTTTGAAGAACTCTTTTCGAATGTTAAAACTGTTTTTAGGGTTTCTTAAAACTATTTTTAGAGTTCCTTAAACTCTATGGTCCTACTCCCTTTGAACCTAATTTTTTGTGTTTCTCCATCTTGTGGTCTAATGCACAAAGGAAATTGCTCCTCTCCCTTTCAAAGGGCTATGATTATCTCACGAGCTAATACACATGTGATTGCTCTAATACCATGTTGGGTTTCTAGATCACACACATGCAAGAAGACAGGAGATCATCTCACAATGAACTTTATTAATTTTGGATTACACACTCACACACACACACACACACACACATATATGTTTATACTATATAGTACAAACTATCTTAAAATTGGATAGTTGAAGATACGATTTATCCTCTGGCCAAAAGGAGTCCAATCCAAAGTCAGTTTATTCCCATTAAATTGTCACAATCACTAGTAAGTTATCCATACTAATAAAATTAGTGGAGTTAGGCATGTTACTCACCAAAATAGGTAACCCCACAGGAGAACTTCTCTCCTGCATTTGAAAAGCATCCAGTGAGCAACCCCTGACGCTCACTCCTTGATGATGATATGCCATATGCCTCCGCCATCTATGTTGGCCATACACCTCTCACCATTCAACATTACCCTTAGATGAAGGTTGGATGCTATTCAAGAGGTACTTTGATCATTTTACAATCGAGTGTTTATACTTGTTGTTTTGGGCATTTAGTATGGATGAAGGGGTAATCTGGAAGATTGATCAATCTTGACTATAAATCTGTTCTCTCACCTTACCGGGGGGTTAAATCCTTAGCCCTAGTCTAGAGGGACCTCCCTTGAGGCCTTAGGGTTATAAGAGGGGCATCACTTGGAAAACCTAGATTAAAATAACATGTTCATTCTCCTTTACACCATACCTGACACTTGCCATGTCACATTATAAACCCCTTATATGCCATATCCATTCTACGAGTCCTACTTTTCATTGGTTCATTAGGATTTGACACTCTCTTATCCATATCCTTGAGTAGGGCTGGGAAACATTGTCTTGGAGGTTGATGCAACAAAAACAATGGAAAAACATAAGATGGCCACAACGAAAGAAAAAGAAAAATCAAAATGCAAAAGATGGCTAGGAGATAAATTAGCGCGTGGGAAAAATCCTAGCATGAGCTCTACCCTCCTCATTAGCCATCACCCAGTTCTTGAGCACTTGATGGTCAATCTCATCAAAAGGAACCCTTGCATATCCCAACCCTAATGAGAAATAACTTGTCTCATCTTAAGGGGTAAAATTTAATGCTATATCATAAAGTGCTAGCTCTAACCCTTGAGCTATGCACCTAAAATAAAAAGCATTATTATGAAAAAGTAAAAGGCGCACTAGAGGGTTGGAAAAAATAGGCTGTGTAGGGTAACTCATGCCTCCACGATTGCTCCCTCCATTATATCTATACACTTAAGAATGTGGACTCCCATTAGCCGGTTCCCTTGACCATGCCACTTGGCTATGAAACCTTTCCATTCCACTGCCACTCATTTACATCAACATTATTGATTGAAGGGCTGCCCTTGGAAATACCACCTCCACTTGGGGGTTGGAAGCAACTAATAAGGCTGATTATTGGCCACCTTTGCTAAAGTAGGGAACACCTTTACGAGACCTGTTCTGGTTAGATTTTGGAAGTTGATCTCGGATTGGCGTATTAACATGCCCTTGACATACAAGTATAGTCCACTTAGATGCTTATGTGATCTTGGTCTCTAGTGAATGGTTGCTCTCACTGGAGTTTGAGTTGGTCTTGCTAGGTGGTCCACATCAAAAGCCTTGATGGTATCCAATCCACAGGTACGTAGGCCCTATAGAGAGGTTGATGACTTAGTAGATGCATTGTTACCCACTTACATCACAGTGTTGGGCAATGTGATAACTTGTACTATTGATGCACATCCCAAAGTACCCCAAAGACCCAAGATGTTGGTCTCCTTTTGCCTGGGACAATGGATTCTTGATGACTGCACCATTGAACCTAGCATGCCCCTAGGCTGACCTTGACATTTCCTGATGGGTAGGGCGTGAATCGTAGCCCAGGTGAGGATGGTCTTCCATGAGATGACTAGGGAGGGCTTGTTGCATTTGATGGATCCCTAACGCTAGTGAAAGGAGGCACTACATTAACCATTGGAGGCCCATGGAGATGACGCGGGGGCACCCCTACTGGATTTGGGACCTTTGGAGCTACTTTGAGATTGGATTTGAGGATTACTCCAAAAATGATGGATGATTATGATGCTTGGAGACAATTTTAGCCTTCTCTTCACCATCACATTGCATTTGGAGCCAGAAAAGGGCATGACTTCATCATTTTAGAGGCTTACGGATCACATGTGTGGGTCTCTATTTTGGCACAATTTCATGTTAAGCTAGTGGGTTGGTTTGTAACCCAAGATTTACTTTTGTTTACTCTTTGTCAAACTTGTTTTAGGGGATTTTTAGTGAAAATTAGGTGAGGTAGGCTTCATATAAATAAAATGTCACCTCACACTTCATTGCATCTTCACTTGTGGACTATTTTAATCTCTTAGCAGATTTTAGCCTAGATCTTGTACCTTGCTACTCTCGTGGAGATGTGATCTTTGTGGATATTTTGCTATTGGAGACTAGTTCTTGTTTTGGAGACATCATTTTGGAATAATGAAGGAATGTTCATTAATATCATATGAGTACTTTTATTGTTGAATATCTTTTTATGTTATTGTATGCAATGTATTTTGCTAGGGTTTCTATATTCCTTGTCTAAGTGTGTATCTTTATATGAAAGTTTTGGTGAAATGTTGCATGCTTTAATTAAGAATCGTGAACATCCCTTGAGAACCTCTTAGAGAGATTTTCTCTTGCTTTTATCCTCGTATTGAATGATAGATAGGGTTATAAAAGTGGAAACTTAGGGTTTTCCCCTTACTCCTTTCAATGTTTTGATATCTCCATAGTAATTTTCCCTTAGACTCCTTCACTCATGTAGTTAGTATGCTTTGGCTTCCACACAAATGGTCAAATCTATACAAGCTACGTTCTTTTCTCTCTCAACCAATTTCGGTCATTCAAGGCAAGCTAGTAGGGCTAGGGCATAGGGCCAAATTCAACTAGGGTTGAAGTGTTGGCTTGTTTTGAGGTTGCTCTTGCTGGTTAAACCTGACAACATCAAAATCTTGCATTTTGCATGGTTGGAATAACCTCCCTAGGGTTGATGTCACAATCCTTAGGCAATTCTACCCTAGGAAACCCTAATCTAGCATTAGGGCTTCAACTTAGGGCTTATTTAAGGTTTGTTACTCCCTATTTCTTGATCATACAACCCTTGACATTCACTTCTTGATGATGATATGCCATATGCCTCCACCATCTGTGTTGGCCATGCACCTCTCACCATTCGACATTCCCCGTAGATGAAGGTTGGATGCTACTCAATAGGTACTCTGATAATTTTGCAATCGAGTGCTTATAATTGTTGTTTTGGGCATTTAGTATGGATAAAGGTGTGATCTGGAAGATTGACAAATCTTGATTATAAATTTGTTTTCTCACCTTACCCGGGGGTTAAATCCTTAGCCCTAGTCTAGTGGGACCTCCCTTGAGGCCTTAGGGTTATAGGAGGGGCACCACTTGGAAAACCTAGATTAAAATAACATGTTCATTCTCCTTTACACCACACTTGACATTAGCACGTTACATTACAAACCCCTTATATACCATATACCCCTTATATACCATATCCATTCTACGGGTCTAACTTGTTATTGGTTCATTAGGATTTGACACTCTCTTATCCATATCCTTGCCCTGGAGGTTGATGCAGCTAAAAGAATGGAAAAGTATAAGATGGCTACAATGAAAGAAAAAGAAAAATCAAAATGCAAAAGATGGTTGGGACATAAATTAGCCTGTGGGAAAAATCCTAGCATGAGCTCTACCCTCCTCATTAGCCATCACTTGGTTCTTGAGCACTTGATGCATGATCTTATCAAAAGGAACCCTTGCATACCCCAACCCTGATGAGCAATAAATTGTCTCATTTTAAGGGGTAAAATTGAATGCTATATCATAAAGTGCTAACTCTAACCCTTGAGCTATGCACCCAAAGTAATAAGCATTATTATGAAAAAAGTAAAAGGCAACTAGAGGGTTAGAAAAAACAGGTTGATTAGGGTAACTCATGCCTCCACGATTTCTCCTTCCATTATATCTATACACTTAGGGTGTGGACTCCCATTAGAGGGTTGACCTTGGAAATGCTGCCTCCACTTGGGGGGTGGAAGCACCTAATAGGGTTGACTATTGGCCACCCCTGCTAATGTAGGGAACACCTTTACGAGACTTGTTCTAATTAGATTTTGGAAGGTGATTCCGGTTTGAAGTATTAGCATGCCCTTGACATACAAGTTTGGTCCACATAGATGCTTTTATGATCTTGGTCTCTAGTGAATGGTTGCTTTCACTGGAGTTTGATTTGGTCTTTCTAGGTGGTCCACATCACAATCCTCGATGGTACCCAATCCACAAGTCCCTAGGCCCTATAGAGAGGTTGATGACTTAACGGATGCAACGTTACCCACTTACATCGGATTGTTGGGCAATATGATGACTTGAGTAGTTGATGCACAACCCAGAGTACCCTTAGGACCCAAGATGTTGGTCTTCTTTTTCCTAGCACAATGGATTCTTGATGATTGCACCATTGAACCTAGCATGCCCCTAGGCCGACCTTGAAATTACCTGATGGGCAGGCCATGATTCATAGCCTAGGTGAGGATGATCTTCCATGAGATGACTAGGGAGGAATTGTTGCATTTGATGGAGGCCTAATGCGGGTGAAAGGAGGCACTACATTGACCACTGGAGTCCCATGGAGTTAACGTGGGGCCACCCCTATTGGATTTGGGACCTTTGGAGCTACTTTGAGACTGGATTTGAGGACTACTCCTCAAATGATGGATGATTATGATGCTTGTAGACAATTTTAGCCTTCTCTTCACCATCACATTGCATTTGGAGCCAAAAAAGGGCATGACTTCATCATTTTAGAGGCTTATGGATCACATGTGCGGGTCTCTATTTTCGCACGATTTCATGTTAAGCTAGTGGGTTGGTTTGTAACCCAAGTTTTTCTTTTGTTTACTATTTGTCAAACTTGTTTTAGGGGCTTTTTAGCTAAAATTAGGTGAGGTAGACCTCATATAAATAAAATGTCACCTCACACTTCATTGCATCATCACTTGTGGACTATTTCAGTCTCTTAGCAGATTTTAGCCTAGATCTTGTACCTTGCTACTCTTGTGGAGATGTGATCTTTGTGGATATTTTGCTATTGGAGACTAGTCCTTGTTTTGGAGACATCATTTTGGAATAATAGTTCATTGATATCATATGAGTATTTTTATTGTTGAATATGTTTTTATGTTTATTGTATGCAATGTATTTTGCTAGGGTTTACATATTCCTTTCAATGTTTTAATGCTCGAACCGGGGACCTCCAGATACCCATTCATGATCGTACAGAGGATGTCTTCTGCACTCGAGGGATAGATCTAACCTCGGTGAACATGCACCGTACATCAGAGGATAGCCTGGGCCCCACGACAGCCTACGGGAAGCACCTTCTACAGATGGGGGAGTCTCACGAGATAATCATCCTGAACGGCTTCCCTTGCTTTCCCTCCTCCCACTTCTTTACTTGCCGACCCCACGGAGGGGGTGCAAGTGGAGGATGCCCTATGAATAAATGGTATGACCATGAGTGTAAGTCCCTGCACCGGAATCTCCGGCACGCTTTCAGACACTCCTGGCCGTCATACCCCGCTATCCGTTCGGCCTACCGCCGCCTCCTTCACAGCAAAAAGCGCCATTTTATCTCCCACCGGAGATAGATTCTTTCCGATCTTCTTCTCCACGCTCCTAAGAAGTTCTGGAGCACCGTCCTTTCCAGGTGATCTCCCACCCCTACTGACCTCGACCCCACCTCCATGTTCTCCCACACCAGCAAGTTGCATGATATCCTTGGGCAACCCCCCACTCAAGTCGTTTCCCCCCCAACCACCTGTCACTTCTTCTTCGACAGAGACATCAGAGAGGCAATTTGGGCTCTAAACAGCAGCAAAGCCGCAGACGAAGAAGGCTTCCAGGCGGAATTCCTCAAATTTGGGCTTCGTCCTCTGGTTGGCTATTTAGCAGATCTTTTCAACCAGGTCATTCGTGATGGCTTCCCTAAGGAATGGTCCCATCACATTATCTATCCTATCCACAAAGCAGGGCCTACTTCTGACCCGAACAACTACAGAACGATCATGGTTGGGCACACCTTCTCCAAGTTGTATGCTACTGCCTTCCACAGGGGACTCTCCAGCTTCCTAGAATAGAAGCAACTCAAGGCCAGGGGGCAAGCTGGGTTCAGACCAGATCATTAGACCACCGACCATATCTTCACTCTTCAGGCACTAATCGAGGAGGCCCGGCATAGGTCCTCCAAAGTGTACTGCTGCTTTGTGGACTTCAGGAAGGCCTTTGATTCGGTCCCGAGGGAGGACCTATTTCAGAGGTTGAGAGAGATTGGCATCTCTTCGATTCTTTTAACTGCTATTACGCATCTCTACGAGTCCGTGCTTGGACGTCTCCGCACAGTTGGAAGGATGTCAGAGTTCATCCGAAGCACTATTGGAGTGAAACAGGGGTGCCTGCTTTCCCCCACTCTTTTCAGGATCTACATCGATGAGCTGGAATCTTTTCTCCGAGAGCATATCCAGGAGTCCGATGGGTGCCTTCTCCACCAGGTCTTGATCTCCATTCTACTTTTCGCAGATGATATTGTTCTCCTGGCCTCCTCCGGGGAGGGGCTACAGAGACAGCTTGATGCCCTCGCAGCTTTCTGTGACCTTCGGCACTTGACGGTGAACCTGAGAAAAACCAAAGTTATAATCTTCAATGGGATGAAGAAATCCTCGAGTTTCCACTTTCTATTCAAAGGGGAAGAAATCGAAGTCGTCAGTAGCTACACCTACTTGGGAGTTCAGTTCTCTTGTCCCCGCTTCATCCTTCGGCCAGCCCTCCAGCCCAAGATAAACAAAGGATACAGATCCTTGGCCCTTCTAGAGAGACAGTGCTTCCGCCACCATTTCCAGGATATTCCATCCAAGATGAACATCATGGATACCTTGATCCGCCCCACCATGCTCTATGGATCGGAGGTTTGGGGCCCCTCGCTACTGGATTCAGATTGGGCCTCGGTTGAGCGAGTCCAGACTCTTCTCCTGCGCCGCTTCATCCGGTGCAACAAACAGTCCCTCAAAACATCATCCTAGCAGAGTTCAGAGCTAAACCCTTCCGACTGGAGGCAATCTTCAGGATAGTCTCTTATCTTCATCGGATCCGTGGCTTGGCAGACACGAGAGAGGGGAGAGACAGATACCCATACCTGGCCTATCACTCCTCGGAGAACATTGCTCATAACCAGACTGGCCGCACCAAACGCTGGTTCACAGGGATGACAAAACTCCTTGGTCTTATTGGTATCCAGCTAGATCATCTCCCCCCCTTCCAATATTCACTGAACGCCCCGAGGCACCTTCTTCCAAACCAGCAGGAACTTAACAAAATAATTAGGGAGGACATCTACAGGCAGTATATTCAGACCACATGGGTCAATCCTCCAGGCGGTCTGCGCCCAAAAATAGCCTTTTACGCTGAACACTTTTTGGAGATAAGAGATGGGCTCATCACTCGACCCCCGTATACCCTCAAGCATTGGATGCATGCCGTTAGGATCCACCTGGGGCAGCTCAAAGTGGGGTCGCACAGGCTGCGGGTGGGTGACAGAATGGAGAGGATCTGTTTACTTTGCCACTTACAGGAGGTGGAAACTGAGTCACACTTCATCTTCAGATGCCCGGTCTACTATGAGATCCGCGGGCGCTTCTACTGCTTATTCAGAGGCCCCCAGAACCTTGGCAGTTTCCTCAGATACCTGGACCAGTGATGCCTGGCTCTATACTTCCAGGAGACTTTCAGAGACCGCTCGACTCTACTCCAGCCTCCATCTACTTCGGCCACCACTCAGAGGATCAAAGACTTCTTCAGAGTACTCTCAGCACCATAGGGCACCAAGAGAACCTCCGATCATTCCATAGATCATGACTCCAGATCAGTGCGGATCCGGGATTCTCTTCCCACCAGACCACCTCTTCGGCGTTCCAGAACCAGACACCCCCCTCCACCTAGGGGCAATGTTTTAAAAACCGGAACCGGTGACCGGACCGGTGGACCTAATGAACCGGGTTTCTAACCGGAACCGGTCTAACCGGGAGCGGTCAGATCTCAATGAACCGGTTTAAAAAAAAATACATTAAATAATTATTTTTTAATAAAAAAAACTATTTTTAAGATTTGCAACCATGATTCCAAGCCAATAGAGACAAAATATGCAAAGTTTTCTCATTTATATACCATGCAAAGGTGAATATATCAAAATGGCACCGAGTGCAATACATATCATCAAAAATACATAAGCAATGAGGCTCCAAATGGCCCATAAAGTGCAAAAACAATGCTACAAGCTATGAGGCCATTGGCCTAATACAAGACTACATATTAGTGATCAATAACATGATCACTCCTCATCATGATCAAAATCATCACCACTACTAGACAAGGGATCATCAACATGAGCTACATAAATAATATGGCTCAGAGTTTGAGGACTCCTAAAACTTCTCTACAACTTTAGTAGTAGTAATAGTAGTAGCAAAAATAGACATCAAAACTACAAATCACTCAACAACATGGTCTCTCATGAAACTCATCATTGATTCATCGCTACTAGAAATGGGATCATCAACAAGAGATACATAAACATCATCTAGCTCAAAGTCTTCAGACTTGGATTGCTCAACCTTATAACATGATAGAAATTGAAAAAGTTTAACATGCCTAACTAGTGATTTTGGTTTGAGTGAAGGGTTCATTTCCTCAACCTTAAAATGCAGTAGAAAAATATTAGCATGCCTAACCAGTTGTTTTCCTTTTAGTGAAAGGTAAATTCTTGTTAAGGCCACGGTAGGGGAGTTCAACAATCAATACCACCAACATCAACAAAGTTCAACAATCAATGCCACCAACATCAAGGTTCTTAAATGACTTCATGCTCTTGATCAAATGCCAATCTCGTACCCTTACACATGATAGAAACAAATGGAAACATTGCAAACCCCCAAACCATGAAACCCTGAAAACCATTAAGTCTACTGAATTTTGAGTGAAATCTAAAATTCTAGTTTCTCCATATGAAATCCAATGAGGACGAAACCACTCTTAAACATCCTGAGTCATTTCATGGTAATGTTAAAAATTTAAGTAAAAGGATGAAAATGAAAAATAAAGGAAATGTTACTTTTACTTTAAGAATTTAACATTACCATTAATTGCCAAGAGGATGGGTCAGGAAAATGAGAGGGTAGGCAAAGTCAAGTGAAGCCCCCCTTGCCCTCCTGAAATGGTAGCACAAACTTGAGCATGGGACACCTAACCGGCCGGTTAGGTACAAAACCGGCCGGTTTATGCATTAACCGGCTGGTTTCATACCTAACCGGCCGGTTAGGTCCGGTTAACCGGGATTTTTTGGTGAGATGCCCCCTTGAACCCGGTTGCATGGCCGGTTCCACCCGGTGACTTAGCTGACCGGCCGGTTTGGTCGGTTACCAGTTCAAACCGGCCGGTTTTTAAAACACTGCCTAGGGGACGCCCTAAATCCTCCAGACAGCAGTGGCTACAATCCAGATCCAACTCCTCCTCAAGGCAACAAACATTGACATGTTTTCTTCGGTCCTCTTTTATCGACCTCAGATGTTAGGAGAAGGAGTTTGTCTCCGTTCAGGAGGCCCATCCTTCTCCTCCAGTACTTCTTCATCACAACTCATTGTCATAATCTATCAGGCATTCAGTTTCCAGGCTTTACTTTTGTATTCACTATAGCTTTGTATTTCTTGCTTTTATGAAGAAAGGGGACCATTTGGTCCACTAGCTAGTGTGATGAAATCATTGTAATCAACAGCCCCATTGACCTTTTTGTGGTCATTCGATGGACATTAATAAAATTATCTTATCTTATCTAAATGCATATCTTTATATGAAAGTTTTGGTGAAATGTTGCATGTTTTGATGAAGAATCTAGAATATCCCTTGAGAACCTCCTAAAGTGTTTTTCTCTTGCTTTTATCCTCGTATTGAATGATAGCTAGGGTTGTAAAAGTCGAACTTAGGGTTCCCCCTTTACTCCTTTCAAGGTTTTGATATCTCCATAGTATTTTTCCCTTAGAGTCCATCACCCAAGTAGATAGTATGCATTGGCTTGCACACAGATGGTCAGAACTATAAAAAGTACATTCTTTTCTCTCTCCTAACCAATTTTGGCCCTTCAAGGCAAGCTACTAGGGCTAGGGCATAGGGCCGAATTCAACTAGGGTTGATGTGTTGGCTTGTTTTTAGGTTGCTCTTCGTGGTCAGACCTTACAACCTCAAAATCTTGCATTTTTCATGGTTGGAATAGCCTACCTAGGGATGATGTGACAAACCCTAGGTAATTCTACCCTAGGAAACCCTAATTTAGCATTAGGGCTTCAACTTAGGTCTTATTTAAGGTTTGCCCCTCCCTATTTCTTGATCATACATATTTTACAAGTCTTCTCTTGGTCTTATATGCATAAGTGTGCCATTTGTGTAGCATATCATCTAATTCCTAGGCTATAGGCCTTCCTTGTAGGTGTGAAAATTCCTAAGTCTGGAATCCTATTGCAGCAACTGGAAAATATTCACCTAATTGTTAATCTTTACTTAACAATTTATTTGCAGTTATCTACGACAAACACTGAATACATCACATTGCAACCTACACAAATATAAAAATGTTGCGAAAACAAAATACAACGCAGGAAAGAAATAAACACATAATCGACACCATTATTTTTGGACAGATGTCCTTGGAAAAACCCAATACGGGAAATCGGTGCAGCAGCTGAGGGTTTGTATTATTACAGTGTTCCACGGGGACGCGTCCCCTAGGGTCGGGGGCACGCACCCCTCGCACCCCACGCACCTAGGACGAGGAGTCCACTGGGGGTGCATTTCCCCACACACCCTTTTCGGGGAGTCTTGGGGAGACGCAAGGGGATGTGTTTCCCTAGTGTGGGGGATGAGACTACCCAAAAGGGGTGCGTCTGGGTGTCCCCCCTCAAAGGAAAGTAGAGAAGCTAGTTGCAATGCACAATTCTCTATGTCTTGCACATGGGAAGACACCAAATTATCAGAGGGGACGGACAACATGATGGGATGTGGATCCAAAGGATAGTGCACAGATAGAGGATGAGGATGGACCAGATGAGCTACAACATGGATTGGTTGGAGTTTCGTTGGTTACTCAAGATAGTGACCCTGACTCAAATAATGACATTCCCATTGATGGTCTCGATGACTTCATGCAGCAGATGGATGTAGAGGACCAATCATTGAGATTGAGCCCTTGAAGTTGATTTTATTTTTTGTGCTCATTATCCATTTTTACGTTTCAGTTTTAACTTTTGAGTTGTGACACTAGATATTGACGACTTCAGACTGATTTTTGACTCTTGACTTTTAATTATTTTTGAGTTTAAAACTTTGAGTTATATAAATTTAGTGTTCAAACTTCAGTATCTAGTATATAGTATATAGTAATATACTAGTATGTTTTGCTTTTAGTTTAGATTCTACAATGATGAATGATAAATTTAATTTTTAAATCAATGTAGATTGTAGAATGATGAATGATGAATGGTATGAATCAATGTATTTGAATATTTCATTATTGAATTTTTTTATTGAATCTCATGGTATGGATGAATAATGTGTATGTCATATGAATGATGTATGTATCAAAATGAATGATGAGGATGGATCAATGTATGCCATTATTTAATTCAATTATGAATTTGAATTTTATGTGTGGATCAAATTTCAAATTTCAATGTATTGGTATCCGTATTACAAGTAGTCTATTTAATATTTACGCTTTAATTATTGAACAATGAATATGAACTTGAAATATATATATATATATATATAAATTGTATACCCCGACGTCCCCCCGAACCCCCAAAATTTCCCTAAAATTTGAGGGTACTCCCACACGTCCCCCTTGTGCGTCTCCCTGCACCATGTCTCCCCGCACCAGAGTCTTGGTGGAACATTGTATTATCCAATACAGAGAATATAACTGGCATAAATGAAGTGAGAATTAACCTCACACTATGACTGGCGATCTGACACTGATCCAACCTCTGAATGGCTAGCCCCAAGCTGCCTTTGTGCAACCTCTCCACAGTCACTGCGCTGCTCTGCGTCACAACTCGTAGGGACTGTGTCACTCCTTTGGCTGATCAATCTGCTGGCTGGATGCTCAGATCTTTGACTCTTCGGTATCACACCCCGGCTCCCAACACTAGATCTGGATTGCTCCTTAGCGAAACTGCGGATCTCCTCTCAGGCTCTGCGCTGCCTCAACGTGCCTCTGCGCTGCCCAACGTGGCTTTACGCTGCCTTTCTGGATCTCACCCTGTCTCCTCTGCTTTGTATTCACCAGATCAGGAAAACTTCCATCGACCACTATCCCTGCCCCTCACTACAAGAAATCAACTCGATCACTCCTCTGGCAATTGCCGCACTGCTCTCTTGAGAATTCAATCACTAGATCTGACACTGATCCAACCTCTGAATGGCTAGCCCCAAGCTGCCTCTGTGCAGCCTCTCCACAGTCATTGCGCTGCTCTGTGTCACAACTCGTAGGGACTGCATCACTCCTCTGGCTGATCGATCTGCTGGCTGGATGCTTAGATCTTTGACCCTCTGGTATCACACCCCGGCTTCCAACACTAGATCTAGACTGCTCCTTAGCAAAACTGCGGATCTCCTCTCAGGCTCTGCATTGCCTCAACGTGCCTCTGCGTTGCCCAGCGTGGCTTTATGTTGCCTCTCTGGATCTCACTCTGCCTCCTCTGCTTTGTATTCACCGGATCAGGAAAACTTGCATCGACCACTATCCCTGCCCCTCACTACAAGAAATCAACTCGATCACTCCTCTGGCAACTGTTGTGCCGCTCTCTTGAGAATTCGATCTCTAGATCTCTCACCCGATGTGTTCATCAAGTGCCCATCGAGTTTCTTCTTATAATCTTCTCGTTGATCATTCAACAACCCAGATTAAATCCAAATCAATGGCTTAGATCATCTTGACTCGATCTCTGTCTTTTTCTAAAAGATTGACACCCAGTTTAATTAATACCCTTTAATTATTTTAATTTCCTAAGTTTAGACTTAGCATCCATTAAAAATAATTAATTATTTTAATTAAACCTTCTTCGGGTGGAATTTCCCAAAACGATTTTTGGGTCTTAGAGAATGCATGTTTCCTAGCCTCCCTGCAAATTCTTAAGGCTAGAGCACATCCGATGCTACAAAAATCAATAATAGGTACCTTAGATGGTACGCTATTCCTTATCACATTGGATTAAGCCTTGTTCTTAGCTTGAGTGCCCTCTCTGAGACTATTCCAATTGCCATCTTTGAGCTATTGCTTTAGAATATTTGTTAGGTGACTTACACTAGGAAGCCTCCCTTGTGGTGAAATTCCACTAAATAGCATGAGCTTGAGTGTTAAGGTAATAGTGGCTGCTACCCCATTGTTGTATCTTAGTCTAGCCCTTGTCTTGTGAGGTTTCTCATAAGACCTGCTAGAGTTTGTATCTTAGTCTAGCCCTTTTATTGTGAGGTTTCTCGCAAGACTTGCTAGAGTTTGAGGCAACATGACACATAACTGAAAATGTGCATTACTTCTTCAAAACTTTGTGTCTATATTTGGAGCACACCAACTCACATTGTTAGTTTATGTAGCTTGGATAGGTGTTCTAGTCTCAGATGGTGTCTATGAGGCTAAGGAACACAACAAATTAATTATCTCCATTACTCTGAAAAGGTTTCCAAGGAAAATTGCCTTAATAGAATTAATGAGCCAATTTATTAATTTTCCTAAGTCTAACTTAGGGAAATGGCTTAATTGATCGAGATTAATTGAGGTAAATCCTCTAGTGGCTTCTAGAAAAGTCATTTTTAGAAGTCAAGATTATCTTAGCCATCGATTTGGAGTTAGATCGTGGCTGCTGATGCTTAACAAGAGATTATAAGAGGAGGTTGATGGGCATTTGGAAAACACATTCGAAACACAAATTTGCAGTGAGAGCAAGGGCACAGTTATAGTGTGGAGAACACCAAGCAGCGAGGAATCAACAATGATTGAGTAGAAGATTTTTGGAGAGAATTTCTTCATCAGTTTCTTCCAGTTTCTGAGATCTAGAGGGAGAAAAATTGCCAGCTCGATTTGTTTGCAGGAGGCCGAGATTTTTCCTGGTGCACAAGGGTTTTTGGAGGTTGAGTTTGTATTCGCACATGTGGGAGAAAGAGGCAGCTTTTGAGCACGATTTCTTCTAGGGAAAGCCGAGAGGTCAGGCTGAGTTTTGTTGCCAGAGGAGGCCGAGTTTGCTAGTTGCTATGAGGCAGAATTTCCTTCAGCCAGGGCCGCACGTGTGAGGCCGTACGCTCTTGGAGGGGGGAGGCTGAATTAACTCAAAAGGGCTGGGTTATCTTTCCAAGGGAGGTCGAGTTCATTCCAAGTATTTTTATGTGCCAGTAGCTGGAGAAATTAAATTATCGGAGCTTTGCCAAATTACGGCAAGCTGTTGTAAAATTTCAATCACAGATTTTGGTGAGAAGAATAAAAAAATCCTCCTCTGCTGCATGGTTTTTGCCTTCGGGGTTTTTCCAGGGACATTTGTCCAAAAATATTGATGTTTTGTGTGCAATATTTTCTCAGTTCCCGTGGTTAAATTTTCTGTGAAGTTGCAGTAGTGTTTTATTCAGTATTTGCTGCATAAAATTGCAGAAGACAAATAATTTTTTCAGATAGGTGAATAATAGCCAGTAACTGTAAAAGTATTAAAAATTTCACTCATATATTCCTATGCTACCTTATTTGCATATTAATAGTGACTCCTTAAAACAACTGACATTTTCATTAAAGTTTATAACTCTACATACATGTGTATATCTTGATAACCATTTCAGAGCACTTCAGATTATAATTTCTTTGCTCCCTTTCTCTCATAAAGGAGTGTAGATTCGCATTAGAATTCTCACAATAGGGTGTCGTCCCTGCTTGCCAAAACATATGCTTCTGGTGGGGCAGACCACACTCTCCCTCTCTTTAGGCCATTCATTTGTCCAACCTTCAGAATGTTCCGTCCATTGTGCCCTTGAGGTATGAAATTGCAATGGGAACCCTAAGAAATTGTTTATTTTATATTAAAATAGAAAATAAAATAGAATATAGAAAATTTTTCAAGGGGGTTAAAGGTTTGCACCTACCATACCATTCAAATTACTGTAACTAGTAAGTCTTGAACATCAAATGTACATGGAATTGTTAGTTGGGCCCAAATCATGCGCCTTTCTGTAACATGATGGAATCGCGGATAAACTGCTTGCCATGTTCTACCCTGTAGCTGTATTTATAGATAGTAGATACACACACAGGGTATTCCTATTTCTAGCATGTACTCAGATAATTTAGCTTTGTGGCAAGCCCCCCTTTGCCCATAACTGATAAAGAGTTTGCTGATGTCTACTGTGTAGCTGGATTGATAATAACCATAGTCAACTCAACTTTGTGCCAACAGGCCTTTCTTTCTATAGGTTCAGTCAATTGTTCCAAGCAGAAGAATAAAAGACAGAGGGCATAAGTACAATATGGACAATATATTTAGTTTTAATTTTATTGTTTTTTATTGCAGATATATGTACCGACAAACCCTCGTGGCGCAGAGACATTGGCTCCAGGAATTGTTGTGGCCGAGACGGATTTGTACCTCCGCAGATTGTGGGGTAATCCCAGTGAGGTTTGTTACTTTCTTTAACCATCAATATCTATTGCAGTACAGTATGAATCTGGCTAAGCAAAATAAAAATAAGACTGGCAATTTGGTATGTTTAGTTTCTATCTGGAGTGACTATTTAGAATTACAGAGTTAGAGGGAAATTAGAACTCTGTAGTTAATTTTATATATTGGATCTCTTTCTGTTTATAAACATTCCTATCCATTTCGACTTCTCTTGGGTACACATCCTGCTTTTGGAACATATGTATTAAAAATAGTTATGTTATATAATAGCTCACCCTATTGGGAGAGCATTATTCTTAGAGTATTCTTCTTCACTTCAACTACGTCTTGAATGCCTATCTATTCATCTGATAGTGTTTTTCCTTAATTTCTGGCAGCTAATTCAAACTTGATTGATCTCTGATGTAAATGTGCAGGACTTACCATTCAAGCAAAAGCACCTAGTGGTTTTCACTGTCGGGTTTTCACAGAAAGATATTGTCAATACCGCTGTTTCCAAGGTATATATTTATACTGTTTACTTGTTAGTTTACTCTCCTTATCCCTTTCTAATTCATTGGGTCTGAAAATTTATAACTTCACCATTAGTTCTTAGTACAGGGATCTTAATTAATAATTACTATGATAATAATATTCATTATTTCCTGCCTAAATTGCAAGCACTCATTTTTTATTTATTAATTTGATCTTAATTACCAGTTTTCAGGAAATTTTACAATTCTTCTTTTCCATTATGATGGGAGGACAAGTGAATGGGATGAATTTGAGTGGTCTAAAAAGGCAATTCATATCAGCGTAATGAGACAAACTAAATGGTGAGAATTGACAGCTTATCTTTATCATCTCTGTCAAGCATGTCCTCTACTGTAAGTGTATACTGCTTCTATGGTGAACCCATTGTTTAGACACATTACTTGTGTATTGTTCTTTGTTTTATTTTTGTGTTTACAAGTGTTGAAAAATCACTGAGGGTCTGGACACTGGTGAAACAATCAGCAAATCATGGCAGGCTTAATTTTTTTTAAATAAATTCATTTTTTTCAATTTTATTTAAATACAAACCAACAACATTAAATAGCCAATCACCAAATAAATACAAAAAAGGGACTTGTAGAAGATATGATGCCAAATGATACATCAAAGTCGATACTGAAGCTTGATAGTTGTCTAGTCAAGGACTCAAAACTGAATACACAATACAAAATTACATTAAATATATAATAAATGTATCTCATCATGATGAATCATCTACAATGGTCAATCTGCTAGCTGGCTTTAAATTTCTTCTGCCTTTTTTATGTGCAAGGTAATGGCTTGTCTGCTACTAAATGTTCCTCTGGCAAGAGTCTGAGAGCCACCGGTGGGTGTATGAGTATTAATCTGTGTAAAAGGTGGTGCTAAGGCTGGCAGATTAGTGTCCTCACTCAGCCTCTTCTTTCCCCTTAGCCACTGTGAGTCATCCTCCCCTGCATCCTTTGGCTTCTGCTACTCTTCTAATCACTCCTATGTCTCCTCCATAACAAGGCTCCCAGACTTCACAGTCCACTCATAGACGGTGTTAGTGTTTTTTAAGGAAATGGGGTCCACCTTAGGGGGGCTTTCAAGCTGCTTTACCCCACAGTCATCTACAACGAAATTAGATACATAAACTAGTGATTTCCTCTGTCCCTTTTACAGGCAAAGTTATTGGCTTTTCCTCTAGAGGAACAAGGCCCTGGGGCTGGCGTTGGAATCCGATGTCCTCCTTTTCTCTCCAAACCCTTCTCATCGTTTGCAAAATGAGAGGAAAAAAGTAAAAAAAAATTCACTTGTATCCAATGTTATCGTAACCAGACAGTTCATTGAACCGGTAGAGCCCAAAAATGTGAACCGTACTAGAACCATTAAAAAACTAGACCTAAAAATTGATCGACCAAAAAAATACTTAAATATACAAATTTTGAAAAAAAAACATATATATTTAATTTATGTGCATCCATATGGAATCCAAACCATACGCAAATATGAAAAGTTTCTCACATATATAGCAAGGGAGCATATGACCAAAATAACACAGTGTGCAATCCATCTCTGAACCAAAAATATGTCAACAAAGAGGCTGTAGATAGCCTCTAGACTCTAGAGTCCAGAAAAATCATGCTACAACAATTACCTACATGTCCTCAAAATCATTACCTATATTGGAATCCTCATCATCAATATCACCCTCTAAGAATTAAAATAAGATAGAAGAAACTTAACATGTCAAATCGAGATTTTGTTTGAGTGATGGGTACATTTTTAATAGGGTTATGACAGAGGATTTCAACGACCAATGCCACCAACATCGAGGTACATAGAGGGCTTGGTGCTCTTGATTAAATGCTAGTTCCATATCTCATACATGATAAGACTCCAATGGAAATGATGCAATTCCCCTAGTTCTGAAATCCTCAAAACTGTTAAGTCTGTTAGATTTTGAGTGGGATATAAAATTATACTTTCTCCATATGAAATCCAATGAGGTTGGAACCAGTCTCAAACATCCTGAAACAGTTAATGGTAATGTTAAAAATTTAAATAAAATGATTCATCTTTTTACTTTAAGAATTTAAAATTACTGTTAATTACATAGCATTAATAGGCCCTATGGTTGAATACTAGACTGTACCTCTTATAAATTATTGTTTAAAAAAAAAATGAATTCCAGGGGGTCTAGTTGAGTCTGGTTCTAACTTCTTATAACACTGCTGGAATTGCCCCCTATCCGCTGCACGGTGATTTATTACATTGAGACCTGATTTTTTCTGTAGTTTATGACAAAATTGCAATTTCCCCCCCTTGAAAAACGATTTTTTTGCCGAAAAATTTTGCCAGGCCAAAAAATTGTGATTTCCCAATTTTTTCATGATAAAATTGTGATGTTTGCAACACTTATTCCTATTCCAGCAGCAGTGTACCCTTCTTCAGTGGTTTTGTACGGTGTAGAGGCATCTATGGAGAAGAGAGAGATAGAGGGTGCATGCATTCTATAGATTTATGGAGAGAGAGATAGAGGGTGCATGCATGTGCCATTCTTAGTTCAGTGCCAGTTTAAATGCTTTTTGATATTTAGCAGTTCAGTGCTATTTCTATGTTTTCTTTAGCTGGTAATAGCATGCACAATTAGTTAGAGGGTGCAATTCCCTAGGTAGACTAGATGCTCATGTATGTAGATTACCAATCTTAGTTAGGGTGCAGATCTCCTAGAGAATGCATGCTTGCATGTCTTAGATCATGTCCAATAGAGGTGCACTTCTCTTGGCTCATCTACCCATGCAAGGCAGGTGCATGAGAGTTAGGGTTTGATACTTTCAGCCGAGGTATTGTCGTGCATTTGTGCAGATTCATTGTACTTGGTCTTCTTCCTAGTTTATAATGGAGATGCAGGGCACATCAGTGCGATGGTTCAAGTGTTTGAGTTTTTGAGCTATAACATTGTTTAGTTTACTGTTTTTAGATTTAATATAATTATAATGATGCTGTTTTGAGAGTTCAGATTTTTATGTTTACTGTTCATACTATCAGCAGTATGTGTTTGTAAGTTAACATACTCTCTAAGTTTACAACTTTAATATTCATTGGTGTTTTAAGTTTTAGCTATCTAGGGTTTTAGGCTAGATTTCTGAGTGCAGAATCTGATAAGCATGGCTTGATTTTTGACATGATATTTGATCTTGATTGCTGAAACCTTCCAGGAATCTGTGTATGGATAGTAGGGCTTCTTGCTGGCATAGGGAGTTGTTGGAAAGTTTTAGGGATTAGATCCCCAAGATACATGCTTGAGAAAAGCTTTGTGGACCTCTGATAATTCACTTTAGGTTGCTCGTCTGTTTTGTCTAGCAGCGTGTCCAAGGACAACAACATGACTGCATTAAGTTTAGATTCAAAGACAGATTGGAAGGTCCCTCTAGCTTCATTCCATGGAAGTGTTGGGTACAAAGTTGTTTGAGGAGCATGACCTTTGGGATTTCATGGAGATTGAAGTTGCAGAGCCGTTTGATCCCATCCAGGTGGAAAAATATAAAAAGGTTATGGCCAAGACAAATTGAGTCTTCCTTGAGGCCGTAAAAGATCACTTGATTGACCACATCGCTGGGAAGACCATGAATAACGAGATGTTTTGATGCTCAGGTCACTCTATTTTAGAGAAAGAACATCAATCAGAAGATGCGTTTGAGGAATAAGCTTAAAGCCACATGAATGAACAAGATAGATACCTTGGCCATTTACATGATGAAGATTACTGAACTTCACGATTAGTTTGCTGCGACTGGAGAAGAGGTCAATCATGAAGGGTTAGTACCCATATCCTTTATTGGATTTTTTATTCTTGGCAGCCTTTCTGTCTGACAGGTCTCCGCCTAAGATAAACTTGCCATGTGTGTTTCACTTGCACAGTAGGTCCCTTCATATAACATCAGGTGACCATAACAATTATGTTAAAATAGTTTAACCATCTCTGTGACTATCCCCAAAACATCTCAAGTAACCCCATGAGATCCTCATCCCTAACTTATCTCTTTGTACTCATTCTTAGCTTTGCATTAGACATTTGTGCATGATTTACATTATTGCATATCATAATATCACTATCAGATATCACAAGTATGAGTCATTTCTTCAGGTCATATGGAAATTGTAAACGTTCATATTAATAAAAAATATAATTTTCACTGAACTTTATTGCATGTTATTATTATTTTAATTTCCCAAGTCAACTTGCAAGCATTTCAATAGTTTGAGCTAACTTCTCTACAGCACAATTGGATGGACAAACCGTATCTATTTCTCGTCACCTTTGAACATCATCAAACCTAGCCTATATTTGATCCTTCCAGTTAATTTTTAGTTTTGAAATGTGAATTACATGTGAAATTTATGTCTATCTGTTGGCGAGGAATCAGGTCTCGTAGGCAAGACCCAGGTTCAGGAGTTGTGGCCAACAAGGGAATCCGCTGTAGTCTAGAACCACGCCGGCATTATCACCCTACTCCGGAGAGCAGAGAGTCTCACCCGAGGCGTGCCGCAACCACACGCAGGATGGGAACAGAGCCGCAACTCATGATTACCATTAAACAAATTGCATAAACATAGATATATTCGCAAGAGCATTTAGATCATAAATAGGTATTAAGCAATTAAAATTTTAAACCATCGCGATCATCATGCATGCATAAGAATTACACAGTAGGACAGTAACCTGCAATTGTATTGATATCTTCATCCACAACCATCGTTACATAGCTTCCGCAAGGAGAGCTTACAGTCTGATACAGATGCCTTACATAACAGAAAGGTAAATGAGAGAGCCCTAGGAACTACAGAGATATCCTGGCTGATCTCCTTTAGTCGCTCTGCGTTCCGTCTCCGATAGCCTTCTTCTTCTTTTGGCCGGGTGACTGCTATTTATTCACCCACTTCCGCAACTGTTAGTTCCTCTTTTTGTTCTTCTTGAGTTGCTTCCGGCTTTCTCTCTATTATCTATGTGTTCCACTAAATATTGCGTATCCTCCGCCATTTAACATGCTTGACTATCTCTTGCTCTGTGGCATACCTCGTAGCTCAAGCGACACAACGTAGTCGCGACTTGGTCGTGATTGCCATGTGTCATCTTGCCGCAACCCAAAAAGGCCATCCTTTATTCAAAATGCAAAATATTCCAAACAAGTTTCCAAAAACAAGGGCCCCAACAGGCCCCGACCACAGTTTCTTGACTCGTCCTCGAGTCAATCACAAATGACAGTCTCTATCTCCATCGCCCCGCTTGATCCCATGCCCTGTTCGCCCCGTGTGCCTTCATCTTGCACCTGTTCTCGTTGTGCACCATCAGCTTGTTCCTGTTCTTGCTGTGTGCCTTTTGCCGGTTGTTCAAACAAGGGCCTCAACTCCGGGACTCTGCGGAATGCTATAGCTCAAAGCTCAGTGAAGGCCGAGACAACGTGCTGCGACCCTTGCAAGAGTGAATCTGTGTTTTCAGCGATCTTGGTGACAGCGGCCTCTTCTAGGGGAACTGGGACAGCCCCAAACAACGTGTGAATTTGGGCTTCGGTCGCGGCGGCTAGCTGTTGCATCGTCCTGGCGCTGTTTTGGAGGGGCGGGCGGAGCTCACGAATTACCCGTTTAGCCTAGGCAGAATTGGCTTCTGTTTGCTGGATCTGTACCTCGAGCTCATCTGCCTGGGCGTATAATTGGTCCAACCTGGCGGGGTCCGTGACCTCTTGAATTTCCTGGGAAACCTGCTGCAGTTGCACGGAGATTGGCCGTGCTTTGACAGTGAAGGCCAGTGAGCATTCTTGAAGATCCTTCAGGAGGTCGTGCGCCTCGTGCACCGCAGAGGTGAGCGTTTCCTGCATTTGGGTTGCCTGGCCCTGCTTCGCGGCAACCTGGGCTGAGTAGGTAGCCGTTGGGTCGGGCAGCGCTGATCGTGTGGCTAATGCTGCGTGGATCTTCGTATTTTCCCGATGGAGACCAGTGAGTGCAGACCGGATGTGGAAAGCTTGGGCGACGATGTTTTGCTCCGCGACATCGGCAGGCAGCGGGGTATAATGAGCCTTTACCGAGGGCCATAGGTCTGAAAATACCTAAGTTACGTTGGCTATCTGATCTTGCAGGCGTTCCTGCGCTGTGCTAAGCTGGTCGTGCTGTTCAGTAAGCGCCACGATCTGTTGTTGCTGCTCTTCGCACCGTTGCTGCAACTCCGAGTGAAGCCTTTCGGCTTGCTGGCCGCCATCTGAATGAATAAGTACAGCTGAGCTGTACCCCATGTTTCTAAGTTAGCTGTGCCCGAAGCATCTTGGGCCGGCCTCCTTTCTTGCAGGGGTTGCCCACTGGCAATTGAGCGGTTGGAATGCTTCGGAGGGGACGGCGGTGTCTGTTTTTGCGTTGAGTTGGCCATATTTAAATCTGGCTGCTTCTGCTGATCGGTCTGGCCCGGGGGAGGAGGGTCAGCATGCTCGGGCTGAGCCTCGATCGAGTCGGCCCCAATGTTGGCCAGCTGGGTAAATATAGCAGATAAAGAAACCTGGGGTGCGCCCACGGGGTCGACTGGTGGTACTACAGTAGCAGTACTGGAGTCAACTTCAGCCCCGTGGTCCCTGTCAAAGAGTTCTCGGATGAGCGGGTCGGACACAGTGGCAGATGAATTGCACGGAACGGATGAAGTGGGAGGTGGAGGTGGAACGGTGGATGGAGGTGGAGTTGTGGATGGAGGGCAAATGTTAATAAACACAGAAGGATCAATAAGGGGTTCTTCCTGGACCAGTGCCCCTGTATTTGTGGGCGGTGGCGGATCATCATCAATAAGGTCCACCACCGGATTGGCTACGGTGGTGCGGGCCCGCTTAGCCGGAGGAGTCTCTAATTGTTCTGGGGCCGGGCCCTTTTCTCCCATCGGGGTGATGATAGGGCTTGCAGAGGTAAATAAAATGGTCGGAAGGGGAGAAGTAAGAGGAGTGGTAGGGGTGTGCAAAGTAGATCAAGAAATCTGGAATTCGGAAAATAAAGGGAACGGAGAAGCACCGCTGGAAATAACCTGGGCCATCGCATTGAAATTGCGTACCTGAGTATTGAAGTGGCGGACGACGGGGACGAGCGGTTCGGGGAGCTCCTGTGGTGGCGCGGCCGCATCCGTCACGACAGGCTGTTGCAATGGCAACATCCGCTCAAAGTTGTACCTGGGGAGGCCGTCGCGGGTGTGCTTCGTGACCCCCGGCCACGAACAAACTTCGCGGTGGAAGGTGGCATCGTCCAGCTGGAACTTCAACGACGTCATGTGGAAGGTGGCTTTCGGCACGCAAGTGGGTCGGAGGTAAGTATGCCTATGACTTACCCCGAACCACACTTGCTCACTATATTCATCCAGCAGGTTCCTGGGCACCCGTTGCTGACTAGCCACCACGTCCGTCATTAGCCCATACCAGGACCGAAACGCCTCTGCATTCACCTGTTTAGTGCTGGGGTCGGGTGACACCTTCCACGGAGTAAACTTCATCGCGAGGGGCTGGCCCTCGGGAATCTCTACTGGGACCCTGACGAGTGGAGTGTGCCATTTCCACATGGCAAAAGCAACGATCAAGTATCCATAAATAAAACTAGTAGCGCGCTTATTTATAGTTCTCCTCGCACGCGTCGAACAATTCTTTTAACATGAAGGAGCAACAATCGGCTTGGTGCCTTGGACACAGTGCTCCGCAATGGAGATGGTGTCCAGGGTGCATTCGCCCTTGGTGTAGTGCCTCATTGTCTTGCTGGCAATGAGGTAGCAAGCGAATCGAATCTCAGGCTTATTGATGAGGTCTATCTTGGCTCCTTTCCCTCCCCGGCGGGTGCCATACTTGACATAGAGGTCTGCATCTCCCGACTTTCGTGCGCGCTTGGAGGAGGTCTGACAGGTAGTCGAGATGTCTGCGCCATTCAGCGAAAGCCCTGTGAGGCGATGAATATCCTCAGCATGAATGGGAATTTCCTTGTTTAGCCACAAGGACCCATTCTGAATACGGCTGAGGAGGAAGCGCGTGCACTGCAGAGCCGGTCCGGTGGTCCCAAAGACTGGAAGATTTCTTAAGTTCATCAAGGACGATTGCTGAAGGCCCCTGAACTCTGGTAACATTCGGTTGGCTGTGTTTCCGGCTGGGGTGTAGTAGTACTCCATATACACCTGCCAATGGAGGGACGGGAATTCGGCAGAGTCTGAAAGATTGGCATCGATCAAGGCTGCATTATCATATTTCCCGACCAGGGACTCAGTCTTGTGGATTCTGCTGTCGAGCTCTGGTTCAATGACAGCTGGGATGGCCTTTGGCATTTTGGCTCGACGCTGATAGACCTGTAGAATTTGCCTTGGGCTCCCCTCTTGGTTTTGTGCGTTTTGAGACTTCAACGGCTCTGGTGCTGCTGCAATTGCTAATTCAAACTGGTCCGACATTCTCGTGCTTTTGGGTGTCATGCAAGTTATGTCATCACCTGGCACGAGTGGAGTTGATGAGACCCCTTAACAAGTTAATTCCTGATGGCATGCTTTTCTGCGATAATTGTGTGATCAATCGCGTGCCAATGGGTATTCTGACAGTTGCTGACGATGGCATGGGGAAATGGGCGGACGCGACGGCTGGGGTAACTGCGGATGATGGAAAAATGATTATGGCAAGGTTACTTCCAATTATGGTAATTTATGATGCAAATCTAGACGATCCTACGGACTGACACAAGTACTGACTGACATGACCTGGACTAATATTGACACGTTTATGAAGCCTACGGGGATGACACGCTAGACGCGCCCCTCCCCGACCACAGTCGGTTGCGGTGCGGTCCCGTAACAGAGGGATTAGTGGCGGATGATGTAGGAATGGAAAATACTATCTATGCTCATCCCAGTTGCGAGAGAGTTATTCGACTACACTACTCTACGGGTGCTCTCGGTTGCGAGAGTTATTGATGAATGTTGGAAGAAACTTACTCCTGGTAGGGTTTTAGGCGTGCGCCATTCACCCATCCCAGTAAAACAGTACCATCCAGCTGAGCCAAACGAACGGCACCGGACTCTCTAATCTCGATGACAAAGCAAGGTCCTAACCAGTGCATCTGCAGCTTTCCTGGGAACTTCTGGAACTTGCTGTCATATAAAAGGACCTTGCCGCCAACCTGGAATGCTTTGTTCTTGATGTGGCGATCATGCCACGCTTTCTGTCTATCCTTTTGAACCTTCTGATGAAATTCCGCCAAGAACCGGGCTTCGTCCAGTTCCTGTAATTCATGTAGGCGCTCCTGGAGTGATGCTTCTTCCGAGAACTTGAGAGTCGTGGCAATTAAAAGACTTGGTACTGTGAACTCGGCGGGGATCACAGCTTCCCGGCCATACACCAACTGGAACGGTGTCTGATTGGTCAAGCGCTTCACCGTAGTCCAGTAGGCCCAGAGCGCAGCTGGTAACTGTTCATCCTAGTCATCCCGCTGGGCGTTACAGATCTTTGTTAACCCCTTTTCAAGAATTTTATTAAACGCTTAAACAGTACCATTGGCCTGCGGGTGGTACGGGCTGCTTTTGTGATGCTGAATCATAAACGTGTCCAACAACAACTTGACCGTGTCATTAGTGACATGCGTACCTTGATCGCTGGTTAAACTTCGTGGGCAGCCAAACCTGCTGATGATGTTTTCAAAGATAAACCGTGCTGCTGTATCCGCCGTGCAGTCTCGTACCGCCGCCGCCTCAGCCCATCGAGTGAGGTAGTTGGTTGCGGTAATGATGTATCGGGCCTTGGAGTGTTTGGCGACTGGGGCTATAGGACCTACGAAGTCGACAGCCCATTTCTCAAATGGGCGCAACACATGCACTGGGTGTAACGGAAGCTTTTCCTTGTGAGAGGGCCTCCCCGTTTGCTGACAGACATTGCATCGCTTAACAAATATCTTGCAATCTGCATGGATCGTTGGCCACCAGAGGCCAGCCTGGAGTACCTTCCTCGCGGTGGGTTTTGCCCCAACATGCCCTCCTGCAACCCCACTGTGGCATCACAACTTCGCGCTCGTGGTCAAGGACACACCGGCGCAGAACCTCATCAAGACCCAGTTTATATAGCTGTCCCGCAATCAGTTGGTATTCGACAACACGGACGACCAAGTGTCGTCTCTGGAGCAGGGTGTAATCCTGAGGGCATTGCCCCGTGGTTAGATAGGTGGCAATGTTGGCCAGATAATCCAGTACCGCTTCGACCCGAAAGAGGTCAGCGTCCGGCAGCTGATCATCAAGTGAGCCTTCGTTCTCCCCCGTCTCCAATCTGGATAAATGATCGGGCCCGACGTTCAACCTCCCGGGCTTAACGATCACCTCAAACGTAAATTCTTGAAAGAGCAACAGCCAACGACAAATCCGTCCTTCCAAAACAGGCTTATTTACCAAGTACTTCAATGCAGAGTGGTCCGTAAAGAACTTAAATTTGCCTCCAAGAAGGTAGTGGCGGAACTTCTGGAGAGAGAGTACACCATTGCCAAGGCCTCCCACTCAGTCGTGGTGTAGTTCTTTTCCGCATTAGACAACTTGCGGTTGGCGAAGTAGACTGGGTGGTCAACTGTCGTCTCCCCGGGTTGCGCCAACACAGCCCCAAGTGTGATACTGGACGCATCGATATGCACATGGAACTGTTTATCCCAATCTGGGTGAACCAGAATAGGCGCCGTTGCCAGTTTTTCTTTTAGAATGTTGAGGGCCCCCCGACACTCTTCCGTCCACTGGAATACTTCAGACTTCCGTAGCAGTTTTTCTAAAGGGGTAGTGATCTTTGCGTAATTTCGGATAAACCGCCTGTAATACCCTGTGTGGCCAAGCAGTGCGCGCAATTGCTTCACTGTTTCGGGGGCTTCCATATGGACGATTACCGCGACCTTGGCGGGGTCGACGCAGACCCCTTGCTTGCATACCACGTGTCCCAAGAGTGTGCCGAAAGGAACTGCAAAAATACATTTCTTCAAGTTCAAGGAAATCTGCAACTGGCGACACCGATCAAACATAATACGCAACAGGGTGGCATGTTTCTTCAGCAGACTGTAGACAATCCAATCGTCCATGTATACTTCCAGGAACTTGTGGATATACTCCCGAAAAGCAGCGATGACAATTCGGGAAAACACAGCCGGAGCGTTTTTCAAGCCAAACGGCATTACGTGGTATGCGAACGATCCCCATTCAGTGGTGAATGTCGTTTTCGGCTTGTCCTCTTCCGCAATGCGCACCTGATGGTAACCCGAAAAACCATCCGTGAAGGAATAAGCTTCATTTCCCGCAACATGGTCCAATACTTCATCGCTAAAAGGAGTGGGAAACAGATCATGGATGCAAGCGTTGTTCAGACTTCTGTAATCGACACAGATGCGTATCTCTGCCTTGTCCTTCTTATTCTGAATGATGATAGGACTCACCCACTCTGCTTCTTCTACTGGAAAGATGAGACCTGCGGCCAACATCTTGTCAATCTCCATCTTGACCTTTTCTTTGATTCGTGGGTTCAGCCGGTAGGGTCGATGCTTTACGGGTTGGGCATCTGGTTTCAGCACAATGCGCATTTCTCCGAGGTCACCCTTGATGCCCTTCAGATCTGCCACCGACGAAGGGAACAAGTCTTCGTATTCCTGGAGGAGGCTGAAAATTTCCTTTGTCGTCTCCTCGTCCCAGTAATCTCCAACAGTAGCCAACTTGGGCTTTTCCGCCGTACCAATGTTTAACTTCTTGGTCTTCAGCGGCTGTAAATGGATGCCTTCGGTGGTTGGTTCTTCGTTGATGTTTCGCTCGCCTTCCTTTTCTTCGAAATAAAGGTGCTTGAGGTCCTCCAGATTGTCATCGTCTGGATCTCCGTCAATCCGTTGGCAAACCAACTCGCGCCTGGCCTCAGGACTTGATGCAACCGTGCCTCTATCGGCCTCGGGGCCGCGGAAAAACAAGACCCCCTTGATCACTTGTAATGCCCGAGATTCCAGCTCTGTCTCCCCTTCGAACGAGAAGCACCGAACAAACTTGTCCGTGACTTCCTGCCACGAGCGGGTTCCTCGTTTCCGCTCTTCTTCCAAGTACCAGGCCTGGGGGATTGTATCCAAGGAGTGGATAAACCGATGTACCCACAGCTCTTGCGGGTATCCCAACCCTTGCCACTGCTCCTCACAGCTCCTCACGTGGTCCCGCAGATCGGAAGTCCCTTCGTACTTGTGCTTGCTTCGAGGGCCTTCGTCTTCTTTAAACCGTGCCCGCAATGCCGTCGCCATAGAACTCCACCGCGATAGGGTGTTGCGGTGGTTCCTCCACCATCTTGCGGACGTGGACTGTAGTGCAACGTCCAAAAGTGGTATTCTGCGGCTTTCTGGAACCGTGTCTTCCACCATCGCAATAAAGGTATTGACAGCCTGCATGTTCGACAGGGTGGGATATTCCCTGAACTCAGCGCCGATCCAACAGACGCGCGCAATGGCGGCACATCTCCGCGTACTGGTCTCGTACCCACCCTGCTGCCAGTCTTCCCAGGCGAGTTCCGAGCCCAGCTCCGAGCTCTGGACACTGCGCCCGCTGACAGAGCTTGTTGCGGTCGGGTTGATATAGTCCTCCCGCTTCCCTGCAGTCATCTGATAAAGGTGATCCATCATCTACGCGTTCGCCCGGTTGTCCACGGTTTTTGTATATCACTGGCCTTGATACGGGTCGAGGGGCTGCGTGACCCGTACCTCCCCATCCTCGAAGATCATTAGCTCCTTTTTGAGATCAATGATGGCGTAATTCTCAAAAGCCCAATCGATGCCTAGCAAGGCAGGATAAGGATCCTTGTCGCCCATAATATCGATAACCTCAAAATCGGTGTAGGTCTTTACCCCTGCAATGTCGACCTCGACACCTTCGAGTCGGCCGATCGGCAAAATGCAGTATTGGTTCGCCATTCTGAGTTGGATTGGCGAGTAGGTCAGCCGTGGCCTTCCAAGAGCCTCCCATGTCTTCCGCGGCAGGATGTTGACGTCGGACCCCAAATCAAGCATGGTGTCGCTGATTTGGAATCCCGCAACCTGCATGTTCAGCCGAAACTCTTTTCCCGTTCGTCGCTTGTTCCGCTTGACGCGCTGCACATACTGGGGTGCTGTGTTACCCGAGTCTCTCTGCCCTATACTTCTTTGCATTGCGTCTTGTAGGGTACGCTTGAGCTGGTCCCGCATTGAAGCATCGTCAACAATCTTGAGGAACAACTGAAGCCATTCCTCAATCAAGGTCCCCGTGGCGCTCTGTTCACCAGAACCAGTCGTCGGGGGTATCTCAAGGCCCCCGGCTTCCCGCAGCTGAGCAAAGGCCTCCACAGCCTCCTGAAAGTACTTCTTCTGCGCGTCTGGCTGGATCAGTTGTTTGGGGGAGTTAGGTCGAATAGCCCGGACCGGCTCCCTTCCATGGGCGTCCTCACCCATCTTCTTGCCACCCCTCGTGACGATTGCCACATTCTGCATGGCCGGAGTCGCGGTTCCTCGCGGCTCAGAATTTACCAAATTCGTGGCCCTCTGCCGTACCCGTTCTTCCCACTTCTTGATGAGTTCTGGACAGTCCCTTGTAGCATGGGCATTCACACGACACTGGGAACACCAGGGGTGTCGGGGAAGGGGACATTCCCGAGCCACGTGACCTTCCTGGTCACAGTTGTAACATTTCACCGGACTGCGTCCCCCGGTGCGGCCTCCGCGCATACCGCCGCCTCTTCCCCTGGAAGCCTCGTTCACCCTGTAGGAGGGACGGTCCAATCTATCCGCGAGTGCGTCGAGAGCCCTGCACTGCTCAGTGTTATGAGTCGTGGAAACACAAAACTCACAATATACGTTGTTTGGGACGGTGGAGTACTTCTGTAGTATCGGGCACATCCGAGGTGGATGTCCCATCGTCCGGCAAATCTCATAGTATTCCGTGGTGGTTGTGGTGGGAATCCCGCATAGGGCTGTTGCGGCGAGTATACCCCTTGCGGACTCATTGATGCGCCCCCCGCAGGGGGTGGACCCCCCTGGATTGCCGCAACAGAGGGTCCCACACCCGCGCCACGCAGCCTAGGGCATTCAGTTGCGACGTGGCCTTCGACCAGGCAGTGAGTGCACCAAACATTCGGCCTGGCTGGTCTTATAGGTTGCATCTCCTTGAGCTTCTTTGTCAGACTAGCGATCTGATGCTGTAGCCCCACTAAGGAAGGATCCTGCGGAGCCGGCACCCCGTGATACTCCTGAGGGTAGCCCGCCATGGCCTCTATTTTCATGGCCTGCTCTAAAGCATCCTGCAAATTGTCAATCTTCTGCTGTGTGAGGGGGGTTTGCGTCAAGGGAAGCAGAGCCTTGATGAACCAGTCCCTCTGATGGTTTGGATCGATCGAGTAGCTGAGTTTCCCGATCGCGTCCTTGAAGCGCCACATCAGCTCCCATGCGGTCTCTCCTTCTTTCTGCTTAATCTCCCAGAGCTCGGACAGACCCTGCTGGTCCGTCTGGGGCAACTTGAATTCGCGGACAAAATCTCGCTTTACATCTGCGAGTACTGGATTAGGATGGGCCTCGGACCACTTGATAAACCACCGCAGAGCTCTCTCTCTGAGCGTGGTTTGGAACTCTATTAACTTCCCTGCGTCCAGTGTCTGGCGAGCCCTCCAAATGGCTTTGCAGAGATACCAGTGTTCTTCTACATCATCGTTGCCCCGACCAGAGAATTCTGGATACCGGGTGAATGACCCGGCCATATTTACTTGCGGAGGGCTGACTAGGATAAATCCTCCGGGTCCCGGTTGCGCAATTGTCCCACTGGGGAATGCAATACTACCAGTGATGCTGCTAGTCACGTGGGTCGCCGTCAACAATGAACTGCTACGTAATTGACTCAATGCTTGTAACTTGACGAAAATATTACTTACAGGTTGATAAGGTACCAGGGGAAGGTAGGGATCCTTGCCATGCAGAGTGTGGGAAGCAGGGTTGCCTGGAGAAATGAATGCCGTCCGCTCTTGAAACAACCGTTGCATCGCGACGTACAATTCACCATCGGAACTCTCATCGGGCCGCATCATCTTCGTCAATCACCGTCTCCCTTTCTTGCTTAGCTGGGATCCCATGCACCCGCCGCACCCCACAACGGTCCCTTCTTTTTCCCGGGTATCTGTGTCCATAATTCCTATCCTCTGAGGCGCCTCCTTCTGGTTCTTCCTATCGGTTTCCCTTCGTTTCAAATCCCGCATCACCCGTTTTCGCCACCTATCGGCGATCTGCGCCCGCCGATGTGCACATCGCTCCCTCAACTTTCGTGCGGCCTCAACATCCATTCCCCACTCCCTGCCTCACTTTCTACGTAGCATCTGTCCCTTCAGCCCTTCCCCCAGCACCGGAGGTTTACGCTTCCATGATCGTCTTTTGAAATTCCATCAGCCCCTTGTCCACCATCAGGGCCTTAATCCACAGCGGAATCTCCTGAAGCAGCTTCCCCCTTAACCCGGAACGGAAAATAGCTTCAGCCTTCGAGAAGGATTGGTAGCACTCTGCGGCAAACTCTACAATATACCCGTTCAAAGTGGTCTCTACCCAAAAATCCACCGCGCGGGTCAATTCATTGTCCAATTGATGCAGAGCCACCAGATCCCCGTGCACCCACTTGCGGTTTATCTTCCGCGAGCTATCCCTAGGCACCTTCGTCTGTAACCTCCGCAACCAGTTATACAGGTCACTAGGGAACTTCCCTTAGAGGATCTCGTAAGTATCACTGGCTGAATCTGAGAAAAGGACGAGCTCCTTGATCGCCGCCTACTTTTGCTTGGTCAACTCTGCTTGCTGAGCAACGAACTGGTCTAGATGGTTATCCCACCATCGCCGTATTTCGCCTTCGTAGATCCTTGAGACCATGATCTAGTTCCCCTCATATCATGCAGGTCCCGGCGACGGAACCATTTGTTGGCGAGGAATCAGGTCTCGCAGGCAAGACCCAGGTTCAGGAGTTGTGGCCAACAAGGGAATCCGCTGTAGTCTAGAACCACGCCGGCATTATCACCCTACTCCGGAGAGCAGAGAGTCTCACCCAAGGCGTGCCGCAACCACATGCAGGATGGGAACAGATCGATAGCAAGGAACGGATCCGCAACTCATGATTACCATTAAACAGATTGCATAAACATAGATATATTCGCAAGAGCATTTAGATCATAAACAGGTATTAAGAAATTAAAATTTTAAACCATCGCGACCATCATGCATGTATAAGAATTACATAGTAGGACAGTAACCTGCAATTGTATTGATATCTTCATCCACAACCATCGTTACATAGCTTCCGCAAGGAGAGCTTACAGTCTGATACAGATGCCTTACATAACAGAAAGGTAAATGAGAGAGCCCTAGGAACTACAGAGATATCCTGGCTGATCTCCTTCAGTCGCTCTGCGTTCTGTCTCCGATAGCCTTCTTCTTCTTTTGGCCGGGTGACTGCTATTTATTCACCCACTTCCGCAACTGTTAGTTCCTTTTTGTTCTTCTTCGGCTGCTTCCAGCTTCTCTCTTGTTATCTATGTGTTCCACTTTCTGTCTTCTGCTGTCTACCCTCATGCATCTGCTGTCTTCAGCTATCTCTTGCTTCTGCGCCACCTCGATAGCTCTGTGGCTTGCTGTAGTCGCGACTTGGTCGTGATTGCCATGTGTCATCTTGCCGCAACCCAAAAAAGCCATCCTTTATTCAAAATGCAAAATATTCCAAACAAGTTTCCAAAAACAAGGGCCCCAACACTATCCAGAGTGTTACAGACACTATTTGTGCGTGTGATATCTACTTAAGTGAGTTAGATCAAGGGCCATCAGGTAGTACTTAAGCCGTAAAGCTGCACAAAGTCAGCACCTCTAGTGGGATCTTACACAAGTCTTCTATATCTTCTAGTTTCTTGACAATACGATGGACTTTTTCTGCTTAAATTTTTTCATGGATATCTTTTATCGTCATCTCTTTAATTGGATATCGACATGTATATTTTTAACAAAATAAAGAACTTATATACAGTTCAGGGTGTCTTACATTATTGTTTGCAGCTGTGGCTTACTGCAAATCTAGAATTTTTTATTACTTTTATGTTTATTAAAATTCAACTGCAAGCTATCTTGGGGATGTATAATTTTCCAATTTCAGTGGTCTTAAAATGAAATTTCATTTGTGATGAAGGATATTTGTCTTTATGGCCAAGTTACCAGGATGTGGATGTGGAAACATTACGTCTTCAGAAATATATGGATATTATAGTCAGATATAGCATGCATGAAAGTATTGATAAAACATTGCATGCGACATAAATGTTTTAAAGCACGATTCTAATTTAAAGTCAGATCAAATAGAAAACCAGAGTTTTGAAAGTTATCTTCCATAACCTGCAAACATTGATTTTCATTGGTAAACCTTTATGCAGTTTTATGCGCTTTTCAAATGGAACACCGTTACATGCAAGTTGGTAATATGAGTGTCGAATTAATGGGTAGGTAGACAAAATAGAGTTCGTCTAATGTCTTACTTTTGCTGTATCAGACATGTTTGAAACTTTGATATATACTTCTACAGACATGAGGTTATTAATTGAGATGCATGTAAATAGTAAAATTATAAACATTTTCACCTTAAGGGAGCTATGGCTGATGGGTGATTCCATGGCATAGTTTGATCGTAATGAACCATTTTGGTATCAATTTCTATATATCCAGTGGTTTATTTTTTTAAATTGTGATGAATATTGAATAATTTAACATTTTTCGGAGTTTTTCTTTTGTTTGTTGTTGATTGATTTATTTGGACACAACATGGTAATCCTTTGTGGACATATCCAGCACATGTCCCCACTAGATCCATCGTGTATCATTTCTAGATATGGATTATGTGTTATATTGTGGACTCATGTCAGATCCAAGATGGATTTGGACCTGGAATCATTCCAGGTGGTTCCATGCAGAGGGGGAATGGATTGAATATTATCAGTGTGAATCCCATTATAATGAACTTCACTAACACTAATTCTATTATATCAGGTGGTATGCAAAGCGATTTCTTCATCCAGATGTCATAGCACCTTTTGAATACATATTTATTTGGGATGAAGACCTAGGAGTTGAGCACTTTAATGCAGAAGAGTAATTCACTGCCCAATTCTTGAGAGGCTCTAACTGGTGCCTGACTTAATTTTCTGATATAATGATATTATGCGGTGTTTGTTATGTCATTTTTATTGTGCTTGGGACCTAGGAAGCTACTAAGACTTGTCAATAACAGATACATAAAACTTGTAAGAAAGCATGGTTTGGAGATATCACAACCTGCTTTGGAGGCACGTTCTGGTCTAACATGGCAAATGACAAGAAAGAGGGATAATGTGGAAGTGCACAAGTAAGAGGCTTTTAATTTCTCTTTGCCCTTTTGACATTTTTCTTGACTATTATTGGAATTTTATCTCAATTTAAAATCTTTGAAGTACTGATATAATCTGAACAGGGAAACGACAGAACAACCTGGGTGGTGCACTGATCCACATCTACCGCCATGTGCAGGGTATGCACATGACTATAAGTTGGCAAGATATTCATGTTTATTACCTGACATACATTTTTTGGTTTTATAATGTTGGGAAACAATCTCTTACTGTTGCACAGTTCTTACTTCCAATATTTCATATTTCCACGTGAGTTGTAAAACTTGGTCGTCCAAATAGCTCAGATGGTTGTGATGTTCTTTTCTTAAATTTAGGTTTGTGGAGATAATGGCTCCTGTATTTTCCCGGAAGGCATGGCGCTGTGTTTGGTATATGATTCAGGTAAATTATCAAGCACATGTCTGCTTCTCAAGTTTGTGATGGTCCTTTCATGTCAAATGGATATCTTGCATCAATCACAGTTTGAGTGCTGTTATTGCAGAATGATTTAGTTCATGGATGGGGTTTAGACCTTGCCATTGGAAGGTGTGCACAGGTGAGGAAGCAGTCTTTTCTCCTGTCAATGCCTTCTTACATTCCTTTTTTTAATAGGACCATTAATTATTATGAGATATTATGTTACAGTCTTACATTGATAAAATTGTTGCGTAACAAAATTATAGGCCTAGAATTCTTGCAGATCTACTGAATCTTTCATTACACAATATAAAAATAGACTTCCACCCAGATGTTGTATATATAAACTTGGCCTTTTGTGCCAATTTTTCCATGACAACAATTTATGCATCATGGGAATTTATTTTGATATATATCATATGCATATCCTATTCATTGGTAAATACTAGTGATTTTTAATGGTGATTGTTGCCTGGCTATTTTATGTACTAAACAAACTAATTCTGATTAGCAACATTTTAACACTCAAAACGAAGGGTTTTCAATTATCAACTAGGATAGGTACCACTTGTGAAAAATCTAAAATAGAACCTCAACTGTAGTAACTGATATTATTTCTTCTACTTATTAATTCAGAAATAAGTTATTTACAGTATTATACAGTAAATGTCAAAATAACTTCTACTGCAGCCTTCACAATTAAAATACTACGGAAAGTAAATGCAAGGAAAAATGATAGCACAAGTACAATCACAATGACATAGTTATTTTTGGACAATTGTCCCCGGAAAAACCCAATGTGGGAAAACTGATGCAGCAGATGAGGGTTTCTTTATTATTCTCCAACAAAATCTCATGTACAAAATACAACCAGCAGAATAGAAGAGGAATTTCTGTGAGAAATTTTACAAACAATTTTTTCCCACGCTTCACAGTGAAATTTTGACCCTGGAGAGGCCCTAGAGCCTCACTGCATCAGCCTCTGCACAGTCCCAATGTCACAGCCTCTGCAGAATCCCAACGTCACAACCTCTATGCTGTCTCTCCTCTGCGATGCTTTCTCCGGTCTGATCTTGCACTCCCGACTCTTGCTGATACCCTCTCTCCAACCTGCAACTCTCCCTCTGATTCGATTTTCTCTTGTCGAACTTCAGCTAGTGAGAAAATATTCAGCCAGTGAGAAAATCGATCTGCTTGGGCAACTGAGTATTTGCCTGGTGTTTTTCCAAATGCCCATCGAAGTCCTTCTTATAATCTTCTCGTTGAGAAGTCAACGACCCAAATTAAAACATAAACAAGGGCTAAGATTAACTTGACTCGATCTTCGTCTTTTTCTAAAAGATTCACACCCAGTTCTATCAATACACTTTAATTATTTTAATTCCCTAAGTTTAGACTTAGGTTGCCATTAAAAATAATTAATTATTTTATTAAAATTTCATCTGGGTGGAATTTCCCAAAATGCTTTCTGGGTATTTTGGAATACGTGTATAAGCTTCCCTGCAAAATTTGAGACTTAGAGCACATCCGATGCTACTAGAAATCAACACTCCTTCTTAGCGAGGAATGTGCTCTAGTAATGCAAACTATTGAAGCATCACCCTGACTCTATAACATCTCCCTTTGCACTGCTGATGTTTGACACTGCTGTCCACCAACTACTGCGCTGTTGCATCTATGCTGCTACTGGCCCTGCATACTGCTGCCAACTATTGCATCTGCACTGCAACTCCCTCTCATCTGTTGTTGCTCCAACTGAGGACCAATCTGTTTCTGCTACTGAAACAGGTTCTCTACCATACCCATATGCTCCCTGAACTGAATGAACTTAGCTCTTCTTAGAGCCTTTATGAGTACGTCTGCTCCTTGATATCCCGTGGGGACATACTGTAGTTGTACTGCCCCACGCTGAACACAGTCTCTGATAAAGTGACATCTAATATATATGTGTTTTCACTGATCATGAAATACTGGATTCTCAGAGAGTTTGATACAACTCTGATGCTCACAGTAAACACTGGCCGCTTCCATCCTCTTCCTGAACAAGCTCACAAGCAGCGTCCTAAGCCATATAGCTTCGCACATGGTTGTGCTGGTTGCCATATATTCTACTTTCGTTGAGCTCAAAGCTATCGACTTCTGCTTCCTCCTGCACCAAGAGATCATTCCTGATCCAACGCTGAAGCAGTACCTGGAGGTACTTTTTCGCTCTACTGAACTACCTGCCCAATCTGCATCTGTGGATCCGCTCAATCTGACATCATCTCCTTGGGTGTATTTCAACCCATATCCAACTGTTCCACACACATATATGAGAATGTGCCTAGCTGCTGCCCAATGTACCCTTTTTGGTTCCACCATGAAATGACTAAGAGTGTTGACAACGAAACATATGTCTGGCCTAGTGTTGACCAGATACATGAGTGACCCAATGTGCTGTCTCTACAAGGTGGGGTCTACTTCCCTGTCTCTTGATGCATCTATTTTCTTCCAGTTGGTGATCATAGGCGTCGCCGTGGGTCGACAATCTTGCATTCTGAATCTCTTCAGAATTTCTGTAGCATATCTTCCTTTCCAAGGAAGATCTCCCCATTTTTCTTCCAGACTTCCAACCCTAGAAAATAATGCATTAACCCCATATCCTTCTTGTTGAATTCTACTTCAAGATTCTTCTTGCAGTCCTTTATAAGCCTAGATGATCCTGTAAGAAATAAATCATCTATGTATAATACCAGAATGAGTGGCTCATTCTCCACCATCAGATAGTAGAGATTGGGATTTGCATCACTATTGATGAATCCCAACTGCTGCAAGTAACTATCAATCTGACCATACCATGCTCTGGGTGCCTGCTTGAGCCCATATAGGGCTTTCTTCAATCTGCATACATGAGTTATTTTCTCATGAGTCTCTAAGCCTTTAGGCTATTCTATATACACCTCCTCTTCTATCACTTTGTTCAAGAATGCTGTCTTGACATCCATTTGATGAATCTCCCATCCCATCTGAGCTGCTAGGGATATAACAAATCTGATAGAGGTATATCTGGCTACAGGGGCGAAGGTTTCCTCATAGTCTATTCCTTCCTTCTGTGCACACCCCTTTGCCACAAACCTAGCCTTATACTTCTCTACACTGCCATTTGCAGCGTACTTGATCTTGTAGATCCACCTTGATCCTACAACTGATCTATCCTTAGGTCTAGCTACCACTTCCTAGACATCATTCGTCATGATAGAGTTCTATTCTTCTACCATGGCATCCATGCATACTTGGTGCTGTACGACTTCCTGAAATTGGAAGGTTCTTCAACCTGTGCTACCAAGGCTTGGTATCTGTAAGGTTGCCTACACTGCCTTTTGTCGGTTTTGGGAGCTCCAACGAACTCCTCTGCGTCCCTTAGTGTCTGCCGTACTAGCGTACTGGTTCTACCACTAGTGGTAGGAGGTTGCCTCAAATCCTCCTCCTGTTCTTGCTATTCCATCTGCTGAGAAATGTCAGGATCCCCTCCTCTTGAGGAAATGCTGGTACTGGTCACTATACTCGATCCTGGTGTCTGTCCTTCTGCCTGTCCTCCCTAATGCCCTTGCTGCTGTTGGACTCATGGAACATCTGCTGACTGATTTTCTGCTAGCATCTCACGAGATTTCCTGAAAGCTCTATCTTCCATGAACTTTGTATCTCGTCTTACTACAGTTTTCTTGCTGTTAGGAATGTAGATTCTGTATGCTTTTGAGGTCTAGCTAAATATTGATGTAGACTTTTTACAGTAGAGAGAAATTGTTGTTGAATTAAATACTGAGTTTCAAAGGGTCATATATTATGCTTATAATAACTACAACAAAATGAGTCTTAAAGCTAAGCTTTTGTTTTTATTCCTTAATGAAAATTAGTCTTTACTCATATCTTGATAGTTGATCCTTGCATAAAACGAATATGATGTATGCTTTTCAACTAGTTTGAACAAAATCCATTCCACTTTATGGTAGGAAGTTTTGTCTCAAGATTGTTAAAGGACACACCTTTCTTGGGTTTACAATAAAATAATGGCTATTACAAAATGGAATTGTATCATAATATGTTAAAAAATAGTTGATACACAAATTATATTGACAGTATAATTAGGTTGGCAAATGGATGATTTAAGCAAATGGAGAGCAAGTAATTTCATTTAGGACCGTCTTTAAGCAAAAAAAACGCTCCCGAACATTCTCCCTCCCTAAAAAAACGCTCCCTCCCTTAAAAAAAATGCTCCCTAAAATGCTCCCAAAAGCGCTCCCTAAATGCTCCCTAAAACGCTTCCTGAAAATCAGGGAGCATTTTTCCTGTTTAGGGAGTGCGCTCCCAATGCGCTCCTGCTCGGAGCTCGAATTGGGAGCGGGTTCGAGGGGGAGGGGGGGGGGGGGGGTGCTCCCCCACAACCTTGTTCAGGGTAATACTCACCATGAGCCCATCATTCGGAGTTGTCCCCATGGCAATCAACTGATCTCGGATAGTCTGCAATCTGAAGAAGGGATCGATCTCCTCTCCCTTGTGCATTTGGAACATCCGCATCTGGTTCTCTAGAAACATGTTTCGTTGGACGGAGCTACCTTGATACAACATGGTCAAAGCTGTCCACACCTCATTTGCCGTCTTCTTCTCGGAAATGTGTGGGACCACGTGATTCTTCACTCCATCCATGATCAAGTGCTTAGCTCGTGCCTGATTTTCGTTGAACTTCTTCAGAGCATCCGCATCGTTCAACACAAATAGGATATTTTCCGGGTGGTCTCTGATACCGTACTCCTCTAGGACTGTCAGGATTCTGGCTTTCCAGATCGCAAAGTTAGACACACTGTCTAACCTATCCTGATCTCTCAGTCCGTACGGGGCCATCTCTGCCCAAACAGTCGAAACAGGTCCTCTTCTCCCTTCTATTGGAGTTGCACTCAACAGAAGATCGGATCTGGGTTTCTTGGCGATAGAAACCCTCTAGAGAAACTGCTCCCTCTGACAACTAATTTTCCTTTTGGAAATCCTCCGCCAATTCTGCCGAATCAACCCTCTACCATCACCCTCCTGATCGAATGTCAGATTTCTTGGCAAAAATTTGCTGAGGGATTGTTTCCCCTTACTTTATCACCTTTTCTAGGCACTGTTCTGCACCGATAGAACCGATGCCTCACAAACAACTTTTGAAGATTAGAAATTGCACTTCCAGCCACGACAATCGGCACAACGTCACTCCATCTTGGACTGCGTCACCCTCTTGGTGCTGCGTCAGCCTTTGCGTGAGCAGACTAGCTCTGCGTCACTCTCTTGGTGCTGCATGAGCAGACTAGCTCTGCATCACCTGCCTGGAGCTGCGTCGTCTCTGTGTGAGCAAACTGACTCTGCGTCACCTTTGTAGGGTCTACGCTGTCCCTCTGGTGCTGTGCTGCCTTCTTCCGGATTTGTGCTGCTTTAGCTGTCCTTCCTGCAACAAAAATATTCAGCTCCTTGCTGATGGCTTCAACTTGATTTGCAATTGCTTTGATACCATGTGAAAATTCTTGAACACAAGACCCTACTGCAGTATATTGATTTACTTCTCCTACTTGTTTTATTTTATTAACAAGTTATTTAACTGAAGTATTCAGAAAAACAACGAAGTAAACACAATTAGCAGCCTACACATACAGATCATTTACTGAACATCACACACATATGAAAAATGACACACGATTTTTCGGACAAATGTCCCTGGAAAAACCCAATGCGGTAAAACCGGTGCAACAGTTTTGAGGGTTTATTATTATTAAGCAGTGGTATTCTGAGTACATCTAGAGTGCCATAATCCGGCTCACCCAACAGAGAAAACCTTGACGAACAGAGATAATGTGAATTTTACCTCACTCTGCAAGTCCCGGTTGATGCGGACGTGTCACTGATGAAACCCCAGCTAGATCTGCGCAGTCTCTACTCTGCCACTACATAAGGTTGTGTGGCCCTGGCTGAGGGACTGCGTAACCCTTGCTCTGTGCTCATCAACTTCTCCCAGAATCTGGTTTCAATCCTGCCGGCTTAGAAGCCTCGATCTCGAGCTAATTTCGGACTTTTCCTTGGAGGCTCTGCGCTGCCCCTGTGTGAGCCCTGTGTGGGCCTGCGTCACCCTCTCTAGGGTCTGTGTCACACCCTCTGATGGATGTGCTGCCTCCACTGTGTCTCCGCTGCCCTTGCTCTACGTTGTACTCTTGCTCCTTCGACCAATCACTTAGATATGATCTTTGTCTGAGTACTGCTCCGTGAGAAGAATTCGATCTCTTAGATTCTGTGTGTGTTCTCCAACTGACCCCAAGCCTTTCCTTTATACTTTTCTCGTTGACAAATCAACAACCATGATCTAATCTCTAATCAACGACTAAGATTAGAAGAAGCTTGATCCATGTCACATAAAAGTTCTCATCACATGTGTTAATTCACTTTAATTTTTCAATTTCCCTAAGTTAGACTTAGGGTTCCCATTAAAAAATTTAATTATTTGAATAACTTTTGCACCAGATGGAATTTCTCCAAATGCTTTTTGTTGGAAACACTGAGAGGGGGGTGAATCAATATTTCTTTTCAATTGTTAATTATTGCCAGTTATATTCTTCACAATTAAAGACAGATAGGTGTATAATAATAATATTAAGGATTAATCTTCAATCCCTTTTTAAATAATAGTATACAATAGATGGACGAGGGCACCAACCCTTTTAATGAAACAGACACCAACTTGTTGCCAAGCACCAACTTGGACTTTTGATGAGGCTCCAACCTCTAGGACTTTGACCCTATCTTCTCAAGGCACCAACCTTGTGTTTAGGAGCTCCTACTCCAAGGACACTAATCCTTCTTTGCTTGGTTTAATAGAGAATGTGAATAGTGCTTACTTGAATGTTCTTGACATATTCTTCACTGTATTATTTCTTCCAAAATTCTTCATTGACTTCACTGTCCACTTGTCTTCTTCTCAGTCCCAGTGTGGCTGATCATCCTCTCAGACCAGCTACTGATCATCGCCTTGGTAAGCCATTGCCTCACCAACTAACTAATTAGACGCGAGCCCCTCCTTGGGCGGATTCCTCCTTTTGCTCCTCAGCTTATGGGGTATTAGCAGCCGTTTCCTTAATCCATCAATACTGTTGTCTTCACTGCCCAAGAGGAAAATATCCCTGCTCGAATCCTCAAGGAGTTTCACTACAGGTATACCACAAACGCAATTGATTACTCAACTGTCCTAGCTGAACAGACCGAACACTGTGATGAATAGACCATATACAAAGGTGAGTGTTGAGCTAGTTCATCATGCTAAAGTATTGTCATTGTCCAAATATCACAGTTCACCAATAATCCACCACAACAATCCGCAATATGAATGAGCCACACTCCATATAGGAACAACACTTATAGTTCAACAAAAAGACACAGTCCGAGATAACACAGCTCAATCCGAAGTTGCAGTCTAATGCTTGAAGGTAATCCGAGGTAGGTGTCATAGACTCAAGGTAGGGAAGCTCACAGATCCTGCCTTGTCACCATGATAATCCGAGATACAGGGGCTAATGATGATAACACTTGTCCAAATCTGAACCCTTAACATAGTCAAAAGTCCGAGGTGAATGCTGTTACTAATTCTGAACCCTTAATATATAATCTGATCTTCAAGAGACTGTAATCCGAGCTGCATTACTGTCCACACATTTCAGGATGGTCCGAGTTTCTTCAAACAAGTCCGAGCTATATATCACTTGGTCTGAGGCATTGTTCTGAGTCTTCTACACAAGGGTCCAAGGTATCAAGGCAGTTAAGATTTAACCCCTAAAATATTACCTCTTCGGCCTCCTTAGTTCACGAGTTGTGAACTTACCTTGCTGTGTTATACTTCTGAAAATGATCTTCACCGAATTGATGATTTGAAAATGAAGTTTCAGTTGTATATTTAGAGTGATTTACGACCGGAATGAAGTGTCACGTCTTTTGGAGGGAGGCCGACATGAAACTGTGAGTGTAGGTCGGCTAGATAAAAAAATATATTTTCTTAAACTTAAAAATTCAATATCTCACAAACTGCTGGGAGTTTCAGGGCAAGTAAAGGCTCATTAGAAAGGGGAAAAATTCCTCTTTCAGATGGTCTAGGACTCATTGTGATAGGCTTTTTCTAAGATGACAGAAACATAATTTTTTTTGTGGCTGTCCTTAAATTTTATGTATGAAAAGTTTGGGACAGCGTGAGGAATGTTTGGGGCAGCGTGGCTTTTTCATTCTTTGGTTTCTTCATTGTTATTAATGCCATGTAGCATCATGTATCAACAATGTCATCATATACTAATGCAGTGATATGTCATAGTGCAGCCTTCATCTCAGTCAAAGTCATATTGACATTAATGGCAATCTGAATTAACAATCTCCCCCTTTGTCATTGATGGCAATATTCTTGCCCTTCCAACATTCTCTCCCCCTTTGTCATCAATGGCAAACGGGGTGCCCAAGTACTCCCCTTGTCAAGCTGCTCCCCCTAACATACTGTACTCCTAACATGCTGTGTGATTTAATGTGATGCAAGAGCAATGACTCCCATCTTTTGGCAAAGATACTCAAATGCTTCTCGTGGAAGCGGTTTTGTAAAGATATCCACAATTTTTTGTTTTGTATTGACGTATTCCAACCTGATATTGTGTTCAGCGTCTTGTTCACGGAGAAAGTGGTATTTGATTGGAATATGTTTGGTCCTTGAGTGCATTACCGGATTCTTTGAAAGACTGATGGCGCTAGTATTGTCACAAAAAATAGTAATTGGTTGCTTAGTTTCTATGTTGAGATCCTTCAAGGCTTCCTTCATCCATAGAATTTGTGTACAAAAATCAGCAGCGGCTATATATTCGGCTTCAGCCCTTCAGCCGTAGAAAGTGATATAGATGATTGCTTTTTGCTGAGCCAAGATACAAGACAATCTCCCATAAAGAATGCATTTCCACTGGTACTTTTTTGATCATCCACGCTTCCGGCCCAATCAACATCAGAATAAGTTGTCACAATAAGAGTTGAACATTAGGATACCAAAGACCGAAATCAGTCGTTCCTTTTCGATATCTGAGAATTCTCTTCACAGCTGCTAGATGGGATTGTTTAGGACTTGACTGAAATCATGCTACCATTCCTATTGCTTGCATAATATCTGGTCTTGTAGCAGTTAAGTATAGGAGAGCTCCGATTATTGACCTTTAAAGAGTTGCATCTATGAGAGGGGTATCATCATCTTTTCTTAATTTACAATCTGTGGTCATTGGTGTGCTCATAGATGCACAATATTCCATCCCATACCTTTTAAGCATGTCTTTAAGATATTTTGCCTGAGATATAAACATGCATGTAGAAGTTTGAGATATTTGCAACCTAAGAAAGTAAGACAACTCACCAATCATTGACATCTCGAATTTTTGGACATATTTAGAGCAAATTCATGGCTCATTTCTTCATCATTGTTAGCAAAGATTAAATCATCAACGTAAACAAGAGTGATCAGAAGTTTTCCCTTGTCCATCTTCATGTAGAGATTGCTACCTGCCACTCCCTTTTTGAAGCCTTCTTGTTGCAGATAGTGATCCAACTTTGCACACCATGCTCTAGGGGCTTGTTTTAATCCATACAAGATCTTTTTTAGTTTGCATACAAAGTCTTTTCCTTTAGCAAGATCAAATCCTTCTGGTTGCTCCATGTAAACTTCTTCTTTGAGATCTCCATTTAGGAATGCTGATTTTACATCCATTTGATAAACCTTGAATCCTTTTGAGCAAGTAAATGCTAAAAACATTCTTATGGCTTCCAATCGAGCTACTGGTGCAAAGGTTTCTTCGAAGTCAATTCCTTCAATTTGCAAGTATCCTTTGCAGACAAGTCTAGCTTTATTTTTGATGATTTGTCCATCTTCATTCATCTTGTTTTTGAATACCCATTTTGTTCCAATTATATTTTTATCTTTTGGGCGAGGTACCAGTTCCCAAGTCTCATTTTTTTCGATTTGAGACATTTCTTCTTCCATGGCCTTTGTCCAATAAGGATCTTTGCTTGCTTGAGAAAAATTTTCAGGTTCTATTAAAGATAATAGAGCCACATCATCTTTTCTTGGGGTGCTTATCGTCCTTCTTCGAGTTGAATTCCTTCATCTATATTTCCGATGACCTGTTCTTCGGATGATGTCTTTGAATAAACTTGATCTTAGAGGGAGTTTGTGAAGATTCACTTTCAGGTTCACTTTGAGGTTCTTCATTCTCCTCTTCTTTTTCAGGTTCTTCTTCTTCACTTTGTTCAAAGAAAGGCTTAACTTCATGATCTTCAATTCTCTTTTCTGGAAGGCCTTCATCAATCTTCACATCAATGCTTTCCTCTATTCTTCGTAGACGATTGATGTAACATTTATAAGCTTTGCTCCTAGTGGAGTATCCAAGAAATATTCCTTTGTCAACTCTAGAATCAAATTTACCTGGTGAGTCATCATTTATTTTTATGAAGCATTTGCTTCCAAAGACCCTGAAATATTTTACTGAAGCAGGTCTTCCTTTCCATAATTCATAAGGAGTTTTTTCATTATTTGGTCTTAGTTGAGTTCGATGTAAGGTATAAACTGTGGTTCCATCTGCTTCTCTCCAAAATTTTGGTTGCAAATCAGCTGCTAGTAGCATTGTCCTTGCCATTTCTTGGATGGTTCGGTTCCTTCTTTCAACTACTCCATTTTGCTGAGGTGTCCTAGCAGTAGAGAGTTCTCTTTCGATTCCACGCTCTTTACAGAATTCATCAAATTCTTTTGGGGTGAATTCTCCTCCTCTATCTGTTCTAAGACATGTAATCTTAGAATCTTTCTCATTCTCAATGAAAGCCTTCAGATTCTTAAAACATTCAAATGCTTCAGATTTATATTTTATGAAATATATCCACATCATTCTAGTATAGTCATCAACAAATAGAGCAAAGTACCTTTCACCTTGAAGAGCTGGAGTTCTAGTTGGCCCACACAAATCTGCATGAATGATTTCCAAAGGTTTTGATGTTGAGAACTCCTTAGTTTTGTGGCTAGTTCTGGTTTACTTTCCATGTTGGCATGGGCCACATACAACTTGATTTGGCTTGCACATTTTAGGAATGTCCCTTACTGCTTTAATTTTGCTGATGTTGACTAGGTTATCAAAACTTGTATGCCCCAATCGCTTGTGCCATAACCAACTTTCATCTGTTTGACTTAAGTAACATTTATCTTCTTGGATTCTACTGAGAATGTAAACATTATTTGGTGTTCTTACTCCTTTCCCACAAGTTCTCCTGAGGATGAGTCTCTTATTTCACAATTTTTTGTACTAAAGACAACATTATGTCCTTGGTCACAAATCTGGCTAACACTTAAGAGATTGTGTTTGAGCCCTTCTACTAGCAAGGTGTTTTGAGCCTTTCCTTGTCCATTGACAAGGGTAGCAGTTCCTTTTCCAATGATTTTAGCGGATCCACTTCCAAAGGATACATTTCCATTTTTCTTGTTCAATGAGATAAACTTCTTTTGGTCACCTGTCATATGTCTTGAGCATCCACTATCCACGAACCAATGATTTTCTTCGCTATGAGCACACAGAGCTAGGCCAGATTTATCAATTATGAGATTTACGCTTTTAGTTTTTTCCTTTTGAAGATGGCAATTTTGTTCATTATGATCAATGTTTATCACATTATGAGCAAGACGGATCAAACTTAGCCAAAGGATCAAAGGAATTGTAAGTTTTGATTTGTCCTTGCTTTTTAGGACCACGTAGTTGGTTTGTTTGATCGTTCAATCTTGGTGCTTCATTCTTATGAGCCTTGCAATGCTTAGCTTGATGTCCAAAGTTTTTACAATAGTAACAATACCCAAGAAAAATAGTTTGATACCTATTGTAGTATCCATAGCTTGAACCAACATTCTTTCTTGGAGTTGCTCTTTCTTCAATTCTTGGTTTTGAAATGGGACTTTGTTCCTGACGAGATGACTTTTCTTCTTTTGGATGGCAAGAGAGTACGTCAGCATAACTTCTAGCATTATTCTTTGTACTTGATGATTCTCCTTTGAAACCAATTCCAGACTTATCATGTTGAGGTTTTTGAGTATTAAGAATGTTGTCAAGAGCTAGAGAGCTTTGCCAACTCCTTTTGACTTGCTTTAATTCCTTTCTTAGAGATATTATTTCAGCTTCACGTTTTTAGCAGATATCATCCTTCTCTTTTAGCTTAATGTTCAAGAAGTCTTCCCTTCTTTTTGCTTCCTCTCTTTATATTTTGAGGGAAATTATCTTCTGTTGTAGATTCTCATTTTCTTCAATGGCACTTATTAGCAAACTATCCATGTTTCTTTCATCTCCCAGTTCTGAGTCATCATCATTTGTAAATGCCATGAATAACGTTTCTTTGCTTCCAACATAATTACTTTCCTCATCTGATTCATCATCACTTTCTTTGTGATGACGCATATTTCTAGTTGATTTCTTTTTGATGACTACAAATTCATCTTCATCAGACTCATCTTGTTGGGAGAAGAAGTTCTTCTTATTAAACCCTTTCTTTTTGTACATCATCCTTTTAGAGTCCTTTTCATCATCACTATCATGTTTATGAGGACATTTTGCAGCGTAATGACCTATTCTTCCACAATTGAAACAAATAAGAGGGTACTTACCTTTTAGCTTAGATCCCCTTTATAGTCTTCGTACAAATTGAGCTAACTCGTTTTCAGTATCAGATTCATCGCTGTTGTAATTCCATCCTTTTCCTTCTTTTGTAGATCTTGAGGCTTTGAAAACTGCTTCTTTGAAATTTGGACTCCCTTTCCTCATCTTATAGGCAATAAGAATTCCATGACGTTCATCCATCTTGAGAGTATCTAGGTCCTTCATTTCTTGTATGGCACTTACTTTGGAGTCAAATCTGTCAGGAAGCGATCTCAGGATTTTTTGAATGGTGCTTTCTTCAATATTTTCTCCTAGTCCTTTAAGAGAGTTAAACACTTCAGCGACTCAGAGGAAGTATGATACAATATCTTCTTCATCATCCATTTTCAGGCTCTCGAATTTTCTTCTATAGGTTTGAAGCTTTGCCTTCTTAACTTTGGAGTCCCCATCGTAGAGAGAAACCAACTTATCCCATACTTCTTTGGCTGAGTCACAATTCATGACTTTCGTAAATTCGGAATCGGTAATTCCACTAGTAATGGAATTTAAAGCTTTGGCATTAGCAATGTGGGCTCTTCTTTCATCTGGATCAGTTGGAAGACCGAAGGGAGCTTTGTACCCATCCAAAACAGAGTGCCATACTTCAGGGCCAAGAGACATTAGATAGTAGGACATCCTCTTTTTCCAAAAACTAAAATTTGTTCCATCAAAGATAGGCAGCTTCCTTGTTGCTTCCATTTTCTTCATTGTGCCTAAGAATCCTTCTTCCAGCTGTTAGGCTAATAATGAAGAACCTGGCTCTGATACCAATTATTGGAAACATTGAGAGGGGGGTGAATCAATATTTCTTTTCAATTGTTAATTATTGCCAGTTAGATTCTTCACAATTAAAGACAGCGAGGTGTATAATAATAATATTAAGGATTAATCTTCAATCCCTTTTTAAATAATAGTATACAATAGATGGGCGAGGGCACCAACCCTTTTAATGAAACAAGCACCAACCTGTTGCCAAGCACCAACTTGGACTTTTGATGAGGCTCCGACCTCTAGGGCTTTGACCCTATCTTCTCAAGGCACCAACCTTGTGTTTAGGAGCTCCTACTCCAAGGACACCAATCCTTATTTGCTTGGTTTAATAGAGAATGTGAATAGTGCTTACTTGAATGTTCTTGACATATTCTTCACTGTATTATTTCTTCCAAAATTCTTCACTGACTTCACTGTCCACTTGTCTTCATCACTGGCCTTCAATTAATCCATCAGTACTGTTGTCTTCACTGCCCAAGAGGAAAATATCCCTGCTCGAATCCTCAAGGAGTTTCACTACAGGTATACCACAAAATGCAATTGATTACTCAACTGTCCTAGCTGAACAGACCGAACACTGTAATGAATAGACCGTATACAAAGGTGAGTGTTGAGCTAGTTCATCATGCTAAAGTATTGTCACTTTCCAAATATCATAGTTCACCAATAATCCACCACAACAATCTGCAATATGAATGAGCCACACTCCAGATAGGAACAATAGTTATAGTTCAACAAAAAGACACAGTCCGAGATAACACAGCTCAATCCGAAGTTGCAGGTAATCCGAGGTAGGTGTCACAAACTCGAGGTAGGGAAGCTCATAGATCCTGCCTTGTCACAGTGATAATCCGAGATACAAGGGCTAATGATGATAACACTTGTCCACATCTGAACCCTTAACACAGTCAAAAGTCCGAGGTGAATGCTGTTACTAATTCTGAACCCTTAATATGTAATCTGATCTTCAAGAGACTGTAATCTAAGCTGCATTACTTTCCACACATTTCAGGATGGTCCGAGTTTCTTCAAACAGGTCCGAGCTGTATATCACTTGGTCTGAGGCACTTTTCTGAGTCTTCTACACAAGGGTCCCAGGTATCAAGGCAGTTAAGATTTAACCCCTAAAATATTACCTCTTCGGCCTCCTTAGTTCACGAGTTGTGAACTTACCTTGCTGTGTTATACTTCTGAAAATGATCTTCATTGAATTGATGATTTGAAAATGAAGTTTCAGTCGTATATTTATAGTGATTTTCGACTGGAATGAAGTGTCACGTCTTTTGGAGGGAGGCTGACATGAAACTGTGAGTGTAGGTCGGCTAGATAAAAAAATATATTTTCTTAAACTTAAAAGTTCAATATCTCACAAACTGCTGGGAGTTTCAGGGCAAGTAAAGGCTCATTGGAAAGAGGAAAAATTCCTCTTTCAGATGGTCTAGGACTCATTGTGATAGGCTGCCTCCAAGATGACACAAACATAATTTTATTTGTGGCTATCCTTAAATTTTATGTATCAAATGTTTGGGACAACATGAGGAATGTTTGGGGCAGCGTGGCTTTTTCATTCTTTGGTTTCTTCATTGTTATTAATGCCATGTAGCATCATGTATCAACATTGTCATCATATACTAATGCAATGATATGTCATAGTGCAACCTTCATCTCAGTCAAAGTCATATTGACATCAATGACAATCTGAATTAATACTTTCTGGGTCTTGGAGATCTCATGTGTTCTAGCCCCTCCACAAAGTTTCAGAGCTAGAGCACAACCTATGCTACCCCAAAATCTCAACATCAATTAGATTATTAACTAATTTTTAAATATTTCTTAAGTCTAAACTTTAGGGAATATGGTTAATTAATCAGTATTAATTGAGATAAGTGAGAATCATCTAGAAACTCACACAGATCGACAGGGAAATAATCTAGGCGACCGATTATGTTTTAATCTTGGCCGTTGTTGCTCCAACAAAAGATTATATGAAGAAGTCGATGGGTAGATGGAGAACACAAGTGTAGTTACTTAGTTGCCTAGGCAGTTTGATCTATCAACAGAGGAGATAGAGATAGAAGGTGAGTAGCCGCTGAGAGAGGGTAGCAGCAGAAGTCCAGAAGGAAGATTTCCATATTCTGGAATAGGCAGTGTAAGGAAGAGTGAAGTTCACAAGAGCTCTGTGCAGAGGGTGACGTAGAGGGTCCAGCGTGAAGGCAAAGGGTCCATCTTCGGGGCAAAAAGTCGCTGTGGAGTGTGAGAAAATTCTCATAAAATTTCTCTCAATATTTTCTTCAGTTTAGATTGTCAGTAGGGCATCTAAAATTCTTGTACTCAGATTTGCTGCTGAAGATTAATAAGAAAAATCTCATCTGCTGCACCGGTTTTCCCAAGTTAGGTTTTTTCGCGGACAATTGTCCAAAAATAACTGTGTTAATATTTTGTGTGCTATAGAATTTCTTTGTTTCCAGTATTTATTTTTCACAATAATTTTATTGTGAAAATTGTAGTTGTGAATTTATTCATTGTTTGCCGTAACAAATAAACTGCATGATTAAATTTACAGTTAGAAGAATATTTTCCAGTTGCTGCAATAGATGAAATTTTCACATGGTATCAAAGTAGAGGGAGTAACCAGTGTTTTCTTGCAGAGCAAATCTCTATCTGGATGCAATAGTTTTGCAGCAGTTTGTTAGAGCTGAATCAATGTCGGGAGGAAAGTGAAATAGCACACAAAATCATGGACAAAACTAACAGTCGGGAAGCTTCAGATTTTTCTTTCAGGTTGGAGGATGAATTTGCTTGCTTATTAGGATCAACTTCACCTGGTGTCTAGTATATAGATAGTGGAGCATCTTGTTCATATGACAAGAGTTAGAGAATATTTCTCTGGCTACAAAGAGGAGCAGATGGACTTCTAAATTACTATGGGCAACAAAACAAAATGTACTCCAGTAGGGAGAGGCACCATAGATTTTCAGAGGGAGTCAGGAGCCAACACCAACGCTACAAATGTGTTGCATGTGCCAGGATTGGGTATGAACCTGATTTCAGTCTCCTAGTTGTAGGATAAGGGGTATGATGTCCACTTCATATGGAAGAAGGTCGATGTCAAACACTCAAGCTGGAAGAAGGTGATACAAATTGGAGCTCGAAGCAACAGGTTATACAGGTTGCAACTTGACTCTCCAATGGCACCAATAGGTAGTGATAGTAATAGTGGGAAGGAGATGAACGAGTTATGGCATAGGAGAATGGGACATCTACACCATAGAGCACTAAAGATGCTCAGAGAAACTGTAACAGGGGTTCTAGATCTTAGTATGGGGCACGACGGTGTGTGTAGAGGATGCATACTTGGGAAGTATGCGAAGGCAACATTCCCTAGAAGTGACAACAGAGCAGATGGCGTGTTAGGACTTGTACATTCAGATATTTGTGGCCTGATGTCCACTAGAGCTCTTAGTGGTGGCAAATACTTTGTCACCTTTATTGATGACCATTCCATAAAGACCTGGATCTACTTCTTAAGGACTAAAGATGAGGTCTTTAATCGGTTCAAAGAGTTTAAAGCTCTCGTAGAGCGTGCGACAGGGAAGAAGATCAAGGTACTTCACTTAGATAATGGTGGAGAATACATTGATAAAGACTTCACAGATTTTTGCGCGAAGGAAGACATCAAAAGAGAATGGACAACTCCATATAACCTTTAGCAGAATGTGGTAACGGAGTGGAAAAACATAACTATAGTTGGGGCTGCAAAGGCCATGTTGTATGATTAGGATTTGCCTAGATTTTTATGGGCAGAGGCATGTAACACGACAATGTATATTTAGAACATAACTCCTCGTAGAGCATTGGGGAAGAAAACGCCAAAAGGAGTCTTCACAGGAAAGAAGCCTAAAGTGAGTCACTTGAGGATTTTTGGGAGTGTGGCATACTGCCATGTGTTAGATGAAAAGCGTAGCAAATTGGATTAGACTACAGAGAAGGGGTTCCTCATTGGGTATAGAGAGACCTCAAAGGCATACATGATCTACATTCCTAACAGTAGGAAGATTGTAGTGAGACGAGACGTAAAGTTCATGGAGGATCGAGCTTTTAGGAGATCTCGAGAGATGCCTATAGGAGATCATAATTAGTTAGCAGATGTTCTGTTAGTCCAACAGTATGGGTAGCCAGTGGGACCAATAGGAGGACAATCACAGGGATCGAGTACAGTGACTAGTACCAGTATTTCCTCAGGTGTAGGAGATCCGAGGAGTTCTCAGCAGACAGAGCAACTGGTTGAACCTCCCACCACCAGTGGAAGAGCCAACATAGAAGTTTGTCAAACATTGAGAGATGCAGAGGATTTTATCGGAATTCCTAGGACAGACAAAAGACAGCTCAGACAACTTGACAGATATCAAGCTTTGGTAGCTCAGGCTGCAGAACCTTCTAGCTTTCATGAAGCTGCACATCATTAGGTGTGGGTGGATGCCATGGTAGAAGAGTATAGTTCTAACATGACAAATGATGTTTGGGAGGTAGTGTCGAGGCTAGGAGACAGATCAGTTGTAGGTTCTAGATGGATCGACAAGATCAAGTACGCCGCAGATGGAAATGTAGAGAAATGCAAGGCTAGATTCGTGGAAAAGAGGTATGCACAGAAAGAAGGTGTTGTCGCACAGATTGTTCAGGGCACCGCGACAACGGCTCAGACTGGGGGCTGTCACCTTTATCCCCAATCTCTCTCTTTAAGCTGTCTCCTTGCAGGCTAAGGGAGGTAGACCCTTTTAGAAATGAAAGATAAATCTAGGAGACACAGCTAGAACATCAAGTACTTGACAGAATAAATGAGATTCCACATATTAGGTTTCACTTTTAAGACCAGTGCCTTATGGAGTCAAACAAGATCTCGTTATGCAATTATAAACCAGTGAATGATGACTAACTGCTGCTTATTAAAACACGATTGATTACGATGATGTTTAATGAAAGACACCAATATCTTAGCCCCACAGTGATATTATCACAAGATGAAAATGCCTGAGATTTCCAGATTTATGATGCTTCACTTAAATTCGATCCAGAAAATCAACAATTTTATATAGTCAATCTCAAGATAAAAATTTAAAAGGCTCAATGACTATTTAAAATTTTTATATTTTTGAAATTTTCTAAATTTTTTTTAGAGTTTTTTGGAATTTTTATTTTTATTTTTTTTTATTTTTTTATTTAAAAATCTAAAGTTAAGGTTAAACTAAACTAAACCCAAAAGTTAGAAATTAAAAACTAAAATTACAAATTAAAATTTAAACTAAATTACAATTAGAATAAATCTAAACAAAACTAATATCAAAATTAAACTAAATTACAACCAGCTAACTAAAGTCTAAAATTTAAATGTAACAATTAAAACCTAACAAACCAAAATCGAATTACACAATGAACTAAACAAAATAAAAATGAAAACGAAACTCATGAAAACCGACCAAACTAAACTTAAGAAATTAAAAGAGAATCGAAACCTCGACCTAAGTCTAAACTATATACAATTAAAAAAAATGAAATCGGATTGAAACAAGACGCAAGGGTTTTTTTTTAAAATTTATACGTGCGTTTATGGCTTTGAATTTGTCGTTGTGCAGTTGCAGGTCGACAGGGCGGTGGGAAGGAGGGACTGAAGAGCGGACGGAAAGTTTAATGCAGGCTTGGACGCGATGAAGAGATGAACGCTGAGATAGAAGGGGTCGACGGTTAGCGTGGGGGAGGCGCGATGGACGGAAGGCACCACAGTCAATGCAGACAACGTTGAAGAAGGCCGATAGCCAAGGATCGATGCCAGAAACAAATGGACGGCTAATGAATAAATCGTTTTGTGGTTGCAGGTAGTCGATTTGCTGCAGGAGAAAGGGTTGAGGGTTGGCGTGAAGAAGCTCAGAATTTGAACGCGAGGGCAGAGATCGACGGCTGTAAAGAAATCCAAGGAAATAAGAAGGTCGATTGAGAAGATAGGTAGCCGGTGCAATGAATGCTGCGGTTTTGTTTTGCCGGTGGTCGAGGAAAGGGCAAAGAAATCCAAGGAAATAAGAGAGTCGATGGCAATGAGGGATGATACGAACGACGGCGTCGACGATTCGAATGGGAATCGAAGGGCAAATTGTAGATCGATGAAATGAAACGACATTCGAGCCAATAATTACCGGTATATTCAAATCACCCCGCTACTTAGAAAATTCTTCAATTTAAGTTCAGTTTAACGCGTCTTAAAAATAATACCCGAAATTGTCCACAATGAGGATTCTGAGGCCAGATCTGGCCTTTGGAAGCTAGATCTACCTTAGATCTAAAAAAAAAATTCGATTTTAATCCTGTAACCTGCAAAGACAGCCAGATCTGAAGACATACCCCAAGAAACAATTAAACCCTCGCAGATAAATTACAAATTTACACTAATTTACAAATTTAAAACCCTCATGGTTAGATTCGAAACCCATTTTAGCTCAATTTTCAGAGATTAAGATTTTAATGAGAGGCACAAGCCTTAGAAGACCCTGCAAAAACCCAAATATCATAAGATGGACCAAGAATTTAACAAATCAAGAGCTTATCAAATCTATGCTTATTGGGAGTTGGCTGATCCAACTGAAGATTTCCCCAAACGCCCAATCTTTTAAAAAATCCCCTGCACACTTAGATCTGAGCTTTAAACTGATAGAGATTCAAGAAAACAACATGAGATCCATTGAAAAATCAGAATGCTATTTCATAAATTCAGAAAACTGCATAAGATACCTATATGCAGATCAATCCATGTAGGCCATCAAGCATAAAACACAAGAAACCAAGTAGCAGAGTTCAGAGACAATTCACCACATAAATTTGAGAAGGAACATCAAGATCTGTAACCCCAAAGTGATCTGGTTCATTATTATATTTTCTATATCTGCATTGGTGTATTCGTTTACTGGTTATTTCCCTTTGGGGATATTACAAAGATTCACACTTTGTTTTATTAATACCCATTAATTTATTAATTTTCCTAAGTTTAAACTTAGGGTCACATTAAAATTATTAATTATTTTAATAAAACACATTCCTAGTGAAATTTTCACAAACGATTTCTGGAATACGTGTCTAAGCCTCTCCACAAATTT